>JANAVB010033819.1:1339653-1786023 GCA_029216955.1 Iris pallida
ACGCTATCAAAGTGTGTATTGGAATGGAGGTGAGCACATGTTTGATGAGGATCATCTTGTCGCCGGGGGATAGAGTGGCGTTATGCCACCCTTCGAGTTTTTTCCTGATTCTAGAGATCAAATCCACGAATATGCCAGAGTTAGATTTCCCGTACACAAGGGGGCATCCAAGGTATTTGAAAGGGGGATGGACGAAATTGAAGGAACTTAAGTTGGAGAGGCCGAGCGCGTGCTCACGATTGAAGTTGTGGTGGGCGTAAATAACGTACTTGGCGGGTTTGATTTTCTGACCGGAGCATCTGGAATACCTCTGCAGTGTGTGGTGCACCACTTCCACCGCTCCAACTTCCCCGGATAAGAAAATGAGTACATCGTCGGCGAAGGACAAGTGGGTGATGAAGGGACAGCCATTGGAGATGTGATAGTGCTGGAAGTTCGGAGTACTAATCATGTTATTAAGGTTTCTGCTCAAAGCATCGGCCGCAATGATGAAAGTAGTGGAAGAAAGATGATCGTCCTGTCTAACTCCGCGAGTGGATTTGAAAAACCCATCGGCCTGACCGTTGATAACCGTTGAAAACTACGAGTTGCTAATGGATCTCCACACGGTGTTGGTCCAATTTTTTAAAAATTCGAAAGCTCTGAAAACCCAGATTATAAATTACAAATCCAGTCTGTCATAAGCTTTCTCCATGTCGAGTTTGATAGCGATGTTGCCCCCTCTTACTGGAAACTTCATGCAGGTGATTAGCTCTTGAGCTAGCATGATATTGTCCTGGATATTTCTTCCGTGAACAAAGCCGCTTTGCTCCTCGGAGATGATCTTGGGTAGAATTCCGGCCATTCTGGTTGCAATGATCTTGGAGATGATCTTGTTAGTGAGAGCAGCAACACGGGAGAGGAGAGGAGAGGGAAGCCGCTTTGTTTTCTTTTTTTCTTTTTTTTATTCACTCCCTAAATACTTGCATATATATATATGTATGTATATATATATATATATATATATATATATATATATATATATATATATATATATATATAAGTATTTAGGGAGTGAATAAAGAAAAGAAAAAAAAGCAAATAAAAGAGAGGCCCACAAACCCCCAGTCCTGTTTCCTCTAGCGCAAACTGACCCCCTTCTTACTTACAGCCGACACCCCAACACGAGTGAAACAACCCGACCCCCTTTCATTATATACGCAAGAGAGAGGGATCTCTCGACGACAACCTTAAACCCTAGTGCCCCCAACCTCCCAGCGACCCCCTAGCCTGCGTGCCGTCCCGACATAGCCAGGCCGCCGCTGGCCGGAGGCCAACCACGCGTGCACGATTCCAAACAAAAAAGTAGCAGCATCAAAGCAGGACAACAAAGCCAGGTATGTCACTTCGCTGTATGATTTCTCCATAAATACTACATCATTTTTGACGCCATAAAATTCAATAGAATACCTATAAAACCATCTAGGAACCCCTCCAATTAGTTCGTAGTGAATCGATCCAGATTCGAAGGAAAATTCGACACAAAGTCGAAGAAAAACATATCCCAAAAATAGAGTATAGAACAAGTTTTGAACCCGAGTTGGAGGACCGATTCTGGTCGACCTATTATCGCTTGAAACATTCTACCTTAACAAACTTCTAGACCACCTATACCACTCCAGAACCCTTTTTGTAGTTTCAAAATTTATCGATTATATGCGAAGAAAACTAATCCCGAATACCGACAAAAACCTGTTTTAAAAATAATAAAATCCTTCGATACGACGTGCGTTCCGTCAAATCGGGCAACATAGTCGTGAACCGAAAGCATCAATAGGTGCGTAATGGCTTCGTGGATGTGTGGGCTTTGACGGAATTCAAATTGGTTGCGCGTACGCGACGAATTTGATGCGTATCCGTCGAAATTCACCGTATCGACCTCTGTACAATTTTTTTAATTACTTTGTGCACGTTTGTTAGATCGAGACAAAATTTCTGCCAACAGGACCGTATCATTTTTATGGTCCTGTATGCCAAGTTTGGTCCAATTCTGAGACAGTTGATCGGATCGTCGTTTTGCGGGCCCTACGATCCGATTCAACGGACGATTTTGTGCACGACCTGTCGAAATCCAACTTTGGACATACGGTTGGGTTCATATCATCAAAACGAATCTGTAGACATATAGTTTGACGACCTTAGATACCATTAACTCTGGCACGCTTTTCGGTACAAAGCGGGTCCAACGGCGGATACCGTTTTGGTCCGAAATGACCGTTTTGCCTCTGTGTCCAAAATTGGACTTAAGGACCGACAATTCTAGCTAATTTGACTATTCTGAGAATGTAGGCAATATCTGTTTCAGCTTTCGGAGACAGTTGTGAGATTTGGACGTTATGGCGTACCAGTTGACATATTGTTGGTTTTTCGTGCTACCACCAGGCAAGATACCTTGCCTCCATCTACAGTTTAATTTCATATTTATAGTTTTCATGTTATTATTAAATTATCATAGATACTCTATTTGTTATATATTTTATACGTTTCATTAGCTTCTTAGTTGACTTGATTTATCTATTTTCTATATACCATGTTCACCAGTTTATGGTCTTGCTTGACTTGACAGTGTAGTTATACTGGACTTGACTGTGTCTTGACTGAGTCGTACCTTGTCTCACCTATACCCTGACTGAGTCGTGTCTTGGAACGAGTACGTGTGATTGAACTGCTATTTCTCTGTATCGTTTTTCCTCAACCAGAGAGTCCACACTCGGGACGGGGGTTGATCAGTTGCACCAGAGAGTCCACACTCGGGACGAGGGTGTTTGTTTTCTTGGCACCAGAGAGTCCACACTCGGGACGAGGGTGTTTGTCTTAATCTGTTTACATCCGTGAGTCCACACTCGGGACGAGGATGTTATTTATTTGCACCAGAGAGTCCACCCTCGGGACGAGGGTGCCTTGCCGTGAACTAACCAGAGAGTCCATACTCGGGACGAGGGTTAGTGATTAGAACTAACCAGAGAGTCCACATTCGGGACGAGGGTTAGTGATTAGTTCAAACCAGAGAGTCCACTCGGGGCGAGAGTTTGGTATTCCAATGATCTCGTGTTCACTTGTTCATCCAGCAGTCCAGTTACTTGTAGTTGTTCTTGTGTTCCAGTTCATAGTCACCTGTCAGTAGCCGCTTGTCGATAGTCACCTATTAGCAGTTTTGGTCGTAGTCTCTTGCCATGTGTATGTCTCGTTCCTTGCTTATATCCTGTTTCTAGTTTATGTATGATTAAACTGCTAGATAGGTATATTTTTATGTATCTTGCTATGTCCCCTGAGGACCTGATGATCTCTTCAGGTTTAGTGATTGCGTGGAGTTAGTTAGCAGTTCGGGATGGCAGATGATTATGACACTTGTGAGTTTCAGATGATTACGGTATTGCTTGCGAGATGTCAGGTAATGATATCACGTTTATTATCCAGCTCGTGCTTTCTTTTCATTATCATGCGATATCCTATTTATTGATTCAGTTTATGGACTCTTGTTATATTCTTTGGACTCTTATCGGATATTTATGCTAGTGGGCTGCAGACCACACTTCAGAGTGTTCATTTATGTTTCGTACACCTATTGTGGATTTGAGATATAGATTTGTTTTGCCATAATTTGGCAGTATGCCGTAGCCTTGACAGCGTTTACGTATTCGAGAGGGGCTGGAGTCCGCTTGATACGTAGCTGGCTTGCTCACGCTCTCGCGTCCGAAAAGCGGGTGTAGGTCGTAATAATATGCGCACACGAGCAGCCAGCCTGCTATCTATAAATAGAAGGACCACTCCGTCATGACACACACATGCATAGAGAGATATCTACAGACAGACTGTTATATCCACATACAGAGGCCAGAAGAGACACTTAACGTCCACTTCTCCTCGCAACGCTCCAGCATCCAGAGTAATTCAGACCATCAGAAAGTACAAGATCGTCGTCAGATCGTCGACGGAGTCAACGTATTACCACTCGCTCCATCGACACAATGCCCAGATAAAAACAAAAATGTACTCCTAGGACTACATCTAAGTCCTACATTGTACTATGTTCTGTTTGTAATTAAAAACATCAATCACCAAAGAGTTTTAATGGCGAACAACCCCATATATATATATATATATATATATATATATATATTTTTTTTTTTTTAATATATATATATATATATATATATATATATATATATATATATATATATATATGGGGTATATATATATATATATATATATATATATATGGGTTATATATATATATATATATATATATATATATATATATATATATATATATATATATATATATATATATATATATTTTATATATATATATATATATATATATATATATATATATATATATATATATATATATATATATATATATATATATATATATTTATGGGTTATATATATATATATATATATATATATATATATATATATATATATATATAAAATATATATATATATATATATTTATTTATGGGTTATATATATATATATATATATATATATATATATATATATATATATATATATATATATATATATATATATTTATTTATTTATTTATTTATTTTCCCAGCACGTGCGGGCTCAGTAAAATCGTGTCTCCCCGCACACGATTTTTAGTCGGTCGTCATGTCGCTTCGGACTCTTCGTGCGGATCATGTCCGCACTGGCTTTTTCATCATCGCCCCATACGTACGCCTCGTGCACTCCGTGCGCTCCAGAGCCTCACGGGACGGTTGACGTCTTTCGACGCCGACAACTCAATGCCTCGCTTCGTCCCAGACGTCGAAGACACCCCCGACGTCTTTACGATGCCTACGACAGTCGATGCTGCCCAGCCACCCGTTCTATGCGCACGACGCCTTTACGATGTCTTCCTGACGCCCATAGGGCACCGTCTGATGGGTCGCGTGGTCAGCCGTCGTTTAAACCCGTGGTAGAATGGTGCCGGTTCTCGACCGCCCGTGCGACGCCCTAGCCGATGAGTTTTTATGCACGGGGTACCCCATTCTGTCCCACGCCAGCTCAGATCGTGGCCATTTTCGTCAGTCCTCCGACGTTGTAGATGTCCCGCATCGCGCACACACACACACACACACACACAAATATATATATATATATATATATATATATATATATATATATATATATATATATATATATATATATATATATATATATATCCTCCTTTTAGCTCAGTTCGGGGAACCAAACAACCAACTTCCTAGAATTGTGGTGTATACAAACAAAGACCATTCGTTCCACTCCCAGTCCCAAAATGATAACTTTCAACTTCAACAACTTCCTCCCGCTGCCAGCACCACCGACAACTGCGCTCAATGTCGAGGACGACCTCTTCCTCCCGTCGAATGGGGATTATGTGAGTAGTTTAGAGTGTTTAGCGAGTGTGTGTAAATTAGAGAGGGAGAACAGGCAAGAGAGTATAACAACAGGGCCACTTTGGCCACCGCTCGAGGTTTAGAAATGAGGGTCGGGCTTGTGCCCATTTTAGGTAGGCAAGAGCCTACTGTAGCGTGCAGGTAGGGTTGGCTTGCCTTGTGGCAGTATGGCTTGGTTTAGAGTGTCTAATTTGGAGTCCTGTGAGTTATCTTGTATCAGTGAGTTTTCAGTTAAAAATCTAAGTGTCTAATTGTGATCCAAGGTATGTGAGAAGTGTGTCAGTTATAGTACCATAGGAGGGTGAGTGTGAAGTGCAAGATTTAGTGTTGTAGCTCCCCTCCCTGAAAATTTTGAAATATTTTTATTATTATTTATTTTATTTAAATGGTGATTTTTAGATTTTTTATAAATAATTAATTATTTAATTAGTACGGTAGATGACTTTGATCATGGTTGGGAATTGGAGTATAAGGTGACTAAAAATCGTGGCATGGATAGTACAGCGGTGTGCCTTGGCTGGTGTTTTAGCCATGGTAGGGAAGGCCGCGCCATAGGAGTGTCCTAACTAGGAAAACCAGTCCAAGTTGTGACATGACCATTATAAATAGTATAAATTAATTATCATTAAGATTTATTGAATTGTAGAAGACCTGGTTGTACCCAATGGACTGAACCCAAACCAAACACGAGCCCTTGTAGTGATACGGTACATCCAAATACGACCATGTAGGAATATTATATGTGTGTGCATATATTATATATATATAGGAAATAAAAAGAACAACAAAACCCACACAAATGTTTCCCCAGCCCAACCCGAGGAGAAGGGAGTCCCAGTCCGACCCCTTCGTTTGAAACCGAGCACACAATGTATAAATATAGAGAGATCGTGTGAGGGAGGGGAGTTTCATCTAAACCCTATCGCCAAACCCTTCCCCACCAGACCGTTGCCCCTGACCCTGTGGCCCTGTGCGACGTTACAGCTGCGTCGCCCGGCTACTGCCATCGCGCCAGGGCCGTACGGGGACAGAACAGCCGCAGCGGAGCAGCAGTAGCAGCAGCCGTGTGATGCCATCTTTAGGGCAATTTTTCCGCTGCTTCGGTCAATCGTTTCACAATCCTCTTTCTCAGGTGCGTTCACAAACTATACGACCCTAAGTCCCTACAATTAGAATTAATTGTAGAGCCCTAGGTTGTCCAAGAATTTGACACGAAGTCGAGAGAAATCCTGTCCTGAAACAGGGTATAGAGCAGTCCCTGAACCCATGTTGGAAGATCAATTTCGATCGATCCAGTGACCGATTTGGTAAACCCTCTGAACAATGTTGTAGACAACCTATAGGCCTTCACAAACATTTTTACAGAAGTCAAAATCATCGACTACGTGTCGAGAAATCGAATCCCAAAATTAAACAAAAAATTATTTTAAAATATTAAAAATATAGAAAATTCGTTCGATACGACGTGCGTCCCACCAATCCGGGCGACGTGGTCGCAAACCGAAAGGTGCGTAATGGCTTCATGGACGTGTGGACTTTGACGGAATTCAAATTGGTCGCGTGTGCGCGACGAATTTGATACGTAACCGTCAAAATTTATCGTATCGACCACTTTGTACAAACTCTAATTACTTTATGCACGCTCGTCAGATCGAAACGAAACTTGGGCTAACAGAACCGTATCATTTTTTTGGTCATGTATGCCTAATTTGGTCCGATTCTGAGACAGTTGACCGGATCGCCGTTTTGTGGGCCCCACGATCCGACTTAACGGGCAATTTTATGCACGGCCCGCCAAAAACCAACTTTGGGCATACGGTTGAGTTCGTATTGGAAAACCGAACCTATAGACATATAGTTTGACAACTTTAGAGATCATAAACTCTGGCACATTTTTCGGTACAAAGCGGGTCCAACGACGGATACCGTTTTGACCCAAAATTACCGTTTTGCCCCTGTATCCAGAATTGGACTTAAGGACTGTAATGTCTGTGGTTCGTATTACATATTTGTGGAATACGTGTACGTAGTTTATCTTGTATTGCTTAATTCCTGGCTTAGATTTTCCTTCTTGGCTCGGTTTATTCTTGGCCCGGGGTTGGCTTGGTTCGGTTGGAATTGTTTTTGGTTCATCATGAACCATGGACGAACCTCCTACCTACCACCACCTTTGATATTTATTGCCATTCTCCTTCTCTCTCTTCATTAAACTCATCTTCTTCTTCCTCATTTACTTCTTACCTACTAGAGAGAGGAGAGAGAGGTCTAGGCAAGTGCATCTTGCTTCATGGAGGAACACAAATTTTATTGTTCCATTCTCTTCTTCACAGCATTCTAAAACACTTTAGTACTTGACATTTTTAATTTCTATGACTAAATTCTTGTAGATCTAAGTTTATTTTATTTTCGAATTTCTTGGATTTTGATCTACTTAATCTTGTTATTTCTGAGTTTTGATGGTTCCATGTTGTAGAGCATTTCGTTCTACCCCATTTTGACCTATAGAAGTTCGGATTTGGACTCCGGATGAAGGTTCTATGCAGCTTGGTGGCCATGGCTCCTTGGTGTTCTTCTTCTAGGAAATTTGGAGAAGAAGCACAGTCCCGAGCCGCATGGCAGCACTTGACCGCATGAACATTCATGCGGCAAGTCAGCTTCTAACCGCATGCACTATTAACTTGACTTGACCGCATGACAATTCATGCGACAAGTGATTTAGCCGCATGAGACTCGTAGCCGCATAGGCTGAGTCTCATTCTTG
Source organism: Iris pallida (assembly GCA_029216955.1). Classification (NCBI taxonomy): domain Eukaryota; kingdom Viridiplantae; phylum Streptophyta; class Magnoliopsida; order Asparagales; family Iridaceae; genus Iris; species Iris pallida. The sequence goes on from JANAVB010033819.1 coordinate 1,347,847, forward strand.
GCCGCAAGGACTTTTTCCCACTCAGCCGTATGCACCCCCTTGCCCTGCAGCCGCATGGACTCTGTCTATCTGTGGCCGCGTATGGCACCCTTTCCCCCGCAGCCGCATGGGTTGCTCCTTCAGCCGCATGTACCTGATTGGTCAATCGGCCGCATGGACCCATCCCCGCCAGTCGCATGAGTACCCTTTCCGCTGACCGCATGTGTCTTGCCTTTTTCGGCCGCATGAGTCCAATTCATCCTAGCCGCATGAAACCTCCCTTTTTCGCTTGCCGCATGGGAGCTAGACCCACTCCCAGCCGCATAGGTTCCTGCCCCTTCAGCCGTATGCGTACCCGTTCCCCGCTAGCCGCATGTGCCCCTATCCCGTGAGCCGCATGAGCTTTGGACCCTGAACCGATTGAACCCGACCCCCTCCCCAGCCGCAGGAGATCACTTCTTGGCCGCATATGCCTTAACCGTATGACTCTCCTATAGCCCTGTCTATTGATATTTTATTAGATATTTTACGCCCATTTTATATCCTTACGCCTTTTGTCATGAACTTGATTTTACTTAATATGTTTGGAATGACAATTATATATGACATGCTGTGACTAGTACCTGACATGACCTGATAGTGGCCCGTTGTGGCGCACTCATAACAAGTAGACCTGACATGATTCATCTTGAACAGCTGTTGTGACGGCTACCTGACATGACACGACCTGTATAATTAATCCGGACATCGTGGGCGATTGTGCTTGTACAAATAATCCAGTTCTGTCTTGCATCATGTCTAGGAGGGGACTCCTGAGTACCACGGTCAGGAGTACCTATTGAAGTGGACTAAGGCTAATAACTAGATTAATACACTAGTCATAAAGAGATCTCCCAGCTACAGACAAACCCGTTACCTGGGCACGCCTTGGGATCTGTAGCCTGCCGTTGAGTAGGGCACATTTCCAGCACACTGTCATGTGTTGCACCCTTCAAGCTACCTAAGGGTACATTCGTTTCCTGGACGATGTACCCACCTGAATTCAACTCTAAATCTTTTAACCCGGGTAACCTGGATGGTCTGCAGGGCTTGTGGCTGTGGAGTAATCTCACTGTATTTGCTAGTAATTAGGTATGTGATAACCCTAGTTAGTTAAAGTATCAAGCCGTAATTCTTGCTTGGCCGTGAAATGATTGGATGGAGTCTAACCAGTCTAGTCTTATCTTGATCCTGTTACATGTCCTGATTTTCTTATATTATCTTGCCGATAAATGGTGGGAAACCAAGTTCCGTTCAGACGAAGGGTTACAACCCCGGTCCTTGTTTGGTTTACGGGTTGTAACCTGGTTATCTGAATAGTTCCGTGGTTATCTCGTCGTATATCACCCTGATGTATTTTCTTTATTTCTAGTTATTACTTTTATTTATACTCTTGTGCTGATTGCTGGTTTTAGTTCCTAAGTGAAGCTTCCTTTGTGGCACTTGCTCTTTCTGGGATCTGACCCAGCTGGTTTTGTATGGCCAGATTTTGGAGCAGCTCCAGAGGATCTTCCGCTTTTCCAGCCCGATGGTGAACACCAGACGTAACCAGGGCAACGAGTGGGTTTATTTTTGATCTCCCACTTTATTGTAAAAATATTCTTTTGAGGCGTTTAGCCGACGAGCACCTGTTTAGCTCGATTGCACTTACTTACTGTCTGCCTACGGGCTGTAACATGATTGACAGATCCTAGGGTTGATCATGTATGACTAAACTCTTGCAAGTCCTGACATTTTGTAACGACTAGCTTCATGATCAGCTGAATATGTAATGTTTGGGACGCCTTACTATTGTATATTTAATGATCATACATCTTGTAACTTTTACTTACTTGCTTGTGATTGAGACAATAGGCTTGTTCATGACCTTAAGAGACTGCTGGCTTGTAGATAAACCCTCATGTATCTAGACAGCCGTGACCGTATAGCGAGATGGATTCCATTTCATATACGTAGCTGGCTATGTCTGCCCCCGCTCTCCAGTATTCTGGTTCTGGGGCGTGACAAGGACAGACAATTCTAGCTAATTTGACTATTCTAAAAATGTTGGTAATGTTTATTTCAGCATCCGGAGATTTCTGCATGTGTTGACTGTTGTGGCTCATTGAGTGGTATAATATTATCGGTTTCACCAGTACGGGACCTCAGACGAGTACATCTCTGATAGTTTTCATATTTGATTATATCTATTCTTCCTGTATTTAATAATATTTTACATTGATATCATGTTGATTCTTGACACGCAAGTCACACGAGATAGTAGTTATGGATTCTTGCATGTTGTTCGTGACCAATATATTTTCGTGTTCGTGACCTGTTTGAATCCATGAGTACTAGCCGAGCGGGGAAGTACATTAGTAGATATGTAAACATACCCAAAAATATCCCAAAATATCTATTCTTGCCTGATAGCAGTCGCACAATTCACGTACGGGGTGCCGGATTTACCCCTTAGTCGTTTACATGTCGAAAGTATATTTCAAATCACTTGTTAGATATAGTCTTGTTACATTTCAGTTTCTTGTCATTGCTTGTCTTGAGTACCATATCTTCCTGCTTTTACTCGCATGATTCCTACCATGATTCACTGTTTATCTACTTATCATATATCTCAGTATTATTACAGATTTATGGATTTTGTCATTTATTGATTCTGTTGTGAGAATGTACTCGTTCCATTCCTAACTGAAAACCAATATTTTTCAGGTTAGCTGTGGCTTTACTTAGCATTGGAAGATACGGGTGTATTTGCAGACCAAAACTTAGAAATTAGATAGATGTGATATCAATTTTATTATTTGTAAGAACTTTATACTTTTCTTTAAATGTAAATCTTGTAATAATTGTAGATTTGATTTAATAATGTGAATGAGCAATAAATGTTACATTTTGTGATTTTTGATCAATCTTGGTCGTGACAGCGTTCTACCGCTGACTCTGCGGCGTAGGCTGGCTTGGACACGCCTCGTATCCGAAAAAGCGGGTACGGGTCGTGACAAGTTTTTGTGGTGGCACATGCAGGTCAGTTTTTGCAAAAGATTACGAAATTGTGGTAGTACCTATGTCAGTTGTACTACTGCGAGCCTGCGACTAGGAAATGCTCATTCACAACTTAGGGTTAAATTGATTTAAGAGAATGACTAGGACTAGGAGCCCCTTCTTCAAATTGACCGTTGGATAGTTAAGGTTGTCAGATAGGCTATGCAATTTAGATAAAGAATTATTAAATTTAGATAGCTTGCCAGATCTCTGTAGATACACTATTACTTTTGATATGACGATGTGATCCAATGTAGGTATACTATTCACTTGGTAAGTTAGACTTTCCTAGAATTAAGGCTCTAATCTTGATAAACTGTTCAATTTTCTTTTGCTCTATTTTGATATAAATCTTATATCATAAGTTAGAATTGCCTTTTTAAATTCTATTTTGCTGTATGGAACTGGTTTATAATTCCTGATTCTGTTATTCATATACGAATCTCGAGGTAGATTTGATTCAAAGTTTTTCCTCAACCATTTGGAATACATATGAAATAAAGATTAGGATGTTCCTACTTCCCTTGTCTTCAGTTATTTCCTCCCGAATCAATCTTTTACTTTAAGGATTGAGACTTATAGGCAGGTGTTTACGCCTTCTATCATCATCAACTAGTTTGAATTTCTAGCAGCTCCTTGAAGTTCTTAGGAATGTAGTTGGAGTAATTTTAACGACTGCGATGGCTAGACAGCAGCGCACTGTCGCCAATTACTTGAGAAAGGAGAGTGTGGGTTCACAGCAGCCAGTAGCGTACTGGCAAGACACGACCCATAGAGTTAAAATTATTTCAAGGAATCATAGGTTATGGAACATTGCTAAAACTATATCTTCGTTGTCCTCTTTGGACCTTGTGTCAATATAAGCTAGAGTATATATAGCATATCACATCTGAATCACGGAACCAAGGGTTTACCACCGCTCGAGTATACGGGCGAGGCATAATTCTTGGTAAAATGATTTCAGACGTAATTACAAGTTTAGGATACTATAGAGGATAGAAAAATGCCCTGTATGTCCCATAAGATCCAATACTAGTGAAAGTTCTGTAAGTTGGATAGCGTGTCTCCCAACCTAGCATTCTGTGGTCCTTGTGATCTATTAACGAGGTATTTGACTGACACTAATAGGTTTACCTAGAATATAGAATTTAGAGGTCCATAACCCATTAGTCGACCAAGGCCTTATGGATAAGAAGATAGTAGGATGACTGTATAAGCAAGAACACCAGGTAAGGTTTTGATTTTCACAAAACTCGAACTACTAGTGCCTCATTTCAAAATCTCGCATACTTTTATTTTGACTATCTTGACCAATGCTGCTATTACATCCTAGTTTTGCAAGCTTAATCTTTTATCAAGCTTGATTCAAGATATATGTTTATTAGGGACGCCTACTAACATATTGTCTAATCAGAATCAGTGTATTATGGTCTGATCAACCATGATGCATTTGGTTCGCTCTTCATTTAATCACCCTACGTGGATTGAGATATAGAGGTATCTAGGATCTCATCCGCGATTGTATTGACAATTTCTCTTGAATTATACATTCGCCCTTGAATCACGCAATTGTATTCTATGACATCTTTCTTGAACTCCTTATTGCTTTTGTCTTTCATAAATTGGAAAGACGAACACTCGTATTTGATAGATAGATACAGAGTATCCACATGGCCATGATAGTTGTATACACAAGTGTAACTGCCATCGGCCAGCCATGTGACTACAACCTTGCCTCAAGTTACTTGCCCTCCCCTTGACCCTAAACCTACTATCATGATCTTCTAGTCATTGGAGTCCGAGAATGATTAGGATTTTTTCCTTGATTAAATCACCAACCTAGAAAACTAACTTTTTGCAAGAAACAACTCCATTGTGAGTCTCTAAATATTTTCTTGAATATTGCCTTAACTAGCAATCCTTATGCCTTAACACAACCTTTACTCGACCAAGCCCGCAGTTTAGACATGAGAGGAATAGACAAGAGCACAAGCAGTTACCATGATTATAATAAACACCTATTCCGAGATTAGGGATCCAACAGGTATTATTTTAGTTATACAATTTTATTTTTAGACGTGACTTAGCATTTGAATATCACAGTCACTAGCTTAGCCAATACCATAGCTTAAATATCCTGTCGTATTATGATCTACCAGTTATCAACAGTAATACATGATCACTACAGCCCTCACCACTAGAACCTTTATGACAATAGTCTGGCAGGTTCGACACAAATAGAAATTCACGACTCAGTTGTTAGAATTCTTTTCGGATGATGTGCCTTAGAGTTGGTTACCCCGTCGATGACTCTTGTATACTATGGACGAGTAGATCGTTCTATTTTATCGATCATGTGTCAATGTACACACTCGTTTTCCATTTATTGAGGAACGATCCTTGACTTGACTTATATCTACCGTATTCCGTTACGCCATGTCTTATTCTTTATTAACAAGAGTCGAGGTACAGTATCCGGACTTTGGAATCCTTCTAACCTCATTATTCCTAAAACCATGTCCTAACTTCTAAGGTGAGTAGGCTGTAAGCCTGCTAAAAATTTTGGGATATACGAGGATTACCGATTGATTAGAATAATTTCCATTAGGATGATAATTAGTGCCCCATGGACTCCCACTTTCCATTTAGCTCATTTTGTGTCCCCGGCCGTATCATTAATATTCGGAGCACGAGACCAGCTGTTACTTTCAAACAAATTTCATATGCAAGACCTAGACGAGCCCATCTTCATCTAGGTATATCATGTCCCACTCAAACACGTCCCCTTGTACTCTATTATTGTAGTATGACTTCATCTAGTATGACTAGCTATAACCCTTACCATAATACCGGTATACTTCCCGACTCCCATTAGAGCCTCAACCTCGACTCAATTCATTCGACCCAATATATGGTTGCGATCGATTCGAAGCCCACTACGCACAAGTCACTAGTGTGCCACTCAATTGTGTCTTCTCGTGCTACTTAAACACAAAAGTCACGGAAGGCGCATCTACAAGGCTTACAGAACCTATTTAACCAATCCGACTGCCCATCTAGCTCAACCACTTGGATGAAAACCTATTCTAGGTTACCCTAGCCTAGTAGAAATAGTTTTATCAATGGGATCTTGTCCAGTCAATATAGATTGAAATCCAAGGTTTATCCAACCAGCGATTAATGTCCAATTAGGGAACCCATTAAGACCCAGTAAAATCCATCCATGCATACCATCATATTTGGACTATAAAATCAAACTATTTGAAATAGGTCCCTATACCTATTATGTAGTCTCCCCCTCTTAGAATGTGAAGTCATTCATAACCCTTATTCCATCTACCTGGAAGTCGCGATACGATCTTGTATTGCATTTATCCCTTGCTCGTGTGTTGAAATAACCACGGAAAAGATCACAATCTTGATTTCTCAAATTCTGTTCTGTTTTGGAACCTTGTTTGGAATTTCGAGAACGGAACTTCTATATTATACGGATTGCAAGCCCTCTGAGAAAACGAAGGGTTCTTCGATTTAGCAAGTGACTGGACTAGAGTAGCCCAATCTAGCAAATAAGTCAATGGTTCATAAACTTTCTTTCTACCTGCATCATTGGATACTCTCTACCGCTCTTGAAACTTCATAATTGCTCTCGATTATTCTTCCTTATCTTCCTGTCCTTCCTAGTGCAGAGCGACGAATGGTCATGCTTACTAGAATTTACCAATATTTCTTAGCCACTTGTTTAAATTTGTTGCTTGTTAAGTTTTGGATTGCTGATAGATAGGAGATGATTATAGATGTCATATGCAGTAAATATCTATTGGTAGAAATTTTAGCATGTAGTTGAAAGATTATAAAGTTTTAGCGACAGGAGATTTGATGGAGTAGTGTGACCAAAGGTGGGTAGAAGTCCTCAAGTATTCAGAGTTATAAAATGGCTAGAGAAGGTTATGAAATATTTTGAAGAATTAAATTGAGAAGATTAAGGTAATAGTAGACTTGAATTTTAAGGAATAGTTATGAATTAGAATTTCGAGGACGAAATTATTTTTAAGGTGGGTAGATTTGTAGCTCCCCTCCCCGAAAATTTTAAATTTTTATTATTATTATTTATTTTATTTAAATGGTGATTTTTATAAATAATTAATTAGTTAATTATTACGGTAGACGACTTTGATCATGGTTGGGAATTGGAGTACAAGGTGACTAGAAATTGTGGCATGGATAGTGCAGCGGTGTGCCTTGGCTGGTATTTTAGCCACAGTAGGGAAGGCCGTGCCATTGGAGTGTCCTAACTAGGAAAACCAGGCCAAGTTGTGACATGAACATTATAAATAGTTTAAATTAATTATCATTAAGATTTATTGAATTGTAGAAGATCCGGTTGTACCCAATGGACTGAACCCAAACCAAACATAAGCCCTTGTAGTGATGCGGTGCATCCAAAGACGACCATGTAGGAATATTATATGTGTGTGCATATATATATATATATATATATATATATATATATATATATATATATATATATAATAGGTGTCACGACCCGATCCCAAATTATTTGATCGAACCGGATCATGTCCAGCCTGCACCGTTGTGAGACGGCGGCAGTAAGTTGTTCTATATGCAGGTATTCACAACAACATCTATACATTTGTCATAACTTGAATATACGAAAATTTTAAAACTTTTTATTCAACAATTGAAAAGTACAACTGGAAATGGAAGAACTGAAATAAAGTACTGAATTCAAATTAACAAAACTCCAAAACAATAAAACTAGAAAACAGAAAAAACTACTAGCTAGGTGGTCGGCTCATCGGCCTCAGGTTCTGTGTCCTCCAAGGGGGACTCTGGCAACACCACGGGGTACAATACCGGGTCATAGTAGCTATTGTACAATAGCTCAGCATCCTCAATGTCACCTAAAAATGTGGGTCTCGAGTCAGGAGGGAGCAAGTACGAATATGTATCTCATATTTCAAGTAATAATGGAAAAGTGCAGGCTAAACAGTTGAAACAATATTTTTCAGCAATTTGACGATTTAAAACAATGTGATTTGAATGTGTAAACGTCTATAACCGGCTTGGGTTGTACAATAGCATCCTAGCGACGCGATACGACTTATCCCCATGTGTAAGAGGGGTAAGCTCGCACAATCATGCAATATGAGGGGGTATTGGTCATAAACGTTACATTATTCCCCCAATCCCCACAATCAATATCAATCAATATTTGAACCCTAGGAGAGGGTTCCGTGTAGCAATGTGGTTTAAACATGCAACTTGACAATTACTAAATAAAATGCAAGAAAACATAACCGTAACTTGCCTCTGTTAATTGACTGGATCGAGAAAGTCGGTACCGAGGAGGATGTCAAGTTTGTCTCCGAGATCCTACAGTTGAGAACCTTGACTTAGAACCATAATGAAACCATTCTAGGTGTGCTAGTTACAATCTCTAGAAGTAGACCCTAGTCAGGTTTTAAGTTATTAATTAATCTACCGGAAATCTAGCGTCGTAATCTACGTTCGTTATCATTTTAATTGAATATGTCGGTTACTGATTAATTGAAAAAAATAGCAATTACCGGTTAATTTGGCAAAACTTTGTATTTTAAATATATATATATATAAAACTAGACTTTTTCTTGTAAATGAAAAAAACATGTGATTTGCTAAATTACTAGATTATTTATTATGAGAAAACTTATTAATTTTATACAAAAATAATTAATATCCGATTTATAGTTACTCGTCTAGGTACGCGATACCAACTCAGAAAGAAAGTAAAATCTACAATACACAATACAGGGTCACAGCAAATAAATAAAAAACTGGACTTATGCCCTTACAACTTATTTACATAAATTAATTAAATATTAAAAGTTGCTAGCGAGCTCTGAATGCCGGGAAGCGGTCTATTCAGGAGGCCGAGGCCCTGCACTCGAAATATGAAAAATACCCAGTAACGAGTTCTAAATAAATTTCTAGAATATAAAATATAGGTAAGTCTCAGACTTGGTCATTAAGTATCACTTTGTTGGCTAACACCTCATGTCACGCCCCAGAACCAGAATACTGGAGAGCGGGGGAGTGACTCAGCCAGCTACGTATTACGGGTAGATGAATACCGTATAATACGATCAATGTTGTCTAAAAGACGAGGGGGTGCATACTACATGAAAGTCTTACTATGGTCATTTCACATCTATTGTCTCAATCATTCAAATAAGAAACAGTAATAGAGAACATGTGAGATAAAGCAGCAAGGCGTCCCAAATGCTCAGTCAAACTGTTCTTGATATCTGGCTTTACAAAATACGGCCAGATAATGTAGTAAGTATACATAATTGTTATCAGCTGCAGCCTGACTTAGTTACAATTATGCAAAAGTAGGTACAAGACAATCCGACTAACATGTCGGTGCCAAACGGCAAAGTATAAAGTAAATAACAAAACGAGTGGGGAAGTAAGGAACCCACTCGAGTCCTCCTGCGATCATCCCTCTAGTGTTGACCATCTTGGAGGTAGAAATAAGCTGGATCCTCGGGGACTGGCTCTAAATCTGGCCATGCAAAACCAGAGAGGTTAGACCTCCAATAGCAAGTACCGCATGGAAGCACGATATGAAGGATGAAACCAGTAAATAGGAAACATAATAAATAGAGCTCTGCTGACTACTGGGATTCGAACCAACCTCCCAACCAAACAAGGACAGAAGTTGGCCCGTCATGTCCTGATATTCTGATCATCTCAGTTAGATAACAGAGAAGGTACAGTACACAAACAAACCAATTTAAACGGCCATGCAACTACTACGGCTTGCTACTGTGAGTTCCAAGTTATCTTGGAATAATGCAATAGGAATTCCTCAGTTCTTACTACGTGCAAGCAAGGTTAGTTTACCCAGTCAATCAATTGCGCCAATCATGAATTAGACGAGTCCCAGCGGGACGCCCGTCATCAATATACAATATACAATAGATAATATAACCAGATACCGCTCCCTGCCCGTATGACAGATTTTCAGTATTTGTGGGGACCAACCGGCCTGTCGGGCACCACTAGTCCCAAGAGGACTGCCATGTAAGAACTCGGGAATCCATTCTCTCCATGCAATCATTATTTTTATTTAACTTAATAGTCTCTACGTTGAGTGAAATCCCATACCGTGGATCATGGTCATTCGGAATGAGTACCTTCGTACGGGGTACGATATGTATTTCTACAATCAATACCAGTGCGGTTAGGTTGTAGGTCTTACATAGCGTAATGCAACAATCAAAACTAACCACGGAGTAATCATGCCTTGACCATAAAGTACACATGCTTCCTTTGTAGAAAATAAATAAATAAATAAATAAATTAAAGCCTGCATGTGTGTCTGTATGTCAAAATTCGGGATCGGCCAATCGATTATAATAGTTCATACTTAATACGAACGTGTCTCATTCATTCATTTCAATAAGACGACTAGCCAGCCTCTTAGTTCCAACTAGGAACGCATGATCAATGATTAATCGAGATAACCAATAATGTTATTTTTAATGTTCAAACATTAATCCCTGTTAATAAATGCCAATGCAATCAATTAATGTTAATAGATGTCAATCAATGTCAATCAATGCCATTTGGAACAAGAATCAGCCAAAAAAGCATTTGAATCAAAGTTCATGCGGCCTGAAATCATGCGGCCAAGGAAATTTAAACTCATGCGGCCAAACAAGGATGATTCCATGCGGCCGGAAATGAGTAGTCCCATGCGGCCAAAATCTGCAAGCCTTAGGCGACTAGAACTTAAACGGGGTCTCATGCGGCTATGGTTCAAATGAGACCATGCGGCCAGGGGAAATTCTATGCGGCCTGGGAATAGCAATCCCCATGCGGCTCGAACCGTCATGCGCCCATGCGGCTCGAACTATCATGCGCCCGCATCCCATGCGGCTCGAACTATCATGCGCCCATGCGGCTCGAACTATTATGCGCCTATGCGGCTTGAACTATCATGCGCCCATGCGGCTGAACATGGGACAAGCCTATATGCGGCTAAGGAAAACCAAATTTATGTGACTAAGAATAAGTGCAACCCTATATGCGGCTGAGAGGCCATGGAGCGTTATGCGGCCGAGAATGATCAGTGCCATGCGGCCACGGGACTAAATGCATATGCGGCTAGCTAGGAACTCATGCGGCTGGAATTGAGATCAGTCTCATGCGGCTCAAAAGAATGAACTCATGCGGCTGGAATTGCCCATGCCTATGCGGCTAGAATGCCCATGCGGCCAAAATGCCCATGCGGCCAGGGGACTTGCCTCATGAAGGCTCATGCGGTCAAGCTTTGCTACGTGGCCAGAACTGTTCTTCTTCTCCATTGTCCGAGAGGAAGAACCATGGGAAGCCATTGCTTCCAAGCTCTATAAATCCTTCATTCTAAGCCCAAATCTGAACTTCCATAGGTCAAAATGGGGTCGAACGAAATTCTCTACAACATGGAACCATCAAAACTTGAAGATAACTAAGTTTACTAGATCAAAACCTAAGAAATCTGAAAATGCATCAAACTTAGATCTACAACAAATAAGCCATGGAAATTGAAAACGCCAAGTACTAAAGAGACTTAGAATCAAATAAGGAAGATGGTGGAACAATAAAAACGGGGATCCATCAAGAAGCAAGTTTGGCACTTGCCTAGTGGATGGGTAGGTGGAGGAGAAGTTAAGAGGAAGAAGAAGCTTAATGGTGAAGTAATGAAGAGAGAGAAAGGGGATGGGCTTTAAATAAAGGGATGGTGGTAGGTGGGGGTTTGAGATGAACCAACTAAGCTAAACCAGTCCAAACCGAACCCAAAGCAAAGCAGAAAGTAAAATACAGAATTAAGATTGCAGGAATTAAAGTACAGAAATAAAATAACAGAAAATTAATTAACATGAAATTAAAGGGATTTAACTACAGGACAATACATGATAAATATTGAATAAATATATTAAAACAGTACATGCATTAAAATACGTATTCTGGGAACGGGAAGTGACATCTCTACCCTCCTTAGAAAAATTTCGTCATCGGAATTTTAAATCCAAGCAGGATAGGAACATCAAAACTAAGCTAACCTAGGTACAAGAAACTTGAACAAGCAATCATTCTTCAATATTTAACTAGCAGATAACATATCTATATTCACAATCCACTATATCAAGTAGTTCTATCCATGGGGTGACAAGCATGAGGGGTTAAGACAATCAAGGCACACGGAAAGAAATATACCTTGTGAGTCAAACAGATGTGGATACCGTGATCGAATATCATCCTCAAGTTCCCACGTTGACTCTCCAAATGAGTGATGACCCCAAGCAACCCGGACAAGTCTAATTGTTCGGTTCTTGAGTATCTTCTCTCTTCGGTCCAAAATAGACACAGGCTGTTCCTCGTAAGACAGGTTGGTACCAACAACCAACTCAGAATGATCAAGGATATGGCTTGGGTCCGATACATTCCTTCACAATTGAGATACATGAAACACGTCATGCACCTCTCGTAACGAAGGTGGAAGGGATAAACGATAAGCAACATCGCCTACCCTATCAAGGATAATGAATGGTCCTACGTATCGCGGACTCAACTTCCCGCGAACGCCAAATCTAATGACCCCACGGGTAGGTGAGATCCGCAAGAATACGTGGTCCCCAACAGAAAACTCTAACGGCCTACGGTGCTTGTCCGCCCAATGACGATGCCGATCCTGCGCAATTCGAAGTCGCTCCCTAATCCCCTTAACCAATTCTACTGTCTGAACAATCATTTTCGGACCTAACATCTTCCTCTCTCCGATATCATTCCATGCTAGTGGCGACCTACACTTCTTACCATATAGTGCTTCAAATGGCGCCATCTGGATACTAGCTTGATAACTGTTATTGTATGAGAACTCGACTAAGTGCAGGTGGCTCTCCCCAGACCCTCCAAAATCCAGAGTGCAAGCTCGCAACATATCTTCCAAAGTCTAGATTGTGGGGTAGTACTGGCCCTTGTTGCTGACCAACATGGTCAGGTTGTCCATGTTGCTCTTGTTGTTGTTGTCCAGCTCTGACAGTCGCGGACGAAGTGCCCCTAAAGAAAGGGACAAGAGAACAATCAAACGGCCGGACATGAAGGATCAATAAAGCCAAAGGATATGAGAAGGTCAAGCTAGGATTGAGAATAACGAATCATGAGATCAAGGGGGAACATGTGTGATTGAGACATCCTATAAATCAAAACACCCCATAAGTCTGAAATCAGACCTGCATGGGCCACCACTAAAACTTTGTCACGCCCCAGAACCAGAATACTGGAGAGCGGGGGAGTGACTCAGCATTGATCGTATTATACGGTATTCATCTACCCGTAATACGTAGCTGGCTGAGTCACTCCCCCGCTCTCCAGTATTCTGGTTCTGGGGCGTGACACCTCAACGTACAAAAAGGTCCTGTAGCGTTTGCATTTTGCCGAGGCTCATTCGACCGATGCGGTCGTCGCCTAACCGGGGATATGTAAAATCTCAAAAAGCCGCAAACAACAACCAATTTGGAAGTCCTTTTTCAAAGACCGAGTTCGAAAGTAGATTTTGTTTTATGAAATTAATTTAAATACTAGTGTTTCGAAAAGGGTTTTACTAAAAATTTGGGCAGCACCTCCTTTGTAACTGGACAATCCAGCCATATAGGCGATACAAATCCCTGCAACAAAAGAAAGTCCCAAACCAGGGAATACACCAAACTAATCCACAATAATATTCCAACCCAGAGCAATAATCCACAACCAACTCATATAGGTAAAAGCCAACATATAGATATAGCCGAACCGCAAACCGAAAATAACGAATCAGCAAACATACGCGTCCCGCGTAAATAATCCGAACCACAAAAAAACAACGCCGCGACGTAAAACGTCGTGCGTATCCCCTAAACGCAACGGACTCCATTTTCGATCCCCGAAACGGGGTCGGGACCGCGTCATCATCGACATAAAAACCCAAAGGGACACGAGGATACGAAAATATACCTCGGGTGCTCGGCTAGAGCTCTCAGATGTAAAATAGGAGAAAAGAAAAATGAATTCCGTGGACTCGGGAAAACTGCAAAATATGCGAACAGCAAAGATCGACCACGAAAACAGCGGATCTGGACCCACGAGATGCTGCGGACAGCGGATCGGGGCACGGGAACAACGGATAGAGCTCGGGGTGGCCGAGAGGCGACGGCTACGGCCGAGAAGCGGATCAAAAAACCCGTGGGTCACCGGAAGGCCGCGGGTCGGAAACGGCAGCGGGGAGACGCTGGGCCGGGGCACGGGGCGCGTGAAGGGGCGACGGACAGTGGGTCCGGCGCGGGGCTGTCGTGCGGGAACGACGGCGGCTGCGGGAAGACTCGCACGACAGGGAAAGAGGGGCCGGAGGCAGAGCTGCACGATGGAGGCGCGGCCGTGGGCTGCAGGGCCGGTCGGGGGTCCGGCGGAGGGGATTGGCCGGAGGCGCACGAGACAGGGTTGGCGCCGGAGGGAGGCCACGCGTGAGGGGCGTTGGCTGGTCGGAATCGACCGCGGGAAGGGTCGGCCGGGCGCGGGAGTTGCTGGCAGGGCTCGGCTGGACCGGCGCACACGGGAGGCGGCCGGCGGGCACGACGGGGCTTGGGCGGAGCTCTGGAGAGGGAGAAGAGATGGGGAGTGGGTTTGGAGAGGAAGTGATGGTGAGGGGATTTGTTCTTCTGACTTGGAGAATTAGGTGGTGGTGGTGGTGAGTATTTGGAGGGGAAAGCATGAGAACGTGGGGGGAGAGAGTGGGAGAGCTGGGGAGGGGTTTATTTTGGGTAGTTAGGATTTAATTAATTATTATTATTTTTTTCTCCTTTCAAAAATATTTATACAATAATTATATTTTTTTTCTTTCTTTAAGAAAAACAAAGTTAAAAGAAAAAAGGGATTTGAGTTCGAGACGGGTTCGAAGTCAGGTTAGGTTTGGGGTCGGACCCCGGGCACAGAATCAGGACGGGTCAGCAATCAAAAATCTTAATAATTAATTTTAAAAATAATATTTTCCTAATCCGACTTATAATAATATAATAATAATAATAATAATAATAATAATAATAATAATACTAAAACTCTAACTGGGAATCCAGGACTATACTGACAAAACAAAATCGGACAAATATCCCAAAAATGCAATAATTCCAATTTATCCAAAAATTCTAGAAAATCAGGTTGCGGGTTTTGCAACCTTCCCTCCTTAGAAAATTTCGTCCTCGAAATTAAAGGCAGGGTTAGGGGTACGATCAAAATCACTTAACCTTGATCAAAAATGGAATTTAAATCATCAGGCACGATCGAATTCTAGGCATGATTACTAGGTACAATGATAAAACATCGGCACAATCAGAATTATCATGATATGATCTGAGATAGGGTCGGATTGTTGTTGTGATCAAAAATTATTTTAGGCACGAGAAAATCTAGGTATGATAAAATATAATCAAATGATCATATAATAGAAGAAAAAAAATCAAATAAGGTCTCGGGAAACAGAAAAGAAAATGATGAAACGAACGCCAACAGTTTATTGAGAAGGAAGAAGGTAATGGAGTCTTTTGAGATGAGGGACTAAAATGTCAAATCAAATTGGAATGTGATACAAGGGTTTGTGACTCAGAAAAGATAAAAAGTTGTATGATGGTAGGATAGCAAAGATGATTAGAATAATATATCTATGATTAGAATGTAATCGGATAAGGTAGTTCCATTGAGGACTGAGTGATAATCAAAGGGGATAGAAAAATATCGTATCACTATTTCAAGGATCAAAGATAGGATATGCGGAGAAATAACTTACAAAAATGACAATCTTATTAATATCCCATGCAAAAAATCCAATTTCTAACTTGCTAAACTAGTTGAACTCTAAGTATCTACAGAAAACTAAGGCAGCCGCCAAGGTATTAAAACTAAACATATTTGGAATCATAAATCATCTAAATCAAACTTCCATCCGTCGTTGTATGTAACGCATATGCCAAATGTATTTCAAATTTCAAGTATTTCTCTCGATCAAATCATTTTACAGACATCAATTTTTTTATTTTATTTTTTTTGTTAGTCATTCTTTCAAAACTGACTAGATCAAAGTCACAATCTTCACCTGTTATAGTAAATCCTTAGAAAGTTGATCCATGATCTATATTCGAAAATTTCTAATTCTTGAAATCAATTGACCAAATTTTAATCTTTAATCATGCACATGTCAATCGTTCTCATCCAAACACAATAGCAAAAATATCATAAAATCTCAATTAATTTTTTATCATAACTAATATGAGTCTCCAATGTGGTAGAAATTGCAAACACAATTGCTTCTTTCCAAAGTTGTATGCCAATAGTCTTATCCCAATTTCTCACTGCTTATTCCTTCTCTAGAACCTATTATTCCATTTCTTGTGATATTTCTTTCCATGGTCATATTTGTCCCTTCTGGGTACAGTAGTCATCTAATCATAAAAGTTAATTTTCGTCAAGTATTCCTTTACTTGATACTCATATTCTCATGTTTATATATTACCCAAATGCACTTCCTCCATGAAAGAATCTTACCAAATCCTAGACTTTCCTCGCTAACTCTACCTACGTCTTTCTCTATCTTCCATACCCTTCTTTAATTATAAAATTCAAAGTCGTCAAATATCTTCATTTGTTTGAATGAGGTTTAAGCGCTAGTGAGCACTACTAACGGTTCTAACCCAATAAGCCACAAGTTAAAGTATACCACTCTCTCAAGACTAACTTGCCCAACTTATTCTTCTACCTTTCTACCCTTTAGCTAACTAATATTGATCCCAAAGATGTCCTTAAAATGAGATAGGTAACAACCTATGTTTCTCCTGCATATAGCTATACACTATATACATATAGTCATCCATAAGATGTATATTAACTATTTAATATATAAAGCTATCCACAACTATCTATGGCTTCCAAAATATGTAACAAAATATATGCAACGCACTAAAGTTAAACCAGGAAAGAGATTGAGCTAATAGAGATCGATATGGTCCTAATAAGTTCTAGGAAGATCAAGTAGAATTTCATAGGAAATCTATTCCTTCAAGCTTGTGATAAGAGATTTATGAAAATAGAGACAACCGGTAGAAATGCAAATCCTCTAATCGATAAAAGTCAGAATAATTTGATAGTACTAAAATGTTGGAAAACAGTCCTAGAAAATCAAGTGGAATTCCCATATGAATCCTATAGAAATGATTTCTGAAAATTTAAACTAGTCGCTAAGATTCCAAATAATCTAAAATTTAAACGAATCAAGACAATTCTTGTAAAGTTATCAATGGTGATAAGAGACCAAACATGATGTATTTATAACAGGGATATAGTCTCAATAGTACCCGAAACCATACATATCCGAAGTCATTTTACCTCTAATTCATGCCTCGCCAGAGTGCACCTGACTGCAGTAAATTTTGGCTCCATAACTTGAATAATGATAGGTTACCGAGTGGTCTATCAACTTTATCCATTTCTGGCTGAACAACCAAGGAGACAAATTTGATGCAGTTAGGACGTAGTCTCAATAATATCCAAAATCTATCAACACCTGAATCACTTCAACTTAGAGTCTATGCCCCGCCAATGCGCAACTGGCTGCAGTATACTCGCAGTTTCTATAATTCAAATAGATGGTTGCGACACAAATGTGCGAAGCCATATTAGGTCACTGAATATTTTCTTAACTTGGTCCATAGGAATTTCAAAGGGTTAATTCAATAATTCAAAAAGTTTTTCAATGACTAAAGGAAATACAATATTAGGATGGAATCAATTCTCTGACCGTTCGTGCTTCATGATACTCAAGCATTGAGTTTAAAAGCTTTCTAGGCCTTGAACTGGTCAAGAAGTTCTTAGAGAGAGTAAGGTTTCAGGTTGAGTGGAGGAAGTCAACAAATAAAAATATTCTTGGTCTTAGAATAACTTAGGAAATATCAATCAATATTGGAATTATTTTTTTGGAAAATAATTTCCTTGGAAGATTCGTGAACAAGCTAAGTTGAACCAATTCTTTTGGTAATAATTAACCTTGGGGCTTTATGGTTCCAGAAGAATTTGGTTCGGGATTGGTCCCAAGAAAGTCAATTGAAAATAATGTCAAGATAAATGGTTGGGTACACTAGTCGTAAAAATACTCTGGATAGATAAAAGTTTACCAAGTTTGCTAAAGGAGAATTTGAAACTCTAAATAGTGAAATAGATCTAGATTCTAAATAAAGATAGAGAAGTATGATTTGATCAACTAATTGAAAATTTTGAAATAGGTTTGTTGAAGAAGGAGATTGGGAAAAATCTAATCCTAATCCATGAATAACAAAAGAGTATGGATGTTAAGGAATGCTGGAGTATGATAAGGATATGGAGGAAAATAACCTCTGAAAGTCAAGGGACACTAAAAGATATATAAAATCTAGAAACTAAAGTAGATAGTAAAATAGACCACCATACAATCGGCCTATGCTGGATAAGATTTAGGATGCAAAACATAAGCAAGGTAGCCTACCAGTCTATAACAAACAAAAATATTTATTTATAATATATTTTGGTCCTATATTGTGACAAATTAATGTTCTAGTGTTCTAATTATTTCTAGATATGTTCTCCTAAGTTGTTGATCCGACCTGCATGGGCCACCACTAAAAACAAGTTACGACCAGATCCCAAATTATTGGATCGAACTGGATCATGCCCAGCCTGCACCGTTGTGAGACGGCGACAGTAAGCTGTTCTATATGCAGGTATTCACAACAACATCTATACATTTGTCACAACTTGAATATACGAAAATTTTAAAACTTTTTATTCAACAATTGAAAAGTACAACTGAAAATGGAAGAACTGAAATAAATTACTGAATTCAAATTAACAAAACTCCAAAACAATAAAACTAGAAAACAGGAAAAACTACTAGCTAGGCGGTCGGCTCATCGGCCTCAGGTTCTGTGTCCTCCAAGAGGGACTCTGGCAACTCCACGGGGTATAATACCGGGTCATAGTAGCTATTGTACAATAGCTCAGCATCCTCAATGTCACCTAAAAATGTGGGTCTCCAGTCAGGAGGGAGCAAGTACGAATATGTATCTCACATTTCAAGTTATAATGGAAAAGTGCAGGCTAAACAGTTGAAACAATATTTTTCAGCAATTTGACAATTTAAAACAATGTGATTTGAATGTGTAAACGTCTATAACTGGCTTGGATTGTACAATAGCATCCTAGCGATGCGATACGGCTTATCCGCGTGTGTAAGAGGGGTAAGCTCGCACAATCATGCAATATGAGGGGGTATTGGTCATAAACGTTACACTATTCCCCCAATCCCCACAATCAATATCAATCAATATTTGAACCCTTGGAGAGGGTTCCGTGTAGCAATATGGTTTAAACATGCAACTTGACAATTACAAAATAAAATACAAGAAAATATAACCGTAACTTGCCTCTGTTAATTGACTGGATCGGGAAAGTCGGTACCGAGGAGGATGTCAAGTTTGTCTCCGAGATCCTACTGTTGAGAACCTTGACTTAGAACCATAATGAAACCATTCTAGGTGTACTAGTTACAATCTCTAGAAGCAGACCCTAGTCAGGTTTTAAGTTATTAATTAATCTACCGGTAGCGTCGCAATCTACGTTCGTTATCATTTTAATTGAATATGTCGGTTACTGATTAATTAGAAAAATTACAATTACCGGTTAATTTGGTAAAACTTTGTATTTTAAATATATATATATATAATTAGACTTTTTCTTGTAAATGAAAAAACATGTGATTTGCTAAATTACTAGATTATTTATTATGAGAAAACTTATTAATTTTATACAAAAATAATTAATATCCGATTTATAGTTACTCGTCTAGGTACGCGATACCAACTCAGAAAGAAAGTAAAATCTACACTACACAATACAGGGTCACAG
The DNA here is from genome assembly GCA_029216955.1 of Iris pallida. Classification (NCBI taxonomy): domain Eukaryota; kingdom Viridiplantae; phylum Streptophyta; class Magnoliopsida; order Asparagales; family Iridaceae; genus Iris; species Iris pallida. The sequence continues at coordinate 1,367,908 of JANAVB010033819.1, forward strand.
TAAATAAATAGAAAACTGGGCTTCTGCCCTTACAACTTATTTATATAAATTAATTAAATATTAAAAGTTGCTAGCGAGCTCTGAATGCCGGAAAGCGGTCTATTCAGGAGGTCGAGGCCCTGCACTCGAAATATGAAAAATACCCAGTAATGAGTTCTAAATAAATTTCTAGAATATAAAATATAGGTAAGTCTCAAACTTGGTCATTAAGTATCATGTTGTTGGCTAACACCTCAACGTACAGAAAGGTCCTGTAGCGTTTGCGTTTCACCGAGGCTCATTCGACCGATGCGGTCGTCGCCTAACTGGGGATACGTAAAATCTCGAAAAGCTACAAACCAAACAACAACCAATTTGGAAATCCTTTTAGAAAGACCGAGTTCGAAAGTAGATTTTGTTTTATGAAATTAATTTAAATACCAGTGTTTCGAAAAGGGTTTTACTAAAAATTTGGGCAGCACCTCCTTTGTAACTGGACAATCCAGCCACATAGGCGATACAAATCCCTGCACCAAAAGAAAGTCCCAAACCAGGGAATACACCAAACCAATCCACAATAATATTCCAACCCAGAGTAATAATCCACAACCAACTCATATAGGTAAAAGCCAACATATAGATATAGCCGAACCGTAAACCAAAAATAACGAATCGGAAAACATACGCGTCCCGCGTAAATAATCTGAACCACAGAAAAACAACGCCGCGACGTAAAACGTCATGCGTATCCCCTAAACGCAATGGACTCCATTTCCGATCCCCGAAACGGGGTCGGGACCGCGTCATCATCGACACAAAAACCCAAAGGGACACGAGGACACGAAAATATACCTCGGGTGCTCGGCTAGAGCTCTCAGTTGTAAAATAGGAGAAAAAAATGAATTCCACGGACTCGGGAAAACTCCAAAATACGCGAACAGCTAAGATCGACCACGGGAACAGCGGATCTGGACCCACGAGATGCTGCGGACAACGGATCGGGGCACGGGAACAACGGACAGAGGTCGGGGTGGCCGAGAGGCGGCGACTACGGCCTAGAAGCGGATCGAAAAACCTGCGGGTCACCGGAAGGCCGCGGGTCGGGAACGGCAGCTGGGAGACGCTGGGCCGAGGAACGGGGCGCACAAAGGGGCGACGGACAGTGGGTCCGGCGTGGGGCTGTCGTGCGGGAACGACGGCAGCCGCGGGGCAGTCGTGCGGGAACGACGGCGGAGGGGATTGGCCGGAGGCGCACGAGACAGTGTTGGCGCCGGAGGGAGGCCGCGCATGAGGGGCGTTGGCCGGTCGGAATCGACCGCGGGAAGGGTCGGCCGGGCGCGGGAGTTGCTGGCAGGGCTCGGCTGGACGGGCGCACACGGGAGGCGGCCGGCGGGCACGGCGGGGCTTGGGCGGAGCTCTGGAGAGGGGAAAGAGATGGGGAGTGGGTTTGGAGAGGAAGTGATGGTGAGGGGATTTGTTCTTCTGACTTGGAGAATTAGATGGTGGTGAGTATTTGGAGGGGAAAGCATGAGAACGTGGGGGGAGAGAGTGGGAGAGCTGGGGAGGGGTTTATTTTGGGTAGTTAGGATTTAATTAATTAATTTTTTTTTCTCCTTTCAAAAATATTTATACAATAATTATTTTTTTCTTTCTTTAAGAAAAACAAAATTAAAAGAAAAAAGAGATTTGAGTTCGAGACGGGTTCGAAGTCGTGTTGGGTTTGGGGTCGGACCCCGGGCACAGAATCAGGACAGGTCAGCAATAAAAAATCTAAATAATTAATTTTAAAAATAATATTTTCCTAATCTGACTTATAATAATAATAATAATAATAATAATAATAATAATAATAATAATAAAACTCTAACTGGGAATCTAGGACTATGCTGACAAAACAAAATCGGACAAATATCCCAAAAATGCAATAATTCCAATTTATCCAAAAATTCCAAAAAATCAGGTTGCGGGTTTTACAATAAAAAATGAAAAAAAACAAAACCCATACAAATTTTTCCCCAGCCCAACCCGAGCAGAAGGGAGTCCCAGCCCGACCCCTTCGCTCGTAACTGAGCACACAATATATAAATATAGAGAGACCGCGTGAGGGAGGGGAGTTTCATCTAAACCCTATCGCCAAACCCTTTCCCACCAAACCGCTGCCCCCGACCCCGTAGCCCTACGCACCGCTACAGCTGTGCCGGCCGGCCACCGCGCTAGGGCCGCGCATGGACAGAACAGCCGCAGCGGAGCAGCAGTAGCAGTAGTCGTGAGATGCCATCTTTAGGGCAATTTTCTCGCTGCTTCGGTCAATCGTTTCCCAATCCTCTTTCTCAGGTGCGTTCACAAACTATACGACCCTAAGTCCCTTCAATTAGAATTAATTGTAGAGCCCTAGGTTGTCCAAGAATTCGACACGAAGTCGAGAGAAATCCTGTCCTGAAATAGGGTATAGACCAGTCCCTGAACCCATGTTGGAAGATCAATTTCGATCGATCCAGCGACCAATTTGGTAAACCCTCTGAACAATATTGTAGACAACCTATAGGCCTTCACAAATGTTTTTACAGAAGCCAAAATCATCGACTACGTGTCGAGAAATCGAATCTCGAAATTGAACAAAAAATTGTTTTAAGATATTAAAAATATAGAAAATTTCTTCGATACGACGTGCATTCCGCCAATTCGGGCGACATGGTCACGAACCGAAAGCATCAAAAGATGTGTAATAGCTTCATGGACGTGTGGGCTTTGACAGAATTTAAATTGGTCACGTGTACGCGACGAATTTGATGCGTATCCGTCGAAATTTACCGTATCGACCAGTTTGCACAAACTTCAATTACTTTGTGCACGCTCGTCAGATCGAAACAAAACTTGTGCCAACATGACCGTATCATTTTTTTGGTCATGTATGTCAAGTTTGGTCCGATTCTAAGGCAGTTGACCAGATCGCCGTTTTGTGGGCCCCACGATCCGACTCAACGGGCGAATTTGTGCACGGCCCACCGGAATTTAACTTTGGACATACGGTTGGGTTCGTATCAAAAAACCGAACCTGTAGACAAATAGTTTGATGACTTTAGAGATCATAGACTCTGGCACATTTTTTGGTGCAAAGCGGATCCAACGACGGACACTGTTTTGATCCAAAATTACCGTTTTGCCTCTGTATCCAGAATTGGACTTAAGGACAGGAAATTTTAGCTAATTTGACTATTCTGAAAATATTGGTAATGTTTATTTCAGTATCCGAAGATTTTTGCATGTTTTGACTGTTGTGGCTCATTGAGTGGTACAGTATTATCGGTTTCACCAGTACAAGACCTCTGGTGAGTACATCTCTGATAGTTTTTATATTTGATTATCTCTATTCTTCCTGTATTTAATAATGTTTTACATTAATATTATGTTGATTCTTGACACGCTTGTCACACAAGATAGTAGTTATAGATTCTTGCATGTTGTTCATGACCAACATATTTTCGTGTTCGTGACCTGTTTGAATCCATGGGTACTAGCCGAGCGGGGAAGTACATTAGTAGACGTATAAACATACCCAAAAATATCCCAAAATATCTATTCTTGCCTGATAGCAGTCGCACAATTCACGTGCGGAGTGCCGAATTTATCCCTTAGCCGTTTACATGTCGAAAGTGTATTTCAAATCACTTGTTAGATATAGTCTTGTTACATTACAGTTTCTTGTCATTGCTTGTCTTGAGTACCATGTCTTCCTGCTTTTACTCGCATGATTCCTACCATGATTCCATGTTTATCTACTTATCATGTATCTCAGTATTATTACAGATTTATGAATTTTGTCATTTATTGATTTTGTTGTGAGAATTTACTCATTCCATTCCTGACTGAAAACTAACATTTTTCAGGTTAGTTGTGGCTTCACTTAGAATTGGGAGATACGGGTGTACTTACAGACCAAAACTTAGAAATTAGATAGATATGATATCAATTTCATTATTTATAAGAACTTTATACTTTTCTTTAAATATAAATCTTGTAATAATTGTAGATTTGATTTAATAATGTGAATGAGCAATAGATGTTACATTTTATGATTTTTGCATAATATTGGTCGTGACAGTATTCTACCATCGACTCTGCGATATAGGTTGGCTTGGACACGCCTCGTATCCGAAAAAGTGGGTACGGGTCGTGACAAGTGTTCAGTTGGGCGAGAGTTCAAATCTAAGCTTTTGTGCTTTATAAGAGAAAGTGACATAAGACGTATCAGAAGAGACCTCTTGAGTCGTGAAGATTAAGCGCATAAGAAATTATGTCGAGGATAAATGATGATGTAGTACATGTTGAGAATAAGTCTAGGTGATTGAATATCGTGTTTCAAAATTTAGCAAAGTGGCCTTCGCAAATACGTAAATATACTCGGTTGGCCGATAATCAGATAGATAGATGAAAGGACTTAGCGTAAGCGACGCGGATGGACGATTATGGGAAATCGTGCCATGTACGAGAGCAAGGAATAGGGGAACGACTCTAGGAATTGGGTCGTAAGTCGGATTCGAGTAACGATTAGGCTATATGTGTCGAACACACGATTGAGATTTGCGAGACAAACAAGTCAGAATTGGAGCGAGAGTTCAAATCGAAACTTTCGTGCTTTATAAGAGGACGTGACATAAGACGTATCAGATGAGACCTTGTGTCGAAGTGATTGTCGCCTTTAAGCGTCGGTGATGTAAGTTGACCTCTTGAGTCGTAAAGATTAAGTGCGATATTTGGACAAGTTATCTAGCTGGGGTAGCCCCAGACACGATGCATGGATAATTTTGAGAACATGAATCGTGTCAGAATAGTTGCTTAATATGCATAGTATGAACTGTAGGCAAAGGAAAAATTGGACATGTTGGACTTAGACCATGTCGTTGAGACAGAATTTTACGAACGATTAAATGAAAGACTTAAGTTATACGAGAGACAGAGAACGGTTGGACGAGTAAGTGCTGCAGAGGATTTTTACGATTGGATGCGCAACGACTTGATGTAATACGTGCGTTAAATAGTCGGTAGGAAGCATATGGAATCAAAAATTATGCTTTTGAATCATGTTGTGCAAAGATGTTTGAAAGATGACCATGTGTTACGGAATGGATAGTGCTTGAGGGTTTAAGTTGGGCCTGTTAGCTTTGTCCTGATATCATACAACTGAGCTTGGCTGAAATAGATATATTGGTGGGACGCCTAAAATATGTGTATGATCCAAACTAAGTTGTATGACTCAAACGATAATGGCATGAGATCGTGAGATGATCTAGAGAAACACATGCATTGAGCGTTGGTTTCGGTTCGAGGACGAACCTTGTTTTGAGTAGTATATTATGTAACATCCCGTTCTGCACGGTGCATTACGAGAGTCGTTGACTCGAAGAGTTGCGTTGACCCGAATAAAGTATCGATGCGAATCGATAAAGAGTTACGTTAGCCGAAAGAAAACTTTGAGTCGATTCGAATATATAAATCGAAGCGGTGTAAGGCATAAGTCTGATTCGAAGAAAACATTGACTTTAGTTGATTTCGCATGAAGGCTACGCTTTTACACTGAATCATAAGAGGTCGATATTTTGCCTTATTCGTTATAGTGTCCGCAAAACTAAAACCTCGCCCTGCAACGGACTGAGGCATTACAGTATTTGGCTGTAATTTTAAACATCTTTTTTTGAGTTTAAACTAAAATCAAACCCAAAATGTGTCTGGCAGTTGCCATTCAAAATTGCATTCCCAAATTTTTTTTCCCAAAACGGAAGTTAAAAAGCTACTTTTAGAGAGTAGAAAAAACATGTTCTCAGAAAGCTCATTCCCAAAAGAATTTGTGGGCCCTACCCCACCAAACCCCCTCCCCCTTAGGGCTCGTTTGGATCAAGTTTTTGTATTTCTAGGAATAGGTTTTCAATTCCTCTCCCATGGAAAAGGAATTCAACATTCCCATACCCATGTTTGGTTAGGTTGGGAATAGGTTGTTCAAAAATTTAAAAAAGTTCATCTCCATGTTTAGTTTACAAAGGGATAGAAATATTAATTTATTTAGTTTTCCTTTAATACCCTTTCATTAATTTTATGATGATTTACATGTTTGGGATAGAAGTTGAAAATATAAAAATAGAAAGAGGGTATAACCGTTCAAACAAAGTAGCCAAATATTATTCCTAGGAAAGCAAATCTATTCTCAAAGGGGGCTTGGGAATAGCTTTCCCAAGTCAATGGGAATAGCTTTCCCTCCTAAGCCCCTTATATTCCCTCCTCATTCTCAATCCTAAACATACCAAACATGGGTAAGGAATTCAAAACATATTCCCAAGCCACAAAAACTTGAACCAAACGCCCATTCTTCTCTCAACTCTCTCTCTCTCTCTCCTACCGATTCATCTTCCACCTCCTTCCTCCCCTCCCATGGACAGGCTCGGCCGGTGGGCTCGTCGAGTCATTTTTCTTGAAGCAATTTTTTTAGTTCCATTTACTATATTCATGGGGCACCATCCAACCTAGACCATGGGCCCCCATCCGTTCTTTATAACTTTTTTTGGTTAATAACCATTTTTTTAACTTCCAGGGACTTCTTACTGTTCAATTGTTGTCATACTGGATGAGGCCCCATGCATGTGGTTAATGAAAGAAAAAAAAACAAATTGCTAATCAATAACTGTGAATAATGACTGCATATAGTTAATGACCGGAAGAAAAAGAAAAGTTATGTTTTCTGAAATTTTGTTTTAAAAATAGTTTTTTGAGAGAAAGTTGTAAAATTGTTTTCTGAGTTTGTCTTTGGTTACTTTAATTTGAGAAATGGTTTTAAAACACAAAAGTTGAAAATTGCGTTTGGTTAAAATTTTAGAAAATAATCTTATTAACTGTGTCCATTCGTGTCCAACTAGGGGTGTCAACGGATGCTTATCGGTACGGATAGGACAGTATCCAAATCTGTATCCGATTTTTTTTGTAATATCCGAATTCGATCCGATATCTGAACTGATATCTCTTTTAACACTTCAAATCCGTATCCGTCTTGTTTATTAGATATCGGATAAAATCTTAGGGGTGAGCAAATACCGACCGATACCAAAAAATCGACCGAATACCGATTAAAAATATTCTAAAAAATTGAACCGAAATTATGTACCGATACCGAATTGCCGAACCGACTTGTGGAGCCCATAGTTCGTATTACGTATTTTGGTATACGTGTACATATTCAGGCTCGTAATCTTAGCTAGTCATGGTTTATTGTGCATGTTGTGTTGTCTTGGTTCATTGTAGTAATTCATGGTTCGACTTGGTTTGGGCAAGCTTTTGGGTTGGTGTGGTTTGGGCCGGTTCACCTAGACCATCCACCTACCACCACTAATCCCATTTATATCCTACCTACTTTTCTCTCTCCTCATAACTCAGCATTTACTCCTCCTTCTTCTTCTTCCTCCCTAGCGTAGAGCTCCACCTACCCCCCCCGACAAGTGCAGCTTGCTTCACGAGAGAACTCTATTTTTATTTCTTTAATGTCTTTTTTTCTCTATTCTTAGCCTCTTTAGAACTTGGCATTTTTCAGTCTGAAGTTTTAATCTTGTAGTTCTAGTTTAAACCTATTTCTCAGTTTTTCTCAAGTTTTGATCTAGCAATTAACTTGTTATTTTCAAGTTTCGATGGTTCCATGTTGTAGAGAATTTTATTCTGCCCCATTTTGACCTATGGAAGACCGAATTCTGACCTTAGATGAAGAAGTATTGGAGCTCGAAAGCCATGACTTTCATGGTTCTTCTTCTCGGAAAAGTTGGCGAAGATGAACAGTGCTTGACCGCATGGCCTTTTCATGCGACAAGTTCCCTTTTGGCCGTATGGTGCATTACGGCATGGCCCCTGCCGCATATGCAAGTTTTTTTTCCCCTGGCCGGATAGACCATGGTCGCAGTACCCAGCCGCATAAGACCCCATCCCCATTGCCGCATGGGCCTTTAGCCGCATGGCTTTCGGCAGTCCCCGAGCCGCATCCGCCGTCCTCTCCCTGGCCGCATAAAGCCCATGTTCCCTCCCGAGCCGCATGAACTCTTTTCCCTCAGCCGCATGGCACTGCTTCCCCATTGCCGCATGACCCTGTCCTCCTCGAGCCGCATGGCTCTTGGCAGTGCTTGTCGCATGAGCTCGTTTCCACTCCCCTCATCCGCATGGCGTTGGTTCCTCCCAGCTGCATGAGCTCTTTTCCCTGGCCGCATAAGCTTGTTCCCTCAGCTGCGTAGCCCTGTACCCTCTGGCCGTATGGCTCTTGTCAATTCCCGAGCCGCATGGCTCTTTCCATAGCCTTTGACTTTTATTATCATTATTATTATTCTTATGTTGGGTTGTTCCATTTATGCTAATGTCTCTCGACCTTTTGTGTAACTTGCGTCTCTTGATAGAATGCTTGCACTATGTTAATTCTGCACATGTCCCATGGACACGATAGTGACCCGTCGCGGTGCACTCTTGATAAGTAACTTGACATAATAATTCTTGATGGTGGTCCGTCGTGACCCACTCTTGACATGATAAGTAATCTTGATAAGTAAACTTGATATGATATACCTCGATATGCTGTTGCGACGGCTAGCATGACATGACAAGAATGTATGACCTGGACACCGTGGGTGATTGTGTTTGTTCAAATAAACCAGTATTGTCTTGCATCATGTCTAGGACAGGGAGCCCTGAGTACCACGGTCAAGGTTACCTACAGAAATTGACTAAGGCTAATAACTAGAATAAGTCAGTAGTCATGAAGAGAATTTCCAGCTACATGCAATCCCGTTATCTGGGCACGCTAGTGAATTTGTAGCCTGCCGACGTGTAGGGCACATTTCCAGCACACTGTCATGTGTTGCACCCTTCATGAACGGATATTCGACCTGGATAACCTGGATGGTCTGCAGGGCTTGTGGCTGTTGGAATAATCTCATTGCATCTTGTTAGTAACTAGGCCTGTGATAACCCTAGTTAGTTAAAGTATCAAGTCGTACTCATTGCTTGGCCGTAAATGATTGGATGGAGTCTAGTCCAGCCTAGTCTTGTCCTGATCCTGTACAAGATTGTAGCATGACCTGACTACTTGTGCTTTATTTTATCGATAAATGGTGAGAAACTAAGTTCCGTTCAGATGAAAGGTTACAACCCCGGTCCTTGTTTGGTTTAAGGGTTGTAACTTGGTTATCTGAATAGTTCCATGGTTATCTTATCATATATCATCATGATTTCTATATCTCCAATTTTATTATATTATTACGTCTTGTGCTAATTGCTGGTTTTAGTTCTTAAGTGAAGCCTCCTTTGTGGCACTTGCTATTTCTGGGATCTGACCTAGCTGGTTTTGCGTGCCCAGATACCGCAGCAGCTCCAGAGGATCTTCCTATCTTCCAGCCAGATGGTAACCACCAGGCGAAACCAAGACAACGAGTGGGTTCCTTTTGTTCTCCCACTTTATTGTATAAATATTCTTTTGGGGCGTTTAGCCGGCGAGCACGTGTTAGCTCGTATTGCACCTTTATTTACTGTCTGCCTACGGGCTGTAACTGATTGGCAAATCCTAGGGTTGATCATATATGACTGAAACTCTTGCTAGTCTTCACATTTTGTATGACTAGCTTCATGATCATCCAAATATGTAATGTATGGGACGCCTTACTATTGTATATTTGGTGCTCTGACATCTTGTACTATTATTACTTGCTTGAGATTGAGACAATAGGCTTATTCGTGACCATAAGAGACTGATGGCTTATATTTAAACTCTCATATATCTAGACAGTCGTGACCGTATAGCGAGGTGGGTTGTACTTCAATATACGTAGCTGGCTATGTCCGCCCCCGCTCTCCAGTATTCTGGTTCTGGGGCGTTACATGGTTTAAGTGGTAGCCCATACAGGTCTTGAAAATTAAGATATGTGAGGGTTTACCGAATAGATGTCTCAATCAGCACTCACCCTTGATCTCTGCTCGTACCCTCTAAATTCTTAAATTCTTGACTTGATCACATGCTTGTATCTTTGATCTGTCCTGGTCCTTTCTTATTGTTCCATGTGTCGTCTTCTTCAGCGGTATTGTTCCTAGTCCTACCGATCGTCAAGGCGGAGCACCTTCCGTGGACCCGCAGCAACCTGGAGATCAAGCCCAGCATTCAGGAGTAGCCTCCAGAGTCATGCCTACTGGGGGTCCAGAGCCACCAGTCCAGCCTGTAGAGCCTGATGATGGCATCTTGGTGGGTCTCATCAGTACATTTCTAGCTTCTCAAGGTCGTTGAGGTGATGCATTGCAGCAGGCAGTACAAGATGCTCTGAACAAAGGAGGTCATCAAGGTAACAGTACGGCCAACAGCTTCAAGCGTTTGAACCCACCCTTCTTCGATGGTAGCGAAGATGCTATTGCCGTAGATGCTTGGTTGCAGGATACAGAAGTCATTCTAGAAGCGGCGAAGACGCCCGAGAACAAAAAGGTGGCGGTAGAACGCCTACAGTTATTGGATCTTGCCCGCAGCTGGTGGACGGCGCAGGCTGTTAGATTAGTGGCACCTATTGCTTGGACAGTATTCCGTGAGAGATTCCAGACCAAGTACTTCGATGCTGTAGCTCGGTACGACCTACAGACGAGATTCACCAATCTGAAGCAGATGGGCAGGACGGTCGACGGATATGCGGCCGAGTTTTCGAGACTTAGTCGGTTTGCTCCCACCTTGGTAGCGACTGAGTTCGACAGAGCCCATCGGTTCCAGCAGGGGCTCCATTTAGAGATTTTACTGGCGGTGGAGCAGTTTGAGTATCAGACTTTTGATGCAGTATTGAGAGCGGCCAGGAGGCACGAGTAAACCTCCCAGAGGATCGTGGACAGGACCGGAGGTCAAAAGCGATCTCATGGCCAGATGAACCAATCTTCAGCACCAGCCCCGGCAGCTAGGGTTTTAACCATTGGAGCTCTGAGGTGGGTGGCCTCAGTGACGTCAGTTCAACATTCAACTCCGGTATACCCTCAACTGCAGAAGCAGAAGTACTCTTTCGCAGTAGGATATTCATATTGTGGAAAGCCAGGACATGATGGCAGAATGTCATATGGCGCAGGGATTGTGCCTGGCTTTGGGGCAGCGGATCACAAGATAGGATCCTGTCCGAATAGGGGTAGTTCATCATCGTCCAACTTTTCTAGTCCTTCGGTGAGAGGACCAGCACCAGTCCAGCAACAACAACAGTATCAGCCCCAGAGGCCATTGCCGCCTCAGTCTCAAGTATTCCAGCAGCAGAACCCCCAGCAGTATGCACAAGCCCATGCCCTGATTCAGAGCAGACAGAGAGGTTTTCAGCAGAGAGGACCAGCACCCCGAGGATATGGTCAGGCGATGGCGACGACCGTAGAAGAAGGATTGGCACCAGGTGAGGTAGTGGCAGGTACTATTCTCGTCAACTCCTTTCCAGCATCAGCGTTATTTGATTCTGGTGCATCACATTCGTTCATGTCTGTACGATTCGCGACACGGATAGGACTGGATCCCGAGTCATTATCAGTAAGGCTCAATATACTTACTGGTAACGGTCTTGTGGGAGTAGATAGAGTTTTTTCTCGTGTCGGATCGTAGTTAGCGGAAGAGAGTTCCCCGCTAGATTCATAGAATTTCCGATGGCCGATTATGATGTGGTCTTAGGGATGGATTGCTTGAGAAACCAGTATGCGAGGATAGATTGCCATGTTGGCAGGGTTGTTTTTAGCATTCCAAGCGAGCCAGAGTTTTCCTTTTCCCGAGGCAAAATTGAACCTTCTCCTCTAGTATTGCGGATGGCAGTCGCAGCAGTACAGTTACCCCGGATAGTCGAGGATTTTTCAGATGTTTTCCCAAAAGAGCTTCCAGGAATGCCGCCAGAGCGAGAGATCGAGTTTACCATAGACTTGATCCCCAAAACAGCACCAGTGTCGAAGAGAGTATACAGGATGGCGCCGTCAGAGTTAGAGATATTGTACAAGATGATTGAAGAACTTAGAACCAAGGGATTCATTCGTGCTAGTGGATCGCCTTGGGGAGCTCCGATGCTTCTGGTGAAAAAGAAGGATGATACGTCCAGATTATGTGTAGATTATCGTACCTTGAACTCAGTGACAATCAAGAACAGATATCCTCTTCCGAGGATAGATGACTTGTTTGATCAACTCAGAAGAGCGGTAGTATTCTCGAAGATTGATTTACGGTCAGAATACCATCAGATCAGAGTCGGGAAGCAGGACATCCCAAAGATGGCATTTAGATCTAGATATGGGCATTGGGAGTTCCTTGTTATGCCATTTGGAGCAACCAATGCACCGATTGTATTCATAGACCTCATGAATCGTATCTTTATGCCTTATTTGGATCAGTTCGTGATTGTGTTCATAGAGGACATCCTGGTCTACAGCAAGAGTAAAGCGGAGCATGAGTAGCATCTCTGAATTTTCCTTCAGATTCTCAAAGAACACTAGTTATACGCGAAGTTCAGTAAATACGAGTTCTGGCTCGATCGCATTTCGTACTTGGGTCATATCATCACCAGAGGAGGAGTAGAAGTGGATCCCTAGAAGATCGTGGCTATTGAGACGTGGCCAGTACCTAGCACAGTTGTAGAAGTTCACAGTTTTCTTGGATTGGCCGGCTACTACCGACGATTTGTTTCGGACTTTGTTCGAATTTCAGCACCAATGACCCAGTTGACCCGCAAGGATGTGCATTTTGCTTGGACAACAGAATGTCAGGATTCTTTTGAAAAGTTGAAGCGAGGTTTGATGACAGCCCCCATTCTCACGCTTCCAGATGGGACCAGGGGATTCTCAGTGTATTGTGATGCTTCAGGCAGAGGTTTGGGATGTGTTTTGATGCAGCATGGGAAGGTAATAGCTTATGCGTTACGTCAACTTCGTGACCATGAGAGGAATTACCTGACCCATGACTTGGAGTTGGCAGCAGCAGTGTTTGTACTTAAGCTATGGAGACACAACTTGTATAGAGATAGGGTGGAGATTTTCACCGACCACAAGAGCCTGAAGTATGTTTTTACTCAGAAGGATCTTAACATACATCAGAGAAGGTGGCTAGAGCTACTTATGGATTATGATGTCAACCTGCAGCATCATCCAGGGAAGGCCAACGTTATTGCAGATGTATTGAGCAGAAGAGTCAGAGTTTATTTCCTTACAGCGCAGCCAGAGTTGTTAGCAGATCTCCAGAAGATGGGAATCGAAGTTATCCTTCCTACCAGTATGGCCTTGATGGCCAATATACAAGTTCAGTCTAGTATAGTTGAGAGGATCCGGATGGCTCAGTCAGCAGATACCAAGCTTAAGCGACTCAGAGCAGAGTGTGAGGCATGACGAATAACAGAGCTATGTATCCATGAGGACGGTACACTTCGACATGGGAAGCGTCTTTGTGTATCCAGTGGAGATATCAGACAGGAGATCATGGTAGAAGCTCACAGTTTACAGTATTCCATTCATCCAGGTGGCACGAAGATGTACCGTAATATCCGTCAGCACTTTTGGTGGAATGGCATGAAGAGGGAGATAGCCTGATTTGTCTTTCGGTGTTTGGTTTGCCAACAAGTTAAAGCTGAACATCAGAGGCCAGCTGAACTTCTTCAGCCCTTGTCGATTCCAGAATGAAAGTGGGAGCATATAACCATGGATTTCGTGACTGGATTACCTAAGTCCCCGGCCGGTAGAGATGCTATTTGGATTATTATAGATAGGCTCACGAAGGTGGCTCACTTTCTCCCATTCAGAGTTGGTCAATCGACAGCTCAGCCAGCAAAGATATACCTCAGACAGATGGTCAGGTTGCATGGAGTACCAGTCAGTATCACCTCAGACATAGATTCAAGATTTACGTCGCACTTTTGGCGCAGTCTACAGGAGAGTTTGGAAACTCACCTCCAGTTCAGCTCAGCTTATCATCCGCAGACAGATGGTCAGTCCGAGCGTACCATACAAACCTTGGAAGATATATTGCGATCGTGTACACTCGACTTCGGTGGTTCGTGAAAAGATTACCTGTACCTGGTGGAGTTCTCGTACACCAACAGTTTCCAGGCCAGTATCCAGATGGTACCGTTCGAGACACTGTATGGTAGGAAGTGCAGGTCCCCGCTAGCATGGGACGATGTTGGAGAGAGACAGATGCTCGGTCCGAAAATGATTACTCAGACAGTTGAGGTGGTCAGAAGAGTCAGGGATCATCTTCGAGTTGCACAAGATCGCCAGCTCCATTGGGCCGATTCTCATCGGCGTCCCCTTGAATTTTATGTCGACGACCACGTATTCCTTAGGATCTCGCCAACCCGAGGCATCATTCGTTTTGGCGTACGGAGGAAGCTCAGTCCTAGGTACATAGGGCCGTTTGATATTCTAGAGCGAGTAGGAGATGTATCCTATCATCTCGCTCTTCCGCCATCGCTAAGGGAGGTACATGATGCCTTCCATGTATCCCAATTACGACGGTATATCCTAGATCTGGGCAATATTCTGGATCATTCGGAATTGGTTGTTGGTACCAACCTTTCATATGAGGAGAGGCCCGTGTCTATATTGGACCGGAGAGAGAAGATACTCAAGAACAAGACTATTAGTTTAGTCCGTGTTGCTTGGGGTCGTCACTTTTTGGGTGAGTCAACATGGGAGCGTGAGGATGATATTCGATCGTGATATCCCGACATGTTTGACTCATGAGGTATAATGTCTTTCTTATGCCTTATGCTCTCAATTCCTTGCTTGAATGAATGATTGCATGGTGGACTGCTTAGTATAGCATGTCTGTGATTATTAGTATAGCTTGTCCTTGCAACTCTAGTCTCTTGATTAAATTCCGAGGATGAAATTCTTTTAAGATGGGTAGAGTTGTAGCGCCCATAGTTCGTATTACGTATTTTGGTATACGTGTACGTATTCAGGCTCGTAATCTTAGCTAGTCATGGTTTATTGTGCATGTTACGTTGTCTTGGTTCATTGTAGTAATTCATGGGTCGGCTTGGTTTGGTCAAGCTTTTGGGTTGGTGTGGTTTGGGCCGGTTCACCTAGACCATCCACCTACCACCACTAACCCCATTTATATCCCACCTACTTTTCTCTCTCCTCATAACTCAGCATTTACTCCTCCTTCTTCTTCTTCCTCCCTAGCGTAGAGCTCTACCTACCCCTCTGGCAAGTGCAGCTTGCTTCACAAGAAAACTCCATTTTTATTTCTTTAATGTCTTTCTTTCTTTCTCTATTCTTAGCCTCTTTAGAACTTGGCATTTTTCAGTCTGAAGTTTTAATCTTGTAGTTTTAGTTTAAACCTATTTCTCGGGTTTTCTCAAGTTTTGATCTAGCAATTAACTTGTTATTTTCAAGTTTCAATGGTTCCATGTTGTAGAGAATTTTATTCTGCCCCATTTTGACCTATGGAAGATAGGATTCTGACATTAGATGAAGAAGTATTAGAGCTTGGAAGCCATGGCCTTCATGGTTCTTCTTCTCGAAAAAGTTGGAGAAGATGAACAGTGCTTGATCGCATGGCCTTTTCATGCGGCAAGTTCCCTTTTGGCCGCATGGCGCATTGCCGCATAGCCCCTGCCGCATATGCAAGTTTTTTTTTCCCTGGCCGCATAGGCAATGGTCCCAGTGCCCCAGCCGCATAAGACCCCATCCCCATTGCCGCATGGGCCTTTAGCCGCATGGCTCTCGGCAGTCCCTGAGCCGCATGCGTCGTCCTCTCCCTGGCCGCATAAAGCCCCTGTTCCCTTCCGAGCCGCATGAACTCTTTTCCCTCAGCCGTATGGCACTGCTTTCCTATTGCCGCATGACCCTGTCCTCCTCGAGCCGCATGGCTCTTGGCAGTGCTTGACACATGAGCTCGTTTCCACTCTCCTCAGCCGCATGGCGTTGGTTCCTTCCAGCCGCAAGCTCTTTTTCCTGGCCGCATAAGCTTGTTCCCTCAGCTGCGTAGCCCTGTACCCTCTGGCCGCATGGCTCTTGTCAATTCCCGAGCCGCATGTGTAACTTCACTTTTCGGTTTTGACAAAATAAAATTTATTTTCTAATAATTACAATTGTTATTTTTGAGTTTCAAATAATAAATTAGATTAAATAATAATTTTGGTGATTTATCTTGGAGGGAATTAAATTTAAACAAAATTTTCAAATTTAAAAGTTTGTTGTAACAAATTTAGTGGTCCCCACTACTTTTCATTTCTCTAACTAATTTTTCTACTTAATGTCTAATAATTGAAAAGGGGGAGGGAGAATTTGTAAAAACTAATTCGGTGGAAGGGTCGATTTATAAATAGTGAAAAGAGGGAGTATCTTTTTGCATATAGGCCATTTGGTGGAAGGGGTCTTTTGATTAAATTCCTTTTCTTATTTTAACTCTCCTGAGGAGAGAGAGGGAGCAATTCCTCACTCTCGGTGGAATTTCTGAGAGCCGAGCTCTCGTTATTCCCCATCTTTCCTTTCCCCAATTCTCTGTGGGCGAAACCCTAGCTCCGGGTGGTTCCTCCGACGACTGAGCTTTAGTCTTCGACGACACCAAGCGTGTGTTCCTTCGATGACTGGGCGTCGTTCTCCCTCGGCAGCGCACAGCTACGTGACTCCTCTTCCGGCATCGATTCCTTCCGATCGGCGAAGATGGCGGTAGCTTCGGCGATGCGATGTCCTCTCGGCGACGATCTCGATAGCAGCGGTGTTGGGTGTTCGCGACGGCAGCTAGGCGCGACTCCAGCCAGATCTTCGTTCCAGCGGGTTCCTCCGGTGGCGTGCGGACGTCTCCTCGACAACGACGGACGAGCTTCAGCAGTGACGGTGAGCCTTTCTTCACTAGTATCCTATTAATTAGTATTGAATCTCTAAGTTTGATGGTTGATAATCGATTCCTGGCTTCTCGGTTAATTTTGTCAGATTTTAGTCAGTCCGATTTGGATCAGTGATCGAGTCGACTGGATTTCGTTGTTCCATCGAGAATCGCATAGATCCGTTCGTGTTCTATTTAGAGAGCGGCATCCGATCTATGGGAATCGAGACCAAGCCTTCCTCAATTGTTCTTTCTCAGGTAACACTTCGATATCTCTACTATTGTATTACTACTGCGAATTGAGAAGTTATTTAGTTTAAGTCGGCCTGGGGTTACAGTTTGTAGGCGTGTTCCAGTGCTGTTCGTGGTTAACTGTTGCTCGTGTCCAGTATTGGGTACCCAGAGTTGTGTTGTGCAATCCAGGGTTCGTGTCCTCTCATGCTCATGTATGCATGGACAGGTCGTTTGGGATAGAGTTGGCGTGGCAACAGTTTACTAACTAAGATTTCTACTTTTGTCCCTATTTTGGATTGTATATTTTTTTTAAATCAAATTATGTATGTTCTTTGTATAATTTTGGTATTGGGATCGTTTTGAGCGAGTATAGCTTGGGAACTTGGTTGGTGTTGGCAGCCTGGGAGCTGAGTCTGATGATGATTCAATTGCGGCAATTCTGTTTCTTAAGTCTCCATTTGGAAGGAAGGGTTTTAGTTAATCAGTTACTTCAACTGTTGGGTTTTGTTAATCTCTTGAGTTCTATTTCGAATTGCAATGGAGATGATGCCAGGTTTAATTTGGTTGTATGTTTATTGCAGGGATGGGAATATGTATTATTTGATTTTGGAGAATTAGATTTTGTTGTTTAAATGTATATTCTTAAATCAGTTATTTTTTTTGTATATGGTGTTTGGTGGGAATTCATCTGATACCTTATTTCTCTGTTTTTCTTATAAATTCTCCAATTTTGCTTATACTCTCTAAGTCACATTTTTGATCATTTTTATAAGAGGAAGGAGTGGCTGGGTTGAGTATGGGGATGGAATGTAGTTGTTGGGGTTAACCTAAGTGCAGGTGATGCAATATGTATTATTTGATTTTGGACTTCCCTGACACCAAGTGCATATCTTGCACCGAGGAACAGATCGAGAACCTGGAGCTGCCACTAAAGACCACCCAAGTTCCTGAGGACCCAACTTCTCTGAAGATTAGAGTCACCAGTCAGGAGATCAAGAATGTAGCACAGACAATGAAATAAGACGGAAAGTTGAAGCTCATGAAGGACATGAAGACTTATGACGGGGATGACAACTACTGTGGATCCACAAAGCGTCATCAAACTCAGACAGTTCAATCACATCATCAGATTCAGACAATGACCAATTGTGCCTTCTGCCGTCATCCATGACATCGCTTCGAGGAGTGCCACAAAAGACGGAGGCTATGCTTGTTTTACGGATCGTCTGCCCATCAAGTCAAAGATTGTCCGGAGATCCTTGATCGTACTGCCCAAGAACAAGCACGAGGAGCATCGGACTACAGAAGAAGGACTCACCTCTCCAAATTTAGCAATCACGTGGAGCACTACCGCATGGACCAGTCTACGTCAGGACAGTTGAAGAAGATTGAAGAGATTCCAGTCCCGGAGGAATATTGAAGATAGACTGAAGATAGAAGATTCCTTTTGCATGGTTGGAAAAACCATGTATCTTGATTAGCAATCCAGTTTTCCTTAAAATTCTTTTAGCTAGACCATTTCTTGGAACTTCTTGTTTTCTATTTTGAAACCTTGGTGGATATTCGAAACTTATTTCGAGGTATTGTTTTCTATTTCGGTAAAATTGTTTCAGATCCACAATTCGATAATTGTTTGAAATCCCTTATTAAATATTGTTTGCATATTCATCATTCCTGACCTTGTTTCCTAGTAATGGCTCCTATTTTGCAAATTTTGTTCCTTTATCAAACTTCGCATTAATTGAGATTTTAATTCCTACTCGAGACTTCATTTCTAAATCCTATTCCTCATTCAAAAATTTGTTTAAGCTCCGTCCTATTCAAGGCATTGTTGCAAATTCCTTTGAGGGTTTTGAAGATTTCATTTTCTATTCGAGACTTGTTTCTTCATTCATGACTTTGATTTTCTAGTCGAGAGTTGTTGGCCCACTATTTTGTTTCGATCTTGTCTCCTATCCAAGATTTTGCTTGTTTCATGGATACTTGTTCCTACTCGTTTATTGATGTTCTGTTTGCTAATCGAACTTGTACTATTCCAGAATTATTTCTACTTGAAATATCATTCTGAAACCATGTTTGAACCTTCGCTTCTATTGATGCTTGTTTGAGATTCTATTTCCTATTCTTGACTTTATTCGGGACTTGTTCTCTATTTACGATTTTATTGCTGTTGAGATTCGCTTGTTTCATGTTTACAATCCAATACCTTGTCTCCTATTAGAACCTGTTTTCTAGTCACTATTCTAAACCTTATTTCCTCGTCAAGATTTTCTAGTCGAGATTTTATTTCCTAATCACGAGCTTGTTGATATTGGTTCTCTAATTGAGACCTTGTATCCTACGGGAGGTTGTTTTCCCTTCGAAATTTTGTCTGAAGTTTCGTTGTTAATTGAGATATTGTTGAACCTTGTTTCCAGTACTGAATTTTATTTCTTATTTTGAAACTTGTTTCCTGTCTAATACCTTGCCTCAGTTCATCCTTCGAGACTCTGTTATCCGTTGGGATAACGTCCCATATATGGAATCTTGTTACCATTCCAGATATCAGTTGATATTCCGTCGTAATTTGAAACTTCGCCCTGTCTGGCATTTTAAATCTTCCTGGTTGCCCTTTTGTACTCACTGATGGGATCCCTTGTCGTCTCTTAGTACCTAATAAATCCTTGTATTCTAACAGTCAGGTAACTTCACCATTCCCGTGACTTGGACTATTGAAACTCATTTTGAATTCCTTGGAACTCTTTTGAAATTCCTAGGGATAAAGTCGAGAGGCTATTCGATGACTTACTATGGTATGACAGTTGTGCGCTGCAGCCATTAGCTGGATTATGGAGACTGAGGGTTCACTGTAGCCAGTAGCGCATTGGCGAGGCAGGAACTCTAAGTTGAAGTGATTTTAGACTTTCTTAGGTTTCGAGTATTGTCGAGATTTTGCTACATTCTTCATATCTTAATCTCTTGGGTTGCTTCGTCAATGATTATTAGAAAATGGATAAGGTCGACAGAATATTCGATGACATATTGTTATTTGAGTCACGGAGCCGAAAGTCCACTGCAGTCAGATATATACTGGCGGGGTAGGGATTCTAAGCAAGTGATTCAAATACCTATATGTTCTCGGGTATCATAAAAATTATATTTCTTTTCATATGATTATTGGTTTTCGAAAATCACAGATCCTTACACGTTCATCCTGATTTGATACTGTATCTCCTGAGTATTTCGTACGTTCCTAAAATCAACCCTTGCTAATTACCTTCTAGTATTGTATCGTTAGATCATTGATTTTCTTAAATTATACATTGCCAGATTTTGATTCCATATTTCGTTTGTGTCTTGTCTAAATTTTGATCTTAAATCATGTCTATTTGACCATGTTTTTCCTATCTTGTCCTGGTCCACTTGTGTTAAACTATCAATTTTTGATCGTACTTAATAGTTGTATCTTTATGATTTTGCTCCTCTAAGTTGTAATTGAAATTCCTTTCACTTCGTGACTATTTGATCCTCGATCTTTATCAAAGCGTGATATCCTAAACTTTTTGTGTATACTTGGACTCAAGGTTCAGAGCGTCATGGATCGACAGAAGCACTAGGCGGACAACAGCAGATGGTTACCGGAGTTCACAGTTAGAAGCAGAGTGTTACTGAAGATCTCGCCGACTAGGGGCGTCATCAGATTTGGTAGTGGTGGAAAGTTCAGTCCAAGATTCATCGGGCCTTTCGACGTGATGGCACGTATTGGCGAGGTGGCATATTTACTAGCGCTTCCAGCTAGCTTGGAGGAAGTGTACGACATTTTCCACGTATCCCAGCTTCGACGCTATATTCCAGATCCGAGTCATCTGGTGGACTATTCAGAGCTAGAGGTGGGTCTGAGCTTGACTTACGAGGAGCAGCCAGTAGAGATCCTTGATCGGAGGGGGAAGCGCCTGCAGAATCAGACTATTCCACTTGTCCGCATCATGTGGAGACACCACTCTTCGGGAGGGTCCACATGGGAACGCGAGGACGAGATGCGGGAGCGCTATTCATTAGTATTGAATCTCTGATTTTGATGGTTGATAATCGATCCCTGGCTTCTTGGTTAATTTTGTCAGATTTTAGTCAGTCCGATTTGGATCAGTGATCGAGTCGACTGGATTTCGTTGTTCCATCGAGAATCGTATAGATCCATTCGTGTTCGATTTAGAGAGCGGCATCCGATCTATGGGAATCGAGACCAAGCCTTCCTTAATTGTTCTTTCTCAGGTAACACTTCGATATCTCCACTGTTCTATTACTACTGCGAATTGAGAAGTTATTTAGTTTAAGTCGGGCTGGGGTTACAGTTTGTAGGCGTGTTCCAGTGCTGTTCGTGGTTAACTGTTGCTCGTGTCCAGTATTGGGTACCCATAGTTTTGTTGTGCAATCCAGGGTTCGTGTCCTCTCATGCTCATGTATGCGTGGACAGGTCGTTTCGGATAGAGTTGGCGTGGCAACAGTTTACTAACTAAGATTTCTACTTTTGTCCCTATTTTGGATTGTATATTTTTTAAATCAAATTATGTATGTTCTTTGTATAATTTTGGTATTGGGATCGTTTTGAGCGAGTATAGCTTGGGAACTTGGTTGGTGTTGGCAGCCTGGGAGCTGAGTCTGATGATGATTCAATTGCGGCAATTCTGTTTCTTAAGTCTCCATTTGGAAGGAAGGGTTTTAGTTAATCAGTTACTTCAACTATTGGGTTTTGTTAATCTCTTGACTTCTATTTCGAATTGCAATAGAGATGATGCCAGGTTTAATTTGGTTGTATGTTTATTACAGGGATGGGAATATGTATTATTTGATTTTGGAGAATTAGATTTTGTTGTTTAAATGTATATTCTTAAATCAGTTATTTTTTTTGTATATGGTGTTTGGTGGGAATTCATCTGATACCTTATTTCTCTGTTTTTCTTATAAATTCTCCAATTTTGCTTATACTTTCTGAGTCACATTTTTGATCATTTTTATGAGAGGAAGGAGTGGCTTGGTTGAGTATGGAGATGGAATGTAGTTGTTGGGGTTAACCTAAGTGCAGGTGATGCAATAAGTTGTGTGCAGTAGTAAAACATGATGGTGGTGTTGTTGTTTTAAACTTGTTAGCCAATTGATTCGAATTGCTGGCAGTAAGTTGGGTTAGGAGGAACAGACCTAGCTCTGTACATTCACACGGAGTAGTGTCTGAGTTGTGTAACTATTTTCCTGGACTTGTATATTATTTTGAAAAACTAAATGGTATTATTGGTGGGCTTAGTTGTAGTTTGTTGAATACAATATTATTTGGGAAGTATTGCTTGGGCCAAGCAAGTGAGGTGGATGGACCATTCCTGGGCTGGGTCGACCAGTCCAAGTTAGGTCATTTTATAGAGTTGTGCTTTCATTCAAAAACTTCCATTAAATAGATATTGGTATCAAATTCAACATTTAAGTTTATAAAGGTTCTTCTATATTTTTACTACCAAAATATTAATTTGTGTTATATGAATGTGCTATTGCTTAAATATTTCCTTAACTAGAACCTTTAAAAAAAATTAATCTAGTAAAATCCTATTTTAGCATTTTTGAGTGATTACTCACATTTAATTTCTTAGAAATTCTACAAACATTTTTGGATACCAGATTAGTGTACTCTAGATATAGCTGAGTGATGTGTGTAAGTTGAATGATGGACTAATCAATAGATGAGCAGACTTGATAAGTCAACTAGTCGAATAATTAGCTAATTTTGTTAAAAATAAGGATTTATTACCTTGATAAATATTATATGTAAATATAGTTAAACTAGGTTGGTGATTAAAAAATTTTGGTAAGAAGATATTGTATAGAACTTGACCAACTTGTATCAAATATTACTCAGGAGGACATACAGCTCTTTTGCCTACCAGTACATTCTCGGAGCAAGGCAAGTACATTCTATGGTCTTGTACATTTTATTATATCATGTGCTTCCTTGATTGACACACTGCGACACGACATATTTTTCTAGTGCTCATGTTCGTTGTTCTTATTACTTGTACCTGGGGAGGAAAAATATACTATTTATGTGACCAAACCCAAGAAACAACTCAGGTGTGTTTAGCTTAGACCCCGTATCGTGCACGCGGGTCCTAAGCCGTACCATTCATGTGCTTTCATGTGCTTACCCCTAGCTGGTCACATACTTAGCTATATTTCAAATATTGTACACACATGTTCAGAAGATATATCATGTACTTAGTTCCTGTGATTCCTGAGATACCATGTTCTTTCATGTTCTTACACACCATGTTCTTTCATGTTCTTACATACCATGTTCGTTCATGTACTTATACACCATGTTCCTTCTTGTGCTTTACATACCATGTTTTCTTGTACTTTCATATCATGATGTCTTGTTCATTACCTAGAACTGTACTTTGCTCCGCTCATGACTAGATAAGTTACAGGTATACTTGCAGGATATCATTCCACCTTATGGGCCAGAGTCCGGGATCTTAGCTGAGCAGGATGGGTCATGACTTAGCTTGAGGTTTCAGGTTTAGACTGTTAGCTTTACTTTTAGATATTGTTTTAGAATTCATAGTACATTTCACTCTTGATGACTCGTACATTTATATACATAGAATTGTGGATTATGGTGATCATTCTGGGATACGTTTTTAGATGCTGTGATTATATACATTTATGATTATCTGGTTAGATTTCTCTAGTTTGGTACAGCATATTTCGTCGTGTCTAACGACGAAGGCTGGGCGTGTCCGACTCGTGTCCGATTATTCGGAAGCGGGTCGTGACAGCATGCCTCTTTCCATAGCCTTTGTCTTTTATTATCATTATTATTATTCTTATGTTGGGTTGTTCTATTTATGCTTATGTCTCTCAACCCTATGTGTAACTTGGGTCTCTTGATAGAATGCTTGCACTATGTTAATTTTGCACATGTCCCATGGACACGATAGTGACCCGTCGCGGTGCACTCTTGATAAGTAACTTGATATGATAATTCTTGATGGTGGTCCGTCGTGACGCACTCTTGACATGATAAGTAATCTTGATAAGTAAACCTGACATGATATACCTCGATATGCTGTTGCGACGGCTAGCTTGACATGACAAGAATGTATGACCTGGACACCGTGGGCGATTATGTTTGTTCAAATAAACGAGTATTGTCTTGCATCATGTCTAGGACAGGGACCCCTGAGTACCACGGTCAGGGTTACCTACAAAAATTGACTAAGGCTAATAACTAGAATAAGTCAGTAGTCATAAAGAGATTTTCCAGCTACAGGCAATCTCGTTATCTGGGCGCGCTAGTGGATTTGTAGCCTGCCGACGAGTATGGCACATTTTCAGCACACTGTTATGTGTTGCACCCTTCATGAATGGATATTCGACCTGGATAACCTGGATGGTCTGCAGGACTTGTGGCTGTTGGAATAATCTCATTGCATCTTATTCGTAACTAGGCCTGTGATAACCCTAGTTAGTTAAAGTATCAAGCCGTACTCATTGCTTGGCCGTGAATGATTGGATGGAGTCTAGCCCAGCCTAGTCTTGTCCTGATCCTATACAAGATTGTAGCATGACCCGACTACTTGTGCTTTATTTTATCGATAAATGGTGAGAAACCAAGTTCCGTTCAGATGAAGGGTTACAACCCCGGTCCTTGTTTGGTTTAAGGGTTGTAACTTGGTTATCAGAATAGTTTCATGGTTATCTTATCATATATCATCATGATTTTCATATCTCCAGTTTTATTATATTATTACGTCTTGTGCTAATTGCTAGTTTTAGTTCTTAAGTGAAGTCTCTTTTGTGGCACTTGCTATTTCTGGGATCTGATCCAGCTGGTTTTGCGAGGCCAGATACCGAAGCAGCTCCAGATGATCTCCCTATCTTCCAGCCAGATGGTGACCACCAGGCGTAACCAAGGCAACGAGTGGGTTCCTTTTGTTCTCCCACTTTATTGTATAAATATTCTTTTGAGGTGTTTAGCCGGCGAGCACATGTTAGCTCGTATTGTACCTTTATTTACTGTCTGCCTACGGGCTGTAACATGATTGGCAAATCCGAGGGTTGATCATGTATGACTGAAACTCTTGCTAGTCTTCACATTTTGTATGACTAGCTTCATGATCATCCAAATATGTAATGTATGGGACGCCTTACTATTGTATATTTGGTGCTCTGACATCTTGTACTATTATTACTTGCTTGAGATTGAGACAATAGGCTTGTTCGTGACCATAAGAGACTGATGGCTTGTAGTTAAACCCTCATATATCTAGACAGCCGTGACCGTATAGCGAGGTGGGTTGCACTTCAATATACGTAGCTGGCTATGTCCGCCCCCGCTCTCCAGTATTCTGGTTCTGGGACGTTACACGACTAAATTACGGTATAATGGTAATGGTAACGGTTTGAGTGTAATACCATACCAAAAATACCGAACCGAACCGATTCACACACACACAGACACACACATTTTTTAATGTTCATGATAAATTTTACACTACTCATTTTCATTTTTATCTTTGTTTTGGTTGGTTTCCTAGAACTTGGAATGGATTTTAGTGGACTTGAATTTACGTTAAGAATGTTAAGAATTGAGTTTTTGATTTTTGAGCTTATTTTTTGTGTTCTCATAGAATTTTTAAGTGAATTTTGGTTACTTAAACTTATACTAAAGATTAAACTTAGTGACCGCGTTTGATATTTTAAGCTCATTTTTAGGTGTTTGCGACTTGTTACATATTGTTCTAATAATTTTGATTAATTGTTTGGTTATTAGAGGCTTGGCTTTAAAATTAATGCTTCTAAAAAAGTAAAAAAATATATATTATAGATTAAGAGGTTCTACAATATTAAGTGTGTTAATTGATCAAATATTAATTGGTAAAATACCGATACCGAACAAAACCGACCGAATACCGATTTAATCGAAACCGAAAAAACCGTTTCTAAATGGTACGATATTGGCATTGATTTTTCAAATACCGATTTTAAAAAATACCGAAAAAATCGACCAAATACCGACCGATTATACCGACGCTCACCCCTATAAAATCCGATTCGATCCAATAAGTTAAAAATTCGAATCTACCTCGTGTTTTGTTATTATCCGAATATCCGAAATTCGAAATATTAAAAGATTAGTTATTATCCGAATATCCAAAATCGAACACCTGGATTTTGACAGAGCAACTCATGGATTTGGAAATCTAAAAAAAATACTTTTATTTCTCCTTTTCACTTCCGATCATATTTCACCAGAAAAGAGCTCTAAATTGAGCTCTTTTAATAAACAAAAAGAGATTCCGCGTATATTTTAGTAAAATTTCAACAGTTGCAATTTTTTTTTTAATCCAATCATATTTCCATGCACTTAGTTTTCTTCGTTTGCTTATGGTGTGATATTCCTATGCAATCTATAGCTGAATATATATAAAAACATGTACAAAGCTTGGTACTACTTATTATTATCATCACTGTAGTAGCATTAATCCTTATCACTGTAGTAGTATTCCTTATCAAACATATACAAAGCTCATTCCATATGAATTCCATGCCTAGCATGTTCCTGCATTATACTGCATGGCATTAACGCAAATCAAGAAAGAAAACATCATCCAGCATGAGAAGTCACTTAAATAATATGTAGAAGTCTGTTGGAGAAGATGAGAAGTCATATTGAATGGGGACTTCTTTTGGACTTGGGGAATGGAGAATAATAAAGATTATTTAAATAATATGAAGAATTGAGAGTTATAAAGACTACTTAAATGACATGTACAATAGGTAGAAGACGAAAGGTCAGTCACCTAGAAAGTTGGGATGAAATTATGAAAAAGTCACTTAAGAATAAAATCCTTTCATCTCCTCCTATAATTAATATATATAATATAATATATATACACCATACTATAGTAATTTCGGATATATATCCAAAATTTGTAATTTAAAATCGGATCGGATATTAAGGGATTCGAAAACTTTAATATTCAAATTCGTATCCGAAAAATATTCGGATATCCGAATCCGATATTCGAAATTTCGAATAATATCCAAAATTTCGGATACGGAATCTAAATCGGATTCGAATTTTCGATTATCCATTGACAGGCCTATGTCCAACTGTGTCATCCCAAAACCCTAGTCCTAAGTCGTCGGTCATCCCCGTCTCCGTCGAATCCCCGTTCCCATTGTTCACAATCCAGTTCAACATGACAGGACTAAGCATATAGAAGTCGACCGACATTTCATTAAAGAAAAGCTTGAATCTGCACTTCGGTCTGAACACCGACTGCCGTTTGGACAATCCCCCTCAAGTTGTATAATACTTATTATGCAATTATCTGTTTATTACATGTTTGGTAAATAGTTTTTTTTTTAGTTTGAATTAAAAATTTTATTGTATGAATCTTGATTTTTCAAAATTTAAAATCTATTGTAGGTCCAACCGGCCCAAACCCGAAACCTAAAACCTCCCACATTCGCTCTTTCTGTCGTTCTCTCTCACAAACCGAGCATTCAGTCTTTCTGGGGTTCTCTCCCCCAAACCTTCTTCTCTTCCCAGCGTCGGTATGATATGAAGTTCTTCTCTGATATGTCCTTACCTTCATTTGATCAAGGCAGCCCATCATAAATTTTACCTTCATTTGTTTACTTCAATGAGATATATTATACTAAAATGTGATATCGATAATACAGGTTACAATGGAGAGGATGAGTATGTCGCCTGTGGCATATGAGGGAGAGAAGAGAGAGGAGGAGGTAATCGTCATAATTTTTTTTACCTTTAGTTGTTTAATTCAATGAGATATATTGGACTAAAATTTGATATTTATAAGTTTGTTTAATTCTTGACAAAGGCACAAATAATCTTGATCAAGGCAGCCCATTTTTTTTGAATATTTACAAGTTTGTCACTCCCAAAAACTTATAAGGGCTGTCCACCCTATACTATATAAGTAAAATTAGTCGGGTCATCCAAGCCCTTAGTTTGACAGTCCATTCTATATGTTTAGATTAATACTTCCTTTCTTACTTGTTTTTACCTTCATTTGTTTAATTGAGATATATTGTATTAAAATGTGATATTTGCAAGTTTATTTAATTCAAGGTACAACTAATTTTGATCAAGGCAGCCCATTTTCTTTTTGAAATATTTACAAGTTTGTCACTCCCAAAAACTTATAAGGGTTGTCCATCCCACACTATATAATTTTGACCAAGGTAGCCCATTATAAATTTTACCTTCATTTGTTTACTTCAATGAGATATATTATACTAAAATGTGATATCGATAATACAGGTTATGATGGAGAGGATGAGTATGTCGCCTGTGGCAAATGAGGGAGAGAAAAGAGGGGAGGAGGTAATCATCATAATTTTTTTTACCTTCAGTTGTTTAATTCAATGAGATATATTGTACTAAAATGTGATATTTACAAGTTTGTTTAATTCTTGACAAAGGCACAAATAATCTTGATCAAGGCAGCCTTTTTTTTGAATATTTACAAGTTTGTCACTCCCAAAAACTTATAAGGGTTGTCCACCCTATACTATATAAGTAAAATTAGTCGGGTCATCCAAGCCCTTAGTTTGACAGTCCATTCTATATGTTTAGATTAATACTTCCTTTCTTACTTGTTTTTACCTTCATTTGTTTAATTCAATGAGATATATTGTATTAAAATGTGATATTTACAAGTTTATTTAATTCAAGGCACAACTAATTTTGATCAAGGCAGTCCATTTTCTTTTTGAAATATTTATAAGTTTGTCACTCCCAAAAACTTATAAGGGCTGTTCACCCCACACTATATTGAAGAACAAGTAGGCAACTCTAGAGGGGGTTGAATAAAGTTTATGACAATAATATCCAATTAAAAATTAAACTCTTTCACCAACAGTAAATAATCAGAGTAAATGCGAAAATTATAAAGTGCGGGAAAGCATACGCAAACACAGCCGATTTTAACCTGGTTTCCCTCGTGGAGGACTAGTCCAGGCCTGAGAACTCTAGCTCAGGATTAAATCCCCTATTTGTGAAACAGTAGTTACATCCCGTGTCTTTTCTTCAGAAGAGCACGTCAACTTCTTACAGAGATCGCAGTGGCGATGCTTAAAATTTTTCAAGCGACTTTTGAACTCTTGTACAAAATCCTAACTGAAAAGTACTGAGTACTTTGAGGCTTAGGGTGCTTGTGGCTAGTAGATGAGAAGGGTAATGCTTGTATAAGGCTTTAGAGAGAAGAGAAGAGAAGAATGGATGATTGAAAAAGTGAGAATTCAAGGCCTATTTATAGGGTTCTGGATAGGCAGAATTCGGCCAGAATTTTGGGTCAAAAATTCAAATTTTTGGCCGTTGGACAACTAGCATACAACACACCCTAAAAATTAGGGTCCTGTATTTTAGGGGACAGAGTTCGGCCCGAACTCTGTGTGGAGGCAGAGTTCGGCCCGAACTCTGTCTCCAGAAGACAGAATTGGTCCAGTGGGCTGTATGGGCTAGTTTGGTTTGGTGGAGCTTTTGGTTTGTGGTATAGGTATAGGTAAAGGCCCAAATTGCTCAGTGCAACTCAGTTTACATTTATCTAGACTCAAGAAAAGTGTAAAATATAGACTCAAAACATAGTACGCTGCAGGTACGAGCCATAGTCCGTCTTGTACTGAGTTCAGTCTTGATGTGTCATATTGAATTATGACAAGTATCATATTGTCAATTTTATAAATATTTGGTTGACTGTGATTTTGTGTCAACAATCTCTCCCATATTGATAATTGACAAAATGATATTTGTATATTCAATGTTCATACCTGGACACATTTAAAAAGTAGTAGCTCCCCCGTAATTAGTGCAGAACTAGCAATAGCTCTCCCGTAAATATTGCTTCGATGTAATGTCCTGATAAATACAAGCTTTCCCAAAACAGAGATACATAATACAATATAATATGATATGATAATGTGAATATCAAATAATTCTCCCCCTTTGTCATTTATCAAACACAAATAACAGAGAAATTGTAAATGGAAATAATTGGCAAGCACACCAAAATACTAATAAACTGCATCAAGTGTCTCAAGAGTCATAGAACATAACGAAGTCTAATACGATAAAGATCAACTACATAAACTAGAAATCCATAATGCATAAAAACAAAAACAGAAGATCCTCAGCAGCAGCAGCAAGTTGGAGACTACATCCAGCACGGAGCTCGTGAAGGTCCAGCGTCGTCAGATGGATCAGTGAATGAACGACGAGGATCCACGAAAGCCACATCCGGATCCAGATAGCGTATAACCCAAGGGTCATCGATACGATATCCGTCGCGAGCAGGGTTCCGCTTCATAGCGATAGGCATGGAAGGATGACGAGACATTGAGTACCGAATGTCATGCAGTGAGTTGCTAATGGCACTCATCTGCAGTGTAGTACGGTAGTCAAGCTGGGTCCAGCGATCATCCTCTAATACGAATCGATCGTAGAGCATAGTTTGAATCGACTCAAGAGTAGCAGGAGGAGGGGCCACATCCTGTCCAAGAGCAGGTGCGTCAGCCTGAGCATCGGAGTGCTCGTACTCGGCAGGAGAACCGACAGCTGCGCGAAGCCGCCGTGCCTTAGATAGGAAGGCAGGGGCAGGAAGGAACTGGCACTCATCAAGGGGGACATGAAAAGCACGAAAAATCATAGGAAGATAGAGAGCATAGACCAATGACCTTAGATTCTTCCTAGCATTAATCATCCAGTCTATCAAGGTAAGTGAAAGATTGAATGGGACATGGAAGTGTAGGTGATACATAGCAGAGATCTCAAAATATGTAACCTCATCAGTTGATCCCGCTTTGGGCAGAATTGTGTTGAAGACAATGCGATGAAGTTCATAGAAATAAGGATTGAGATATTTGGCAAGAAGCTTGTGTGGACGTGTGTTAGGTGTACACAAATCGTCCTTGAAGCTTTCTAGGGAAGACCCATCAGGGAATTGAAACTTGCGAGCATCAACAAGTTTCTTCCATGAGTTAGGCTCCAAAATTTAAAGATATTCAACCAATTCAAAGTCATCAAATGAGATATCAATGCCAGCAACACGTGAATATAAACGTGTATCATCAGTAGTAAGATTGTAATAAAACATTTGAATGGCATTTAAATAGATGGGTGAATTAGTGGTGACAAGTTCATCAAGACATAAATCATGAAAGAGAGAGTCATATTGAGAAAATATGGTAAAGTTAACAAGATGACCCGCATACATGGGACATGATCGAAAATCACTAAACCATTCGTTTAAAGCGTCTAGTGACACAAATATTCGGTCATCGTACGTGTTGGGGTCAATGGGACGAGGTGGATTGAACAACGGGTGAATTGGTTGTTGAATAGGTTGGTTAACCGGAATAGGTCGTTCGTTACGAGGAGAAGGATTCGAAGAGGACGCACCCTCGGTTCGAAGCCTCTTGCCTTATTAAACAACTTGGGATCCATGAGTAATAAAGAAAAATAATAAAATTTAGATGGATAAAAGAGTGAAATTATACCTTAAAAGGATGTTGAAGGATGGGAGAGAATGATCCAAGAAACCCTCTCCTTCAATTTGGAGAAGAAAGATGCACTAGAATGAGAGAACTAGGGTTAGGGTTTGAAGAGGAAGTGTTTTGAGAAGTTTAGAAGGTGGCAATGGAGGAGAGAGAGAGAGAGGAGAACCCAGTTATAATATTAGGGGTTCGAATGGTCGAAAGGAATCTGGACTATTGGATCAATTTCAGATCAGCGGCTGAGCCCGCATGCAGTTCTGGAATGGTCAGACCGAATTCGGTCCGAACTCTATTTTAGGCAGAGTTTGGCCCGAATTCTGGATTCTGTGGCCAGAATAGAACTCAGGCTGAAATGAGTTTGAAACTAATGATAAATAAATAAGAATAAAGTAATGAATATGCCAGTATAAGAAATGCAAGTAGAGAATTGGCAGAGAGTGACAACTGAATCAAGAGAATAAAATTGAAGTTCGAAAATTTGAATTAAGCATGTGATAAATGAAAGTAAACCATGTAATAAACAAGGAGTTATGACCCAATTCATTACGGTGAAACTGCCATAGGGTAGCTGCAGGGGCCGGATCCCAGCTAGCGGTAGTCCTGAGGACTAGTGCACCGTGTCGCTTGTAGAAGCATGGAAAAGAACAGAAGATTCCATGCGGCTTAATATTGGGGGGACTCTTCATGCGGCTCAAAAATCACTTAGAGCTCCATGCGGCTCAAGAAGTCCCTTAGAGCTTTATGCGGCTCAAAAAAGCCCCTTAGAGCTTCATGCAGCTCGAAAGTCCCCGATAGCTCCATGCGGCTCGGAAAAAGCCACGTGGCCCTATGCGGTTCAAAATATGACTCTACAGCTGGCCATCATTTTTCTGTGCAGCTGGCTCATTAAATGCTTTGACACAGTGCGACAGCTCTTTGACAGCTCTGACATAAAGGTAAAATGATGACTCTGACATAATGACGTGCTCCTAAAGAGACGAAAAAAATCTTTATAGTTGGCACGATCCACCAATTCTAAAGCTCTTTATGCGGATCATTTAAAGGAGCTCATGCGGCTCTGATTTGATAGAGCTTTATGCGGCTCAGTTCTAACGGAGTTCATGCGACTCTGTTCTGATGGGTCCTCATGCGGCTCTGTCCCAATAGGACTTCATGCGGCCCAGTTTACAAGAGGCTTATGCGGTTCTGTTCAATGGGACTTCATGCGTCCCAGTTTATAAAGTGGCTTATGTGGTTCTGTTCAATGGGACTTCATGCGGCCCAGTTTACAAGGGGCTTATACGGTTCTGTTCAATAGGACTTCATGCGGCCCAGTTTACAAAGAGGCTTATGTGGTTCTGTTCAATGGAACTTCATGCGACTCAGTTCATCAGGAGCTCATGTGGTTCTGTTCAGTGGGACTTCATGCGGTCCAGTTTACAAGGGGCTTATGCGGTTCTATTCAATGGGACTTCATACGGACCAGTTCACCAGGAGCTCATGTGGCTCAGTCATGCGGCTCGCAACATAAATGACAGTTGGGATACGTGGCGGAAGATTGACTAAGACTTATCCACTCGGATTTAGCAAACAACAAATCATAACAATGAAGATTTATTGCAATCATCATAACTGTCCAGATCGATTTCCAACAAACAATACAGATTTGTTGCAATCAACATAAGCAGCCCAGATTGATTTCCAACAAACAAGATCAAGGCTAATCTTAACCAATCCCCAATCGCCCATTTTTCAAGGAGCAATTACTGCACACCCTACTTATCACAAAGCCCTATAAATAGCAGGGGATTATTCCTTTGCAACGGAGAGAGTTATACGCACAGAGCCCGAGCAGAGAGACTAGCAACTCCCGCACAAACAAAGAGCATTTCTTCGCCAGAGCAGAAGCTACGTCCGATCGTCCAAGGAGTAAGGCAGAGTTGATATCACTTTCCCGAGCCTCTACCGTCACCCCCCAGAAAAACTAAACAATTGTACTTAGATTATTTTTTCCTAGGTTTTATTCCTAGGCTCTCTTTGTACAAGCGAGTTTGTATTGTGAAGTAAAAGTCCAGTCCTCCCATAAAACTGTTCTGTTCTTTTATAATCAATGGCAAACACGATGGCGACTCTGCTGGGGACCAACTTCTCCACTGTTGAGAAGTTAGTGACGCAATCGGACGCAGCCAAACTTGGCTCCACGCAACAGATGCTGGTCTTCCGCTTCGACCAGCAGACGTTTGAAGAAATGCTCTTCGACGGGAGCGCTGGCCCGGTCCAGAAGCGAGCCCGCACGAAAAAGGCCCCCAAGGAGTGGAGGCCCAAGACTTTCGCTCCTCTCCAACCTCTGGAAGAGGCATTCTTTACTGCCCAAGACGGTGGCGAAGACTCCCATGCGGCCCCACTTCAGGCCACAGAGACCCCTGCTGTTTTCAAGTTCGGCAGAGGAAAGCACTACGATGCTGGACTTGAGGAAGCAAACTGGGAACTCTGCGCGGTCCAGGAAGAAGCCACAAAAGGGTGCCAGCCGCATGAAGAAGGCTCATGCGGCCAACAATTCCAACCGCATGAAGGCTCATGCGACCACTAAATCCAGCCGTATGAATGTTCCGACAGCAACCAAATCCAGCCGCATGAATGCTGATACGGCCACAAAATCCAGCCGCATGAATGCTGATGCGGCCACAAAAGCCAGCCGCATGAATTCTTATGCGGCCACAAAAGCCAGCCGCATGAATTCTTATGCGGCCACAAATGCTAGCCGCATGAATACTGATATGGCCACCAATCCCAGCCGCAGAAGATCTGCTCCATGCGGCTCGGGTTCTGTCTTTGATAGCCTCTCATGCGGTCCTGATCTCGGATGCTCCAATGAGAATGTGCCAGACTCTGTGCGGCACAATTTGGACTCTTCCTACTATGTGCCCTTGGGTGCTAGAGGAAAAAAGTCTAGGGCAGCGCGGGCTCGTCGAGCTCAGCCAGCTGTCCCAACCTCTGACCATCGGAGAGCTCCGCTTACTGTTAAGCGGGCCTCTGATGGAAAGTTGTACAGAATCGACCGTGTCCAGCCCCGGCGGCAAACGGACAGAGTAGTTTCCAAAAGTCTCCCAATCAGGGAGCAAACATGGTGCCAACACACTCGTATGCTCGGGACTCCCGGGCCCACAAAACGAGTGACTTGCATGATATAATTCTTCACAAGAGCAAGGAAAGAGAAGAAAGCTTGGTGTGCAGAGAGTCCTTTCATGGACATCACTGCACTCAAGTCATTGTCAACTGTTGCTGCAGCAAGGCGACAGTACAAGAGGACCGGCAGTCCATCTTCCAACGACTGCAGCGGCCAGGACCGGTCCTGCAACAAAGCTCAGGAGACGAGACGCTTCATGTCGCCTCCTGCAATTCTACTCAGAAGATCCCTACCGGCAAGGCGAGGAAGAAGACAAATATTTTCAGCCCGACGATCTCAACTAGCGTGGCCAGGAAACTTGCGTCCAAGCGGTTATCCACGACCACCACAGGAGGAGTTTTTCAAGGCACCCGCTCTAAAATAAAATCTTCAACACTTGGAGATTCGTCATCTACATCCCTGGGGGTAGCCGAAGCTGGGGGTAGCACCCCGCCGAACGTCCACAACAATCCGGTATTCCAAGAAGATGCACCAGGGGAAACAATTCCCCCCACAGATGCAGTGGATCCGGACGTCCCTGAGGACGTCCATGGGTCCCAAGACGAGGCAGCCTCCTATGCAGGGGGTAGCACTTTCTCTGAGTCCGGACCAGAGGAGAACATCCCTATATACCCTGACGATTTCTCGGTACAAGGATACGATTCTGAGGGCACGTCCTATACCGTTCCTTCCATCTCACCTCATGTAAGGACGGTGTTCATGACGAACAACGACCAAGACGGTTCCAGTGATCGCTAACGCATCGACACTCTGGAGGCCATACTTC
The DNA here is from genome assembly GCA_029216955.1 of Iris pallida. NCBI lineage: Eukaryota > Viridiplantae > Streptophyta > Magnoliopsida > Asparagales > Iridaceae > Iris > Iris pallida. Next base: position 1,403,422 of record JANAVB010033819.1, read on the forward strand.
ATACTTTGGTCAAGTCCGTGGACGAGATCAAAGCGGCCCTACCGGCTCTGCAAGGAAGGACGTCTGGCCAAACAAGCTTGGGTCCCACGGTCAATGCGGACTCAAACTCAACTGCGCCAAACCCGGGCAACAATCCTCCTACAATGTCGGCTCCCACCGCTGCAGACGAGGCCAGAGAGGCAAGACGAGGGGTCCAGGAGCTCCGGGCCATGTTTTACGCCCGAAAAACCTCCCAAGACCTCAGGATACGACAACTGTATCCTGCTGCATGGAGAGATGTCCCCTTCCGACCAAGATATAAGCCATTTAACATAAATCCATATGATGGGAAGACATCTGCGAGCCGGTATATCATCTACTTTGAAGTCACGACCGACCATCTGTCTCATGACGACGCTATCCTCATGCGGTTGTTCATCGGGGCATTGGAGGGGGTAGTATTTGATTGGTACGGCAATCTGCCAGACAACTGCATCCATTCCTTTGCCGGCTTCAAAAACGTGTTCCTTGAAAGATTCTACGAGGTAGGGCAAGATGTGACAATATCCACCCTCATGGACGTTGTTCAAGGTGAGAAGGAGCTGACAAGGAACTACATTGAGCAATTTCGCCAAACCGCGATGAAATTGCCCTATGGCAATCCAGATTCTTCCTTGATTAAAATCTGCCAAAAGAGGCTGCTTCCGACAATCAGCCTTTGGATGGGCGAAAGTCAGTTCAAGGACTGGAAGACTTTCATCATCAGCGCCACTAGCGCAGAAGACAAGTTGAAGAAATCTCGCCAACTGGGGTTGCATATCTCGGAAGGAGAGGACAAGGGCATACACCCTAATGCCAACAACAACAACAGTGGTAATTCCTCTAACAACTAAGACAACAAGGGCAAACAGGCTATGGTGGCCGACACAGCCCCGAAGCCCGAACCGAAGACGACAGAGAAGCAGTGGCCGCAGATGACTTACTCCTTTGAAAACAGCCATGTTAAGCCCATCCTTGACATGCTCATACAAGGAGACAGGATTCAGCTCCCTCCACCGAGATGTGAACCTCGGCCTGCAGAGATGGAAAGCCCAAAGTACTGCCACTACCACCGCTACGTCCATCATACTCAAGACTGCTTCCAATTGAAGTGGTACATCTAGAACCTGATCGACTCTAAGGCTTTGGCCATTGACTTCGAGGAGGTAACTGTGGCAGCCAACATGGTGTCTGTCTAATTCGACAGTTTTCCTCCGACGAGGACCCAAGACGGCATAGTACCCGTCCCCCGGGCAAAAATGGAGGTCACTAATCTTCCACCTCCCCGAGACCAGGCTGCTGGTCTAGTACCCCTCACCACATCACGAGGGAAGGTCGTGTGGGTCTACCAGGACTTAGTATATGAAGTAGCCCAGCCAGCATCACCCTCTACTGGCAAGAAGAAGGGTGGGAAAGTCAAGTCCTGCCGCATAATCTTGACTGACATCAAAGAAGCTACGACCGTCGTCACCCGGTCTGGTGCACAATCCCAATCTACATCGGGTAACTCGACTGAGGATCATCAGCCGGCGGCTGCTGATGCTCCAGGACCTTCTCAGCCTTCGACGACCGACAAGCCTAGGCCGAAGGAGACTCGTTTTGACAAGCCGCTCCGAAAAGAGGCGTCTCATGGGCTAGAGAGGCCCTACAACTTTGACATCTTGGCACAATTGGCCAACACACCGGCCAAGTTGTTATTATACGAGCTCTTGAGGCTCTCCAAGGATGTTCGCATCGCCCTGAGTAACGCACTTCAAAATACTGATGCTTATCTGGCTCAAGTCAAGCTCACAGGAGAGAGCTCGCCAGCAGATGCCCAAGACAGTGCTTATACCGGTTCAATGCCCAACATTGTCTTCACTTCGTAAGACATGCTTATCAAGACCAACTTGCACGATCGCCCTCTGTATTACACTGGATACGTCGGCGACGTCAAGGTGGATTGGATGCACATTGATTCCGGTTCTTCGATAAGCATCATTCCGAAGAGCTTGCTTCACCATCTGCGTATCCCTATGCATCGACTGACTCCTACAAGCACCGCCATCAGCGGTTTCAATTCTGGGAGAAGCATTCCCATCGGGAAGATTCGTCTGAAGTGCCAAATCGGTGACCTTCAGTCAGAAGTATCCGACTATGTCATCGACGCAGACACCTCCTACAATATTCTCCTTGGGCGTCCGTGGATACACGATTACATGATCGTGCCCTCCATATTGCACCAGTACTTCAAGTATGCCGACAAACACGGCTTCGTCATAACAGAATTCGCTGACATCGATCCCTTCAAAGGGGTCGAATCCTACTATTCGGATTCCTGCTTGTACGAGAACTTGAAGAGGCACCTGATCAAGGAGGATGCTCAAGAGCAGACAGAGGCAATTGCGGGGCCGGAGGAACCCTTGAGAATCCATCTCCAACCCCGCTAACCATAAAAGACGGCACCTCTCACAGCCACTCTGCGTAGAGAAACAACGAGCCTCCCGGTGCTCACTGCACAAAAAAAGCAGATGATAATCCGACTGCCAAGGTCTGGCCAAGCGCCGAGACCCACTGCGGAGCCACTGACAATCAGGCTACCGAGAGCTGGCCAGTAACAAACAGAGGAGCTCAATCCCTCGGTCAAGCCGATGACGATTCGTCTTCCCAGAATGAGTCGACAGCCGAGCACTAAGCCGGGGAATGCTAGCGAGCCAACAACTCCCCGCCCAGCACTGATTACCAAACTGGGGGTCGCTAGTGCACCAAGGACTTTATGTTCTGCTCTACCAGTGGAGCCCCTGATGATTAAGCTGCCCTGGTCGTCCTCCCAGTCTTCATTGACACAGGGGGTGGCCGAAGAAGAGTTAGAGCTGGCCAAGTATGTGGCTGCTTACACTGATGTTCTGTCCGCAGATGATGTAATTCCACCAGAAAAGATACCTTACTTCATCAATAAAGGGCTATCTTTGAACTATCTCGAGCTTAACAAGCTTTCTACAATGTATGCTATAGAATACGGTATAGGCACCCACCTACACACACAGGTGACAAATGTCTACACCGCAAACCAACTTACTCCCGTGGAAGACGCTTGTTTCATAGTCGAGGGAGAGGATCATCCAATCATCTTCGGCCGAAAGAATGATCTACAGCCCTTCAAGATAGAAGAAGTTGATCTCGAACCCGACATTGGGAGACTGCCCATTTATCTGTATAGCTCCTGATCTAAATACCTCATGCAAAAACAGGAGTATGATCTGGAGACTACGCCAGGCTTAAACTACGGTACTGGTCGGCAGTTACCTTTGCAGTTGCCAGTCCCGGCTGGAAAACCACGAGATTATTACAACAAGACCAGATGTGGGCTAGGTTATGTTACACCTGCAACAACTCCTGAAAGCTCAGATGAGGAATGTGACTGGCATTCACATTCAACCAGATCACCAACTTCTGATTCAGATGTCAGCATCGAGGACGTATTCAGGCAAGCTCTGTCTGTCAATATGGCATTTGCTGATGCCTATGAAGAAGACGAAGACATACCCAAACTTTTCGAGTTAGAACCTTGGGTCCAACAACTAGATACACAATGGAAGAAACGCTTCAAACTCCGTGAACCTCCCACTGAAGATGAGGTTATATAAGTTGACCTCGGCGATAAGTCCTCTCTAAAACCAATCTTTATCAGCAAAAGCCTGACAGACGAAGAGCGGGAGGCACTTTTGCAATTTGTCAAAGAGTACATTGACATATTCGCCTAGAGCTATGAAGACATGCCTGGGCTAAACCCCGAGGTTGTACTTCATAAACTCAACATCCATCCAGACACAAAGTCGGTCAAGCAACAGCAAAGACGGTTCCGTCCAGACATCATGAATTCCATCGAAGCTGAGGTCAATAAACTGATAGCCAGCGTCTTCATCCGGGAGGAACAACATCCAGACTGGGTTGCCAATATAGTACCGGTCCTCAAGAAGAATGGAAAGATTCGAATTTGCATCGACTTTCGAAATCTAAACGAAGCATGTCCTAAAGATGAGTTTCCTCTTCCCATCACGGACATCATGATCGACAACACATGTGGCTTTGAGCGCATGTCATTCATGGATGGCTTCTCAGGATACAACCAAATCAAGATATTTCCTGACGACAAAAAGCATACATCATTCCGAACACCGATTGGCGTGTACTGTTACACTGTCATACCCTTCGGTTTAAAGAATACCGGCGCCACATACCAAAGAGCCATGAGTGTCATCTTCAGAGATCACCTGCGTAAGACCGTGGAGTGCTATGTTGATGACATCGCTGTCAAAATCCGCTCTAAGGGAGACCATCTGCAGGATCTGAGGACGGTATTCGACCTGATACGAGCGCACAACTTAAAGATGAATCCTACTAAATCTTTCTTAGGCGTATCTAGTAGAAAATTCCTGGGTTTTATCATTAATGCCCAGGGAATTCATATAGATCCGGAGAAGACGAAGGCAATCATGGAGATGGGTCCCCCGAAAAATCTTCGTAAACTCTAAGGCCTTCAAGGGAGCCTTGCTTACATCAGGAGGTTCACCTCTAAACTCTCCGGACGATGTCAACCATTCACCCATCTCATGAAGAAGGGCGTCTCATTCGTATGGGATGATGAGTGCCAACGTGCGTTCGACAATATCAAAGAATATCTGTCGAATCCTCCAGTTCTGGTGGCCCCGGTTGCTGGAAAGCCGTTCTTGCTTTATGTACGAGCGATGGAGCATTCCCTCGGTGCTCTACTAGCACAAAACAATGACGCGGGGCATGAAAAAGCTATCTAATACCTCAGCCGAATGATGATTGGGCCTGAGCATAGATACACCACCGTGGAGAAAGAATGTCTTGCTCTGGTGTTCGCTATCCAGAAGATGCGACACTATGTTACAGGATAAACCATCCATGTCATATCTCGAGTTAACCCCCTCAGGGTTCTCATGACCAAGCCGGGTGCACTCAGCTCTCGTCTCGCTACTTGGGCAATATTATTGTCTTCCTACCACATGATCTTCGTCCCACAAAAGGCCGTCAAAGGTCAGGCTCTGGCGGAATTTTTAGCAGCCCATCCAAGTTCGGAGTCAACCAAAATATATGAAAAGATTCCAGACGAGGTCGCCAATTCGAACATGGCTTCCGATGATTCCGTCTGGCGAATGTTCTTCGACGGTGCTTCAAGAACCGGGCCCAAGGGCAACATTGTCGTTGGGGTCGGAGTGGTTCTGATTTCTCCCTATGGCCTGGTGATCAACCGGGCATATTCTCTTACAGAATCCTGCTCAAACAACGTAGCCGAGTACAACGCCTTGGTTATCGGCCTCCAACTTACAAAGGAACTGGGGGTAGAGTACCTAGAGGCGTATGGAGATTCACAGCTAATCGTCAATCAGATCCGGGGTTCATATAAAGTTCGTTGTGAAGACATGATCCCCTATCATCAGGTAGCGATCACCATCATTACGTCTCTGAAAGGATTTTTCATAGAACATGTTCCGAGACTCCGGAACATTGAAGCCGACGCCTTAGCAGGATTGGCCGCTTCCCTAGCGGTCCCAAAATATACTCATCATTTGGTGGATATAATAGGCCATGAGCTGGCATGTCCCAAGAACAAAGTCTAATTTACCGAGAGCTATTCTGCCCTGACGGTCGACGAGTCATAGGATTGGAGGCTCCCATTTATCGACTTCGCAGTTTATGGCATCTTGTCGGAGAACCCGAAAGAAGCCACCTCTATTAGAAGACGTTCTCTCAGATTCTTCTACGATACAGAAACGAAGATGATGTATCGGCGGTCATATGATGGATTACTGCTTCGATGTCTATCCAATACAGAGGCCAAAGAAGCGGTACGCGAAGCTCATGACGGTGTCTGTGGGGCCCATCAACCTGGCCCAAAATTGTATGATCGCCTTCGCCGGATGGGCTGTTACTGGCCTACGATGGTGGCAGACGCGATAGACTATGCAAGAAAGTACAAAGCCTGTCAAGTCCATGCAGATTTCATACATCAACCATCTGAATTCCTACACCCAATGGTGGCATCCTGGCCATTTGAGGCATGGGGAATGGATATCATCGGTCCTATCACCCCACATTCGTCCAGAGGGCACCGCTTTATACTGGAAATTACAGATTACTTCTCCAAATGGGCGGAAGCTGTCCCGCTAGCAGAGGTAAAGATATCAAATATGATTAGCTTCCTCAAACATCACGTCATCTATCGCTTCGGATTGCCTCGAAGGATCATCTACGACAATGGTCCGCAGTTCGCAAGCTACGCCTTCTATCGGTTTTGCGACAAACATCGGATCCAGAATGTTGCCTCAATACCATACAATCCGACGACGAATGGTTTGGCGGAAGCGTTCAACAAAACTATAATCAAGCTGCTCAAGAAGTTCGTGACTTCCAACAAATGCGACTGGAATAAAAAGCTTAGCGAATGCTTATAGGCGTACCGTACTACTGTCCGGACGGCCACCGAAAATACACCATTCTCTCTGGTGTATGGGAGTGAGGCAGTTCTCCCACTGGAGATCCAAATCCCCTCGCTCCGCGTTGCCCTCGCCTATCGATTGACGACGGATGATAATTATCATCGCCGGCTACAAGAGTTGGAGGCCTTAGATGAGAAGCGCCTGCTAGCTCAACAACGAATCGAGCTGTATCAAGCACGCATCTCGGGAGCCTTCAACAAGAAGGTTAAACTCAGAACATTCTAAGTGGGCGATCTCATTCAGGCAGTTCGGAGGCCGATGGTTATGACTCACAAAACTGCCGGCAAATTCCAGCCAAAGTGGGAAGGCCCATTTGTCATCGAGGCTGTATTTTCCAATGGTGCTTACCGTTTCGTAAAATAAAATGGAGACTTGCTCATGTTTCCCGTCAACGACAAGTTCCTGAAGAAGTATTATGTCTAAACGACATCCTCCAAATCTACCGGACTGTTAAGTTATGTGCCCTTAGGTACCGCTGAACTTATACTCTAGTCATCCCAAATGAATCTATATCGCATCTTCTGGGTAGTAAGTCATGTATGATCATACCTCTGAACTTCTTTCCCAAAAGAGCATCTTCCTCATGATCTAGTGCCCGCACTTTCAGTGCATAAACAGGGTAACAGATCCACAAATTTCACGAAACAACCATGTCGATGTCACCTCTGATTTGTTTCACTTCCATCAAAAACAAACCACCCCTCACGTAGAACTTCCACGTCCATATTACCTCTGAGTTGTTCTATGTACCCTTCATGGTGTCCACTCGTACCACGTCCTCATTACCTCTGAGTAGGAAGACTCCATTGAAGAAACCCTCATATTTACGTCCTCATTACCTCTGAGTAAGTATATTGGTTTTCTCTCGACTTATTATCCGTACCCAAAACCAGGGTATGCCAAGGATAATAGGCCTACAAATGTCCACAGTTGACCACAAATGTCCACAGTTGACCACAAATGTCCGCAGTTGACCAAAAATACTGTACTAGGTCCCCTAGTACATGCGCCTCTTTTCTCATTATCATATGCCTCTAGAACCCAGCTGTTCCATGGCATTCTTTCGCCTGATACCAAGAACTTCCATATCCACCTTATCGCGGAGTTGTTCTATGTATCCCTATCAAACTTATTATCCGTACCTAAAACCAAGGTAAGCCAAGGGTAATAGGTCCACAGAAAAAGCCCCCACTGGGGCAAACACATAAATACAGTATAAGCACGACAGATAAAGGATGATGCAAGCAAAGTCATTTATTCAAATCAAATCAAAAGTACTGCATTCTTTGGGACCACGTCCCTGCCAAAAAGATAAAGAAACATAAAGAGAGAAAGAAAAGAAAAAGCCGACTATGGTTCGACGATATATAATTCTCTGAGACGGTCCCTCAGTACGGCCGTCGACCGCTCAAACCGCTGCTTGGCTCGGCCCTCGGCTTCCTGAGTCAACCGTTCTGCATCCTCCAGATGCGCGTGAGCCTGCCAGCCATCCTTAAACTTTTCAGAGCACGCTCCAAGGAAGCAGAAGTTCGGGTGACTTTGTCGGCCTCCTGAACAATTACCTCCTTATCCGTGCGGGAGGCCTCGAGCTCAGATTCCAAGAAAGCCAATTTTCTCTGGAGCTCGAGGATCTGCTCCTTCGTGTCGATTATCCTGTGAGAGGCTGCCGCTTTTCGAGCAATGCAATCCTCTTCCCGGCAGCTCAGCTGATCATACTGCAGAGAGAGATCGCGGAGGTCCTTTATTATGGTCGGCTTGGACGTTTTTCGAGCAGCCCTTATCTTCTCCATGGCAGTGATGAGGAAGGCCCGCTCCTGATCTATCGCTGAAGACAGATCAACTTGCCGTAGTACTTGAAACTGGGCGACAAGCTGATCCGCCTCTAGCAATTTGGGCTCCAGGAGCTCAACTATCCCTGCCCCACCTGGGAGGGTTCTAAGGATTTCAATCTAGCCTCCGGCACATTGACGGGCCAAGGCAAAAGAGGTCCCCCTCTCCACCGCAGCCTCAATTCCTCGCCTCAGGTGACGATAAAAACTGTTAACTACATCCTTTGACGATTCATCCAGAACTTCCGAAGAAGACGGCGTCAAAGGAAGGGTAGCTGGCAGGGACGAAGAAGACGCACCGGAACGTGCTGTCCCTGCCACAAGGGAAACAAGTTTCGAGCGAAAGGATGCTTGAATAGCGGCCAATTCCTCCTCCGCATCCCGAAGGATCTAGAGACTCGACAAGGCGGAGAGGTCGGCCTCCGGAGCCACATGAACAGAGGAGGGGGCAGGGACCATTTCTCCCTGCCTCTGCCGTTCTGCCGTGCGCTCTCCCGAACTCGATCTAGCGGAAGGTCCCTCAATGTAAGTTGAAGGGGGAGGAGGCACACTCCCTTCCACCAGATCCCCTCTGGCAAACTCTCCCCTGATAATATCCGTCGTTGGTAGTGGAGGAGCAGGACCTATATGTCCAGAGCGACCATCAATCAGCTTAACCCGAAGGATGTGATGATAGAGCAGATAAACCTCCTCACTAGTCAAGACTTGGCTTATCTTACCAGGGGAAAGTTGCTGAAGCTGAGGTTTGCTCATAGCCGCCGTAGCCTCTTCACCAGCGACATCTGAGCCGAATTCAGCTGGTTCCTCTGCCCCAGCCGCCCCGGAAGAAGATACAGCTGGATCAGCGTCACCCAGCTGAAGTTCAGTAGCCTTGGGAACAGGTTTAGCAGAGCCTACGTCACCGTAGGTTGAGACCTCAGCAACGGGAGGAACCTTAGCCGTCACCGGAAGGACCCCGGCAGAAATAATCTCGGCACACATGTCATTAATCAAAGTAGTTAGAGCCGGATCGACCGCATAGGCAGCTGCCGGCTCTAGAAAGTCCGATTCTTCTGACGCCTACAGAGAAAAGAAAAATGATGAGGTTATAGTTCAGGAAAAGGAAGGGCTAAAAAAGTAAATGGTTGTAGTTCAATTCACCTCCGAAACGGTGTCATCCTCGCCTCTCTCCTTGAAGAGTAGCCCACGAGGCTTAGACGCAGCCCGTTTCACGGAGTAAGTTCTGCCGCCAACGGCGGGCTCAGGCCTACTTCGCTTGCGCGAAGCACCAGGTACGACAGGCGGCTGATCCGCCACTACATTTTCTGCGGGAGGAAGAGAGTTATCGGGGCCATGCTCGTCATCCTCTTCGTCCGCGTCGGCAGACTCCGAGTCCGACACAGCAACTGTGTTCTCCTTCTTCTTCCTCGCCTTTGACCCCTTGGGCTTCTCTTCCACGCCAGTACCAACAATGAAGCTGGTACCTGGGTCAAAATCGACAGGAGGCTTGTTCGCCATGACATGGTATAGAGCCGCTAAATACAAGATCTCCCCTAACTCTCCAGCATCAGGAACTGAGAAGCTGGTACGGGTGTGAACTGTGTTATAATAGTGCCAGGCTCTGATACCGTCAAGGATGCTACCTTCAAAACCCAGGCAAGAGCTGGGACTGTCCAAAAATAGCTGGCTATACCCAAACTGTCGGGCGAACCTACTGGACAAGTAAGGCTCCAAATAGACAGTATTGCGGTTGTGGTATGCCAGGTGGAAAGGACGAATGTTATGCAGCCAAAGGAGCATCTTGCCGGATAAGAAGTGGGGAGGCCCAATACCATCAAGATGTACGGCCCTCACTTCCTCAGCAGTAAATTGAGGAACAGACACAAAAAAAGTGTATCTGTCCACCCTCGCCAGTGCCATCCGACAGGCACTCGTAGTCTCGTAATCCTAAGGCAGGTGGCGATACTGGAAGATGAAAGCATCCTCGACAGATACGCCATCTTCGGGGCCAGGCCTCATCAAGGATCGGCAATACATCAACAGCCACCCCATCAAATAATGATAGGGTAGCTCAATGCATTCAAAGTCCTTCGTCGTATCACAAGCGACGACCTTGGACGTAAAAGTATGAAGGCCACGATGTATGCTGCACACCATGGCCGGAAGAAGAGCTAGTCTGACCCCGAAGACCAGCTTCGCAGCAGGAAGGATAAGTTGTGGCTGATCCTCTCGATAGAACCAGCCCCTCCTAAAACTACGCAATTCCGTAGCCACACTATCAGGAATCCGGCCAGAAGAGCCTTCTCGGATGACGGCTGAGTGTCATGATAAAAATAAGCAAAGGAGTCAGATTTACTCTTGAACCTGTCGCCGGTGGTTCTTACCCTCTTGGCGGTTGACACTTGGTCCTGTACCTCCTCCCGAGTTCGAGGACTACGGAGAGAAACCCGGCCTGAGGCACCGAGCTTAAAAAGATAAGTGAGCCAGGCCTTTGTATGCGGAATGTTCCCTTTCGAGCTGTCGTTCTTTTTCTTCGACAGCTGCTGGCACGTGCTGTGATGACATAGCAATTCCCGGTAGACGGCAACAAAGCCCGGGAACTTATCCTCCAAATCCTCGAACTCTTCGTTCGTCGGGGTATACACCTCAAAGACTTCATCTCCCCAAGGCAGCTTGGAGACGTCATGTATCTCGTGCAGAGCAAGCCCCATCTCCCCTATGGGTGTAAAAAAGGTCCCCGTACGGCAGTTGTACATTTCCAGCAGAGCCATGAACAATTTCTTGTTTATGGGCAAGCCATAGCTGGTGCGCCGAATAGCGTGGTAGAGTCCAATCTCGCGCAGGAGAGTCTCGTATTCCCGTACGATCCACGTGGACAGGTTGGTCCACGAAGGGACGGGGTGTATCCAACTCGGTAGCGACAACCGGCCAACGGGATAGGACCCCTTCCGAGCAAGCTGGTTCAGAAAAGTGTCAACTTCGGAGAACTTGAAGTTGGGACCCTGCACATTCAAGAAACTGCCCGGGGCCAACCTCATCACAAAGCGGCTGACCGGTACCCTGCCCGCGTACACTGACCGCAGGTTATTGTTATAGTGAATTTCGCCCACAATTATCCCGCTCCGGGTCGGAGTCAAAGAGTCCTCCATCTTTCTGTCCATGGGCAACATGTTGAACCACGATAGTGGAAAGTGACGTTCCATCAGAGGAATATGGATCGCCATCCCGTCAGAAGTAAAACTCCAACTCTCGGATATGTCCAGAACTTGGGAGTTCTTTACAGTTAAGGCATCCCCGAAAAGGAACGCAGACTTCAAGTATTTGCCCCCTAGCAGCCCTGAGTTCATCATCCCCGAGATAAAGAAGAAGGACTGCTTTTTAATGTCTTCCAGCCTCTCCACAGGTTCGTCTTTTGGAAGCTGGTTCACCACATACTCGACTATATGGTCGTACCTATAGCCCACAGCAGATTGGGCGTGACCCACCAAAGGTTCTCCCGCAGCATTAACTGGCAAATTTACTGAAAAATGGACAAAAGAAACAAAATCAGGAGATGGCCAGAAAATATTTAACAGAGTTCATGCGGCTCTGTTTGGTGGGTCCTTATGCGGCTCAGTTTTAATAAAGTTCATGCGGCTCTTTTCGGATGGGTCCTTATGCGGCTCAGTTTTAACGGAGTTCATGCGGCTCTGTTTTGGTGGGTCCTTAGACGGCTCAATTTTAAAAGAGTTCATGCGGCTCTGTTTTGGTTGGTCCTTATGCGGCTCGGTTTTAACAGAGTTCATGCGGTTCTGTTCAAGGGACTTCATGCGGCCCAGTTCATCAGGAGTTCATGCGGTTCTGTTCAGAGGGATTTTATGCGGTCCAATTTTAAAGGAGTCTAATGCGGCCCAGTTCAAATAAGCTTATGCGGCTATGATTTGGTGGAGCTTCATGTGGCCCAGTTTATCAGGAGCCCATGCGGTTCTGTTTTTGTGGGTTCTTATGCGGCCCAGTTTTAAAGGTGCTTATGCGGCTTGGTCATGAAGCGATTCTCATACGGCTCGGACATGGGGCATACCCCATGCGGCTCGGACATGGGGCATACCCCATGCGGCTCGGACATAAGAAGTTTATGCGGCCAATACAGTACAGCATATGCGATTTTATCGCACTGAACTTAGACAGTTCAATGAAGACGAAGAGCGCATTAAATGCCAAGGAGAAAGGCTTGTGCATAAAACATGCAGCATAGCCATTTTTGTTAGGGTTTGAAGCATACAGTCTTCTCCATAAATCTTACCATCGATAGCGGGATGAACGTCAGGATGAACTTCGACCGCCGCAGCCGACGAAGAGGCCGCTCCTTTACCCTTCGTCGCAGCACTAGAGGAAGCTTTTGGAGCCATTGATGATCGGAGAAGGAAGAGAAGACGGCGACTAAGGACAAGAAAAGTTGAAGAGAAAAGAAAGTAAATAGTCTCTCTCTTCCAAAAGCACTCATATTTATAGGCAGACAGGGGGGGATCGTAGACCGATGGACGCTTCGATTCATGTGCTGCCTTGGAGATGAGACCGACTCTTAGATTTTGTCATGCCCCAGAACCAGAATACTGGAGAGCGGAGGAATGACTCAGCCAGCTACATATTACGGGTAGATGAATACCGTATAATACGATCAATGCTGTCTAATAAGACGAGGGGGTGCATACTACATAAAAGTTTCTCTATGGTCACTTTCCATCTATTGTCTCAATCATTCAAACAAGAAACAGAAATAAAGAACATGTGAGATAAAGCAGTAAGGCGTCCCAAACGCTCAGTCAAAATGTTCTTGATATCTGGCTTTACAAAATACAGCCAGATGATGTAGTAAGTATACACAATTGTTATCAACTGCAGCCTGACTTAGTTACAATTATGCAAAAGTAGGTACAAGACAATCCGACTAACATGTCGGTGCCAAACGGCAAAGTATAAAGTATTTAACAAAACGAGCAGGGAAGTAAGGAACCCACTCGAGTCCTCCTGCGATCATCCCTCTAGTATTGACCATCTTGGAGGTAGAAGTAAGCTGGATCCTCGGGGACCGGCTCTAAATCTGGCCATGCAAAACCAGAGAGGATAGACCTCTAATAGCAAGTACCGCAAGGAAGCACGATATGAGGAGTAAAACCAGTAATAGGAAACATAATAAATAGATCTCTGCTGACTACTGGAATTCATATCACATCACGACACTTCGAACCAACCTTCCAACCAAACAAGGACAGAAGTTGACCCGTCATGTCCTGATATTCCGATCATCTTAGTTAGTCATCAGAATAGAGACAGTACACAAACAAATCTGCTTAAACGGCCATGCAACTACTACGGCTTGCTACTGTAAGTTCCAGGTTATCCTGGAATTATGCAATAGGGATTCCTCAGTTCTTACTATGTGCAAGCAAGGCTAGTTTACCCAGTCAATCAATTGCGCCAATCATGAATTAGACGAGTCCCAGTGGGACGCCCGTCATCAATATACAATATACAATAAATAATATAACCAGATACCGCTCCCTGCCCGTGTGGTAGATTTGTAGTATCTGTGGGGACCAACCGGCCTGTCGGGCACTACTAGGCCCAAAAGGGCTGCCATGTAAGAACTCGGGAATCCATTCTCTCCATGTAATCATTATTTTATTTAACTTAATAGTCTCTACGTTGAGTGAAGTCCCATGCCGTGGATCATGGTCATTCAGAATGAGTATTGGTGTACAGGGTACGATATGCACAACTCTACAACGATACACGTACGGTTAGGTTGTAGGTCTTACATAGCGTAATACAACAATCAAAACTAACTACGGAATAATCATGCCTTGACCATAAAGTATACACCAATATTCGGGATCAGCCAGTCGATTGCAATAGTTCATAGTTAATATGAACGTGTCTCATTCATTCAATTTAATAAGACGACTAGCCGGTCTCTTAGTCCCAACTTGGAACGCATGATCGATTATTAAATTAAGATAACAGTCCTTGTTTATTAATATCAAGACAATAATTAATGTTAAACGCCAAGTCAATCAATCAATGGTAATAAATGTCAATCAATGTCAATTAATACCAAAAGTACAATTTATGTTCAATAAATGCCAACTCGGGACATAATCAGCCGAAGGACATCATGGCTAGCCTTCATGCGGCTGGGAAATTATTGATTCATGCGGCCGAGAATGAATGGGTTACATGCGGCTGGACAAGGGTGATTCTATTCGGCCGAAACAGAATAGTCTCATGCGACCAAATTAGCAAAAGTCCTATGCAGCTAGAAGCTAAGGAGTCTCATGCGGCTACGGGCCACATATGCCCATGTGGCCAAGGGAAATTCCATGCGGCTGAATAGTGTAAGCCTATATGCGGCTGAGAAGTCACGCAGCGTCATGCGGCTGAAAGTTAAACTGAGTCCATGCGGCTGAATATGATATAAGTTCCATGAGGCTAAGCTGTGGCAAGGGAGACAACCCTATGCGGCTAAGATGTGACAGTTCACATACGGCTGCGGGACTAAATACATATGCGGCAAATAATTCTCATGCGACTGAATAAGACCATGCGGCTAGCTAAGCTCATGCGGCTAACTAAGCTCATGCGGCTCACTAAGCCCATGCGGCTAACTAAGCTCATACGGCTCACTAAGCCCATGCGGCTAACTAAGCTCATGCGACCAGGATGACTTGCCGCATGAAGACTCATGCGGTCAAGTACTGTCATGTGGCCAGGATCTATTCTTCTTCTCCGAATTTTCTAAGGACAGAACCATGGAAACCATTGCTTCCAAGCTCTCTAAATCCTTCATTCCAAGCCCAAATCTGAACTTCTATAGGTCAAAATGGGGTAGAACGAAATTCTCTACAACATGGAACCATCAAAACTTAAAGATAACAAAGTTTACTAGATCAAAACCTAAGAAATCTGAAAATGCATTAAACATAGATCTACAAAGAATGAACCATGGAAATTAAAAATGCTAAGTACTAAAGAGGCTTAAGATCAAGTAAGGAAGATGATGGAACAATAAAACTGGGATTCCATCATGAAGCAAGTTTGGCACTTGTCTTGGCGGCTGGTAGGTGAGGGAGGAGTTATAGAGGAAGAAGAAGTGTAAGAAGAGTAATGGTGAAGTAATGAAGAGATAGAAAGGGGATGGCTTTTAAATGAAGGGGTGGTGGTAGATAGGGGTTTGTTTCGGTTCATGATGAACCAACATACTAAACCAATCCAAGCCAAACCCAAAGTATAGCTAAAGCTGAGTATAAAAACAGGAAATAAAATACAGAAATAAAATTACAGAAAATTAATTATCATAAAATTAAAGGGGTTTAATTACAGAATAATACATGATAAATATTAAATAAATATATTAAAGCAGTACATGTATTAAAAATATGTATTCTGGGAACGGGAAGTGACATCTCTACCCTCCTTAGAAAAATTTCGTCCTCGAAATTTCAAATCCAAGCAGGATAGTAATATCAAAACTAAACTAATCTAGGTACAAGAAACTTGAGCAAGCAATCATTCTTCAATGTTAACTAGCAGATAACATATCTATATTAACAATCTACGATATCAAGTAGTTCTATCCATGGGGTGACAAGCATGAGGGGTTAAGACAATCAAGGTACACGGGAAGAAATATACCTTGTGAGTCAAACAGATGTGGGTACCGTGATCGGATATCATCCTCACGTTCCCACGTTGACTCTCCTAATGAGTGATGACCCCAAGCAACCCGGACAAGGCTAATTGTTCGGTTCTTGAGTATCTTCTCTCTCCGGTCCAAAATGGACACCGGCTGCTCTTCGTAAGACAAGTTGGTTCCAACAACCAACTCAGAATGATCAAGGATATGGCTGGGGTCCGATACATACCTTCACAGCTGAGATACATGAAATACGTCATGCACCTCTCGTAACGAAGGTGGAAGGGACAGACGATAAGCAACATCGCCTACCCTATCAAGGATAACGAATGGTCCTACGTATCGCGGACTCAACTTCCTGCGAACGCCAAATCTAATGACCCCACGGGTAGGTGAGATCCGCAAGAATACGTGGTCTCCAATGGAAAATTCTAGCGGCCTACGATGCTGGTCCGCCCAATGACGATGCCGATCCTGCGCAACTCGAAGTCGCTCTCTAATTCCTTTAACCACTTCAACCGTCTGAACAATCAATTCCGGGCCTAGCATCTTCCTTTCTCCGATATTATCCCATGCTAGTGGCGATCTACACTTTTTACCATATAGTGCCTCAAATGCCCCAATCTGGATACTGGCTTGATAACTGTTGTTGTATGAGAATTCGACTAAGTGTAAGTGGCTCTCCCAAGACCCTCCAAAATCTAGGGTGCAAGCTCGCAACATATCTTCCAAAGTCTGAATTATCCTTTCTGATTGCCCGTCCGTCTGTGGGTGGTAAGCCGTGCTAAATTTTAACTTGGTACCTAGACTATGATGCAAGCTTTTCCAGAAATGTGATATGAAACGGGTATCTCTGTCTGACACAATACTGACAGGGACTCCATGCTGCCTGACTATCTATTGCATATATAACTCTGCCAACTTTTCTGTAGATTGCCCTACTCTGAAAGGAAAAAAGTGTGCTACCTTTGTATGCCGGTCCACTATCACCCAAATAGCATCTTTACCACTAGGCGATCTCGGTAAACCGGTCACAAATTCCATTGTAATGTGCTCCCACTTTCATTCCGGGATAGGAAGCAGTTGCAATAATCCAGCTGGCCTCTGCTGCTCTGCTTTTACTTGCTGACATATCAACCAACGGGAAACGAATCTAGCTATCTCCCTCTTCATCCCGTTCCACCAGAAGTACTGCTTGATATCTTGGTACATCTTGGTCCTTCCAGGATGTATAGAATACTGGGAACTTTGAGCCTCTGCCATAACTTCCTGTCTGATATCTCCACTAGGTACACATAGACGCGATCCAAACCTAAGGGTACCGTCTTCATAAATTTGCATCTCCTTTCTGAGTCCTGACTCACATTCTGCCTTAAGCTTCTGAATCCTTTGGTCCTGCGCCTGAGCTGCCTTGATCTTGTCTACCAAGTCAGATTGAACCTGTAGACTTGTTAGAACTCCTACATCACTAGGAAGTATAACTTCGATACCCATCTCCTGAAGGTCTTCTAAGATGTGCTTCTGGGTTGTCAACATAAATGCGCCGCCTCTCCTGCTAAGAGCGTCTACTACCACATTAGCCTTGCCTGGGTGATACTGAAGCTCAACGTCGTAATCTTTGATCAGTTCTAACCATCTTCTCTGCCTCATGTTCAGCTCCTTCTGAGTAAAGATGTACTTCAGACTTTTATGGTCTGTGTACATGTCCACTCGATCACCATATAAGTAATGCCTCTATAGCTTCAAAGCGAACACTACAGCTGCCAACTCCAAGTCATGAGTTGGGTAATTCTTCTCGTAGTCCCGAAGCTGCCTAGATGCATATGCTATCACCTTTCCATGTTGCATAAGGACACATCCAAGTCTTTTACCTGACGTATCACAATATACAGTGAAACCTCCGGGTCCAACTGGCAATGTAAGAATAGGTGCTGATATCAACTTCTGCTTCAAGGTCTCAAATGATGTCTGACATTCTGTCGACCAGACAAATGGCACATCCTTCCGTGTCAAGTGGGTCATGGGTGCTGAAAGTCTTACAAAATCTGATACAAATCTCCTGTAATATCCTGCAAATCCCAAGAAACTCCGTACATCAGCTACGGTCTTAGGTACTGGCCAACTCTCTACTGCTTCTACCTTCTTGGGATCTACTGCTACTCCAGCTCCTGATATGATGTGACCCAAAAATGAAATGCGATTCATCCAAAACTCGCACTTGCTAAGCTTGGCATACAACTGGTTCTCCCTCAGAACCTACAACACTTTTCTGAGGTGGTCTTCATGCTCCTCTTCACTAGCAAAGTATACAAGAATGTCGTCGAGAAACACCACGACAAACTGATCTAAGTACGGCATAAAGACACGGTTCATCAAGTCCATGAATATTGCTGGAGCATTGGTCAAACCAAACGGCATTACCAAGAATTCATAATGCCCATACTTCGACCTGAATGCTGTCTTCGGAATATCTTCCTTCCGAACCCTCACATGATGGTACCTTGAACGAAGATCTATCTTGGAGAAAACTCTAGCCTGCTCAACTGATCAAATAAGTCGTCGATCCTTGGTAGTGGGTACTTGTTCTTTACTGTTGCCGCGTTAAGCTTCCTGTAGTCGATGCACAATCTGGATGACCCATCCTTCTTCCCCACAAGTACCACTGGTGCTTCCCATGGCGATATGCTAGCTTGGATAAACTTCTTCTCCTTCAGTTCCTCTATGTGCTGATATACCTTAACCTGCTCCGAATCTGCCATTCTGTAAACCCGATCTGATATCGGTTTAGTTCCAGGTGCCAATTCTATACTGAACTCAATATCTCTAACCGGTGGTAGACCTGGAAGTTCTTCAGAAAATACGTCCAGAAACTCTTCAACTATCTTCGGAACCTGAACTTCTTCCATTGCCGTTATTACTCCCTGCTCTTGCTGAGTTGCCTCTGATCTGACTAAGGTGAATCTCTTCATGCCTGGAATATCAAAAGATACACTCCCACTACGATAATCTATTGTCGCATGACTGTCTTTCAGCCAGTCCATGCGTAAGATAACGTTAAAATTTCCAACAGGAAATTCTATCAACTGGGCGGGTAAGGAATGCCCGCAAACTACAACGCTACACGCTAGAATAACTCTACTAACTCCTACGAGCCCATTACCAGTGAGTATATTCAACCTCCCTGGCAATGCCTCGAACTCCATTCCTAGCCGTGTCGCAAATTGTGTAAATATAAATGAATGTGATGCTCCCGAATCAAACAATGCTACTGCGGGATATGAGGCGACGAGAATGTTACCTGCCACAACATCTCCCGATGCTAATGCCTCCTCCAAGGACAGTGTGAATGCCTGCCCTCAACCACCTTGCTGGTTCCCATGCTGTGGCCTAGCCTGGTGCTGCTGCTGGCCCCTTCCTTGATGATGCTGGGGTGGTCTATGCTGGTGTTGCTGCATCGACGGTCCCTGCTGCCGAAACATCTGAGCCTATGGCATTAACGGACGCTGGGCCAATAGTCTTACTGTCACTGTTGGTCCTCGATACTGCCCTGCCCCTGGTGCTGGCAGAGCAGGAAACTGCTGCACTGGTCCTCCGGACCTCGAATTCATAGGACATGTGGTAACCCAATGATCTGGATTTCCACATATCAAACACAGTCCGTTCAATGCCCGACACACATCTCTAGTGTGCCCTATCTTCCCACAATAAGTGCAGCCTGCTGGGGGTTACTGGTTCTTCCTCTGTTGCTGCTGCTGCTGCTGCTTGGGTGGTGGTGCTGGCCCTCGCATTACCACATCGTGAATACGAATGCCAAGGGAGGGTGCTGTTGTTCGGGGTGCTGCTCCCCCTCCTCCTTCGATCTAACTGTGGGATCTCTTCTGACCCCCAGTCCTTGCCGTGATCCTCTGAATGGTGATCTCATGCCTTCGAGTTACCGTCAATACTTCGTCAAAAGTCTGGTAGTTGTGCCCCTCTATCAATTGCAAGAGCTCAAGATGAAACCCTTGCTGGAACCTCATCGCCCTCTGGCGCTCGGTTGCTACCATCTCTGGGGCAAACCTACTCAATCTGCAGAAATCAGCTGCATAAGCATCTACTGTCTTGCCGGCCTGCTTGAGGTTGATAAACTTTTGTTGTAGATCAAATTGTGCCACAACTTCATAGTACTTTGTCTTGAACCTTGCTGTGAAATCGTCCCAAGCAACGGGACGTCTGATACCTACTTTCTCTGATTCCCACCAATCACGTGCGAGATCCTGAAGTAGCAACTTCACCTGATCCACACGTTCTTCTGCCGACACCTTAGCCGCGGTCAAAATAGCCTCAATATCTTTAATCCATGCATCTGCTGAGATGGCATCCTCCGTGCCTTCGAAACGACGGGGGTTGAACTTACAAAATATGGTTGATGCTCCTGAATCTGGCCTTGCCCCTCTTTCCAATGCCGTCTGCAATCCTTGGTTGAGTAGTACGTTCTGCTCTTGTAACTGAGCGTGCATGCGCTGCTGGGCTAACATCTGATGTTGCTGAGTGGCCATCATCCCTCTCATGATCTCCAGAAGGGTCGGTGTGTCCATTTTTGCAAGGGTAGGTAGAACTGTTGGTGGTGGTGGAACCTCTGGATACTGCGATCCAGCTACTGCTTTCACTATCACTTCTTCCTGGATAGTCTCTTGAGGTAGTACTGGCCCGTGTTGCTGACCAACCTGGTCAGGTTGTCCATGCTGTCAATGTTGTTATTGTCCAGCTCTGACAGGTACGGACGAAGTGCCCCTAAGAAAAGGGACAAAAGAACAATCAAACGACCGGACATGAAGGATCAATGAAGTCGAGGGATACTGGAATGTCAAGCTGGAGTTGAGAATCAACGAATTATGAGATCAAGGGAGAACATGTGTGATTGAGACATCCTATTAAAATACCCCACAAGTCTGAAATCAGACCTGCATGGGCCACCACTAAAACCTTGTCACGTCCCAGAACCAGAATACTGGAGAGCGGGGGAATGACTCAGCCAGCTACGTATTACGGGTAGATGAATACCGTATAATACGATCAATGCTGTCTAATAAGACGAGGGGGTACATACTACATAAAAGTTTCTCTATGGTTACTTCCCATCTATTGTCTCAATCATTCAAACAAGAAACAGAAATAAAGAACATGTGAGATAAAACAGTAAGGCATCCCAAACGCTTAGTCAAAATGTTCTTGATATCTGGCTTTACAAAATACAGCCAGATAATGTAGTAAGTATACACAATTGTTATCAGCTGCAGCCTGACTTAGTTATAATTAAGCAAAAGTAGGTACAAGACAATCCGACTAACATGTCAGTGCCAAACGGCAAAGTATAAAGTATTTAACAAAACGAGCGGGGAAGTAAGGAACCCACTCGAGTCCTCCTGTGATCATCCCTCTAGTATTGACCATCTTGGAGGTAGAAGTAAGCTGGATCCTCGGGAACCGGCTCTAAATCTGGCCATGCAAAACCAGAGAGGTTAGACCTCTAATAGCAAGTACCGCAAGAAAGCACGAATGAGGAGTAAAACCAGTAATAGGAAACATAATAAATAGATCTCAGCTGACTACTGGGATTCACATCACATCACGACACTTTGAACCAACCTTCCAATCAAACAAGGACAGAAGTTGACCCGTCATGTCCTGATATTCCGATCATCTTAGTTAGTCATCATAGTAGAGACAGTACACAAACAAATCAGCTTAAACGGCCATGCAACTACTACGGCTTGCTACTGTAAGTTCCAGGTTATCCTAGAATTATGCAATAGGGATTCCTCAGTTCTTACTATGTGCAAGCAAGGCTAGTTTACCCAGTCAATCAATTGCGCCAATCATGAATTAGACGAGTCCCAGCGGGACGTCCGTCATCAATATATAATATACAACAAATAATATAACCAGATACCGCTCCCTGCCCGTGTGGTAGATTTACAGTATCTGTGGGGACCAACCGGCCTGTCGGGCACTACTAGTCCCAAGAGGGCTGCCATATAAGAACTCGGGAATCCATTCTCTCCATGTAATCATTATTTTATTTAACTTAATAGTCTCTACATTGAGTGAAGTCCCATGGTGGATCATGGTCATTCAGAATGAGTATTGGTGTACAGGGTACGATATGCACAACTCTACAACGATACCCGTGCGGTTAGGTTGTAGGTCTTACATAGCGTAATACAACAATCAAAACTAATCACGGAATAATCACGCCTTGACCATAAAGTACACATGCTGCTGTTTGTGGAAAATAATTAAATAAATAAATAAGTTGAAGCATGCATGTGTCTGTATGCCAATATTCGGGATCAGCCAGTCGATTGCAATAGTTTATAGTTAATATGAACGTGTCTCATTCATTCAATTTAATAAGACGACTAGCCGGTCTCTTAGTCCCAACTAGAAACGCATGATCGATTATTAAATTAAGATGACAGTCCTTATTTATTAATATCAAGACAATAATTAATGTTAAACGCTAAGTCAATCAATCAATGGTAATAAATGTCAATCAATGTCAATTAATACCAAAATAGCAATTTATGTTTAATAAATACCAACTCGGGACATAATCAGCCAAAGGGCATCATGGCTAGCCTTCATGCGGCTAGAAAATTATTGATTCATGCGGCCGGGAATGAATGGGTTACATGCGGCTGGGCAAGGGTGATTCTATGTGGCCGAAACAGAATAGTCTCATGCGGCCAAATTAGCAAAAGCCCTATGCAGCTAGAAGCTAAGGAGTCTCATGCGGCTACGGGCCACATATGCCCATGCGGCCAGGGGAAATTCCATGCGACTGAATAGTGTAAGCCTATATACGACTGAGAAGTCACGCAGCGTCATGCGGCTGAAAGTTAAACTGAGTCCATGCGGCTGAATATGATATAAGTTCCATGAGGCTAAGCTGTGGCAAGGGAGACAACCCTATACGGCTAAGATGTGACAGTTCACATACGGCTGCGGGACTAAATGCATATGCGGCAGATAAGTCTCATGCGACTGACTAAGGCCATGCGGCTAGCTAAGCTCATGCGGCTAACTAAGCTCATGCGGCTCACTAAGCCCATGCGGCTAACTAAGCTCATGCGGCTCACTAAGCCCATGCGACTAACTAAGCTCATGCGGCCAGGATGACTTGCCGCATGAAGACTCATGCGGTCAAGTACTGTCATGCGGCCAGGATCTGTTCTTCTTCTCCGAATTTTCTAAGGACAGAACCATGGAAACCATTGCTTCCAAGCTCTCTAAATCCTTCATTCCAAGCCCAAATCTGAACTTCCATTGGTCAAAATGGGTAGTACGAAATTCTCTACAACATGGAACCATCAAAACTTAAAGATAACAAAGTTTACTAGATCAAAACCTAAGAAATTCGAAAATACATTAAACTTAGATCTACAAAGAATGAACCATGGAAATTAAAAATGCTAAGTACTAAAGAGGCTTAAGATCAAGTAAGGAAGATGATGAAACAATAAAACTGGGATTCCATCATGAAGCAAGTTTGGCACTTGCCTTGGCGGCTGGTAGGTGGGGGAGGAGTTATGGAGGAAGAAGAAGTGTAAGAAGAATAATGGTGAAGTAATGAAGAGATAGAAAGGGGATGGCTTTTAAATAAAGGGGTGGTAGTAGGTGGGGGTTTGTTTCGGTTCATGATGAACCAACATACTAAACCAATCCAAGCCGAACCCAAAGTATAGCTAAAGCAGAGTATAAAAGCAGAAATAAAATACAGAAATAAAATTACAGGAAATTAATTATCATAAAATTAAAGGGGTTTAATTACAGAACAATACATGATAAATATTAAATAAATATATTAAAGCAGTACATGTATTAAAAATATGTATTCTGGGAACGAAAAGTGACAGATTTCTATCCCCTGCATGCAAAAGATTACTCGTAATCATTAAGAACAAATCTAAATATTTAAAGCTAACACTTGGGATCCAATCCCAAAAGACGGCTTTAAATCAAAAACAAATCAAAGGCAATTAATGAGACGCCTACGTGGCATGAAGAGCAGTCCATGCGGCCAGAACATCCTATGCGGCCAGAACATCCTATGCGGCCAGTGAAAGCTATACGGCCAGAGAAGGCTATGCGGCCAAAGGAGTCTATGCGGCACGAGGAGCTTATGCGGACATAGCCATGCTTCTTATTCAAAGTATTTCAATTTTATAAATTGAAAACTTTGAAGGGGGTCTTGTAGAAGCATGGAAAAGAACAGGAGATTCCATACGGCTCAATATTGGAGGGACTCTTCATGCGGCTCAAAAACCACTTAGAGCTCCATGCGGCTCAAGAAATCCCTTAGAGCTTCATGCGGCTCAAAAAATCCCCTTAGAGCTTCATGCGGCTCGAAAGTCCCCGATAGCTCCATACGGCTCGAAAAAAGCCACGTGGCCCTATGCGGTTCAAAATATGACTCTACAGCTAGCCATCATTTCTCTGTGCAGCTGGCTCATTAAATGCTCTGACACAGTACGGCAACTCTGACACAAAGGATTGACAGCTCTGACATAAAGGTAAAATGATGACTCTGACATAATAACGTGCTCCTAGAGAGTCGAGAAAAATCTTTACAGTTGGCACGATCCACCAATTCCAAAGCTCTTTATACGAATCATTTAAAGGAGTTCATGCGGCTCTGATTTGATGGAGCTTTATGCGGCTCAGTTCTAACGGAATTCATGCGGCTCTGTTCTGATGGGTCCTCATGCAGCTCTGTCCCAATGGGACTTCATGAGGCCCAGTTTACAAGGGGCTTATGTGGTTCTATTCAATGGAACTTCATGTAGCCCAGTTTATAAAGTGGCTTATGCGGTTCTGTTCAATGGGACTTCATGCGGCCCAATTTACAAGGGGCTTATGTGGTTCTGTTCAATAGGACTTCATGCGGCCCAGTTTACAAAGAGGCTTATGCGGTTCTGTTCAATGGGACTTCATGCGGCTCAGTTCATCAGGAGCTCATGCGGTTCTATTCAGTGGGACTTCATGTGGTCCAGTTTACAAGGGGCTTATGCGGTTCTGTTCAATGGGACTTCATGCGAACCAGTTCACCAGGAGCTCATACGGCTCAGTCATGCGGCTCGCAGCATAAATGACAGTTGGGACACGTGGCGAAAGATTGACTAAGACTTATCCACTCAGATTTAGCAACCAACAAATCATAACAATGAAGATTTATTACAATCATCATAACTGCCCAGATCGATTTCCAACAAACAATGCAGATTTGTTGCAATCAACATAAGCAGTCCAGATTGATTTCCAACAAACAAAATCAATGCTAATCTTAACCAATCCCCAACCGCCCGCTTTTCAAGGAGCAATTACTGCACACGCTACTTATCACAAAGCCCTATAAATTGCAGGAGATTATTCCTTTGCAACGGGAAGAGTTATACGTACAGAGCCCGAGCAGAGAGACTAGCAACTTCCGCACACACAAAGAGCATTTCTTCGCCAGAGCAGAAGCTACGTCCGATCGTCCAAGGAGTAAGGCAGAGTTGATATCACTTTTTCGAGCCTCTACCGTCACCCTCCAGAAAAACTAAACAAATGTACTTAGATTGTTTTTTCCTAGGTTTTATTCGTAGGCTCTCTTTGTACGAGCGAGTTTGTATTATGAAGTAAAAGTCCAGTCCTCCCATAAAACTGTTTTATTCTTTTATAATCAATGGCAAACATCGCTTAGGCTTTTACGCCTTGTTGTCAGAAGGACCCTTTCGGCTTGTACCCATAAAAGATTCATCATAAAGAACCAAGACATAATCGATATTTATGCAGATCACTTTAATGAATAACAGCTTCATCCAAAATTCCTAGTTCACGACACAAAAAGTTGAAACGCTCTTCGAATAGTGGTTTAGTAAAGAAATCTGCTAGTTGATGATCATTGTCAATGAATTCTAAGTTTATAGTACCATTTAGCTGGTGAGCACGTAAAAAGTGGTGACGAATTTCAATGTGTTTCGTGCGTGAGTGACATATAGGGTTCTTAGTGAGGTTTATAGCACTAGTGTTATCATATAATATAGGAATGTGCATAAAAGAAAGATTGTAGTCTTCAAGGGTTTGCTTCATCTACAGAATTTGTGCACAACAACGACCAGCTGCGATATATTCAGCTTCTGTTGTGGATAGTACGACAGAATTCTGCTTCTTGCTAAACTAAGAGACTAGAGCCTTGCCTAATAAATGACACGTGCCGTTTGTACTTTTACGGTTAACTTTGTATCCTGCAAAATCAGCATCCGAATAACCAATAAGGTCAAAGGATGTAGATTTTGGATACCATAAGCCCACTGTAATAGTACCCTTAAGGTATCGAAAGATACGCTTAACGGCGAACATATGTGATTCTTTAGGACTAGCTTGATATCGAGCACACAGACAAATACTAAACATAATATCGGGACGACTAGCAGTTAAATAAAGTAAACTACCAATCATATCTCGATACTTACGTTGATCAACCGGTTTGCCGCTTTCATCAGGTTCCAGCTTGGTCGAAGTAGCCATAGGAGTGCTGATTGTTTTGATGTTGTCAAGATCAAATTTTTTTAGCATATCCTTTGTATATTTTGACTGACTGATGAAAGTTTTTTGCGAAGTTTATTTGACTTGCAATCCAAAGAAGTAGGTGAGCTCTCCCATCATGCTCATCTTAAATTCGTTCTGCATACACTTAGCAAAATCTTGGCAAAGATTTTTATTAGTAGAACCGAATATGATATCATCTACATAAATTTGCACTAAGAGAATAGTGTTTTGAAAACTTTTAATAAACAGTGTGGTGTCAATTTTCTCTTTTAAAAAGCCTTTATCTAGCAAGAAATTACTTAGGCGTTCATACCAAGCTCTAGGGGCTTGTTTGAGGTCATATAGCGCTTTCTTGAGTTTGAAAACGTGGTCAAAAAATTTATGATTTTCAAAACCAGGGGGTTGTTTTACAAAAACTTCCTTCTTAATAAATCCATTCAGAAAAGCACTTTTAACATCCATTTGAAACAATTTAAAATTTTGAAAGTTAGCAAATGCACAAAGCATCCGAATGGATTCCAGTCTTACAACAGGAGCATATGTCTCATCGTAGTCGATACCTTCCTCTTGGTTGTATCCTTGAGCTACTAGACGAGCTTTGTTGCGTGTAACTGAACCATCTTCATTTACTTTGTTACGAAAGACCCATTTTGTACCAATAATCGAATGATTAGCTGGCCTAGAAACAAGTTCCCAGACCTGGCTTCTCTCGAATTGGTTGAGTTCTTGTATGGTAGAAATCTAAAACTCATCATTAAAAGCTTCTAAAACAGTTTTAGGCTCATTTTGTGAAATGAAGGCAGTGCTAGCAATGGGTCTCTTAACGATGATCGAGTACTTATGCCGCGTGAAACCTCACCTATTACCAAGTTTTTTGGATGTGACGGCTTGAAAAAGAATTTCTTTGGCAAGTCCTCCAGAGAATTGGTTTCAGTGGTGGTATTCATCGGCGTAGAAGTTGATGGCTCAACATCATCGACGAGAGTAGCTGCTGCACTGTTATCCTCATCAAAAGTCACATTGGTAGACTCTTCCACAATCAATGAGCGTTTGTTAAACACTCTATATCCCTTGCTCTTGGACGCATAGCCAAGGAAAATACCATCGTCAGCTTTGGCATCAAATTTGCCTAAGTTGTCTTTGGTGTTAAAGATAAAACATCGACAACCAAAAACTTTAAAATATGAAACATTTGGAGTTCTACCAAACCAAAGCTCATAGTGTATTTTCTTCGTAATAGGTCGAATGAGCACCCTATCTAAAATATGGCACGCTGTACTGACAGCTTCAGCCCCAAAATATTTCGGAAGTGAAAATTTATTCAACATGACTCTAGCCATATCGCCAAGAGTCCTATTCTTCCGCTCTACAACACCATTTTGTTGAGGAGTTCTAGGGCAAGAAAACTCATGATCAAAACCATTTAAATCACAGAACTTTTCAAAATCAATATTTTCGAATTCGCCTCCATGATCACTTCGGATTCGAGTAATCATATAGCCTTTTTCGTTTTGAACCTTATTTAGCAAAAATTTTAAAAACAGAAATGGCATCACTTTTGTTTGTAAGGAAAAAAACCCAAGTGAATCTAGAAAAATCATCTATTATAACAAAAGTATAGAGTTTTCCACCAAGACTGGCTACTCTACTAGGACCAAATAAGTTCATGTGAAGTAATTGCAAGGGTCTAGTAGTACTTACAGTGTTTATGGAATGAAATGAGGACTTGGTTGCTTTATTTAACTCACATTCGGCACAAACCGTGTCCTTTTTGAATGTGATGTCGGGCAAGCCTCTTACTAGCTTCTTAGTCGATAGCCTGGACATAGTATCCATGTTGGCATGACCAAGACGCTGGTGCCATAATAATCTCTCATCCTTGTGGGCGTAGAGGCATCTCCCAGCATTGTTAGTATCTCTAGAAAGATAAAAAAATGTAAATGTTATCCTCTCTTATCCCTTCAAAAGCGATGTCTCCCGTTGACCTATCATAAATGTAGCATTTGTTTTGTCCAAAGTTAATATCATATCCATGATCAACAAGGTGACTTATGCGGAGCAGGTTATGCTTTAACTCGGTCACTAGGCAGACATCCTTTATTACAGGAAAATGAGGATGACCAGTAGTACCATTGCCTATAATATACCCTTTTAGGTTGTTGCCGAAGGATACATACCCTTCCCTCTTCATCGATAGTGATGCGAAAAGCTCTGCGTCTCCCGGCATATGTCGCGAGCATCCACTATCGAGAATCCACTTACTTTCAGTTGAGGAGGGAAGGTCCACCTACATCAAGAGTAGATGTGACCTTTGGTACCCAAGTTCTTGTGGGTCCTGAAATGTTAGTTTTTGGCACCCATGCATATAGATTTATATCTACTAATCTCCTAATTCTACATTATAGTGAGATGTGTCCATGTAATCCACAATAGGTGCAGGTAGCATGCCTATTTGTATTGGGAGCATGTTGATGATATCTATATGTAGCATGGTGAGAGTGGTGTGAAGCAGCAGGATAGGGACTATACATGGAAGCAGAATGATGGTTATGTCTATATACAGCATGGCGATGGTTATATCTATGTGTAGCATGATAATTTTGTGTAGCAGTAGAATGATAGTTATGAGAATAATTTTTACGTACATGTGCTGTATGGAAGTACGTGTACATGTAGGCATGTTTGCGTGCTGCAGGTGGATGATGTGTTTGACTATTTTGAGTGGTCTTGTGCTTTGTGTGTGTCTTATGTGATTGGATTTGAGGTTGAGCAACCTGTTTTCCCAATCTAATCTCTAATTTCTTAGAGGCAGCATGCAGTTCATTATACTTAGCATTCAAACTATCGATTTTAGCAATAGAGATCTTGTGTCTCTTCTTTTCTTCAGCAAGCTCAGTGTTGAGTGCTGTGATCTCATGTGTTTGCTTTTCAATATGTGTTTCGGCATCATGTAGGCTTAACTTAAGCTTAGATACCTCATTAGTATCTTCTGTGGGTGGAGTGTCTCTAACATTATCAAGCAAAGAAGAGAGTTTTTGAATCTCGACTTCATAGCTTTTGATCTTCTCCTTGGCATGCTTATATTTACTAATGACTTTCTTGTAGTCATTTAGTAAATCATTGAATGTATCGCCAAGTTCATCAAAAGTGAAGTCATCGAGAGTATCGCTAGTTACCTTATCGGATGTTGCCATTAGGCATACATTGGCGGTGTCTTGAGGGGAGTCCTTTTCATCCTCGGAGTCACTAGCTTCGCTTTCATGCCAAATGCTTGTGTTGTCATATTTTTTGAGGAAAACTTCTTATAGGGCTTCTCATATCGGTTGTTTTTCTTTGCGAATGGACAGTCTTTTCGGACGTGTCCAGTCTTCTTGCAGCCGTAGCATGTTGGCTCTTCTTCGTCATTTTCTTGTTGTTCCTTCTTTCTTCGATTGAAGCGAAGGAACTTCTTGAAGTTGCGGACAAGGAGAGCTTTATCATCACCTTTCGAATTGTCGTCATCAGTCTCTTCAGGATCAGCCCTTCGACGATGAGCTTTAAGGGCAATCTCTTTTGCCTTTGGAGCAGGCTCTTCGAAGTCTTTGAGGTCAAGCTCGTAAGTTATCAGCTTTCCCATCAAAGTCTCCATAGACATTGTGGTGAGATCATTTCCTTCTATGATATCTGTTACTTTAGGGTTCCAAATTTTCGGTAGCCCCCTAAGTAACTTGTCACCCCCAGTTTTTAGGAACATGGGTATTTTTGTCATTTTGTACTTTTGAATATTTTTGAAATTTATTTTATTAGTTATGATATTGTTTTGGGGTTATTTGAGTCGGGTTCGAATTTCAGCTCATTCCGACTTGTATCGGGGACCCGGGGTAGCTTAGACTCTAATCGGGACCGAACTAGAACCGACCAACTTGTCATGACCAAACCCAGATATTTATATTTGACTAATCCCATTTGATTTTAGTGGGATTAGGGATTAGAATTTAGATTTAGAACTTGAAATTAGGAGTTTTCAAGTTACCATTTTGACCCAACTCAAACCACTCATTTCTTTAACTTGGAGGGCATTTTGGTAAATTGCCAAATGCCCCCAACCCTCTGAGATATGGCCGGCCATGTATGGAGCACCCCCTCTCCTTTGCTTCACTCCAAAGCAACCTCTCTCTCTCTCTCTCCATTTCATTTCTATCTACAACTTTCTCTCTCTTGTTCTTCCCCAAATTTCTAGAGAGCAACTCAATTGATTTCATCTCCAAATCCACCATTTCTTCCACCAAATATTCTTCTTTTCTCTTCTACTCCATGAAAGGAAGGAGGTAGCCAAGTTTGGTAAGATTCGGAGCTCGTTCGTGTCCTTTTGGAATCTCTACGTGTCGGTGTCGAGTCGGGAAGCTTTTTCCTTTGAAACTCTCTCCCAGAAGGTATAATCTCTCCTCTAATCCATCCCTACATGCATATAGGAATATTTTGAACCCATAGGAATAACTCCCATGGTTGTGTCTCCATTTGTGTCCGTTTCGTGTCCTTTTGGAGACTTTTAGGAGTGTCCTATGTGTAGGTTTGTGTCCTAGTAGAAAATTCCTATTGGACTCTTGCTTTTAATATATATATTGTGTGATTAATTATTAGACATTTAAATTCCAGATTTTATATTGTTTAGAGAAGGTATTTTCAATGTATCATATTAGTTATATATATGTATATGTATATATATATGTATATTTATATTTATATGTATTTGTGTGTGTAGAGAGTGGTGGTGGTATTGGTGTCATTAGAGTGGTGGTGGTAGTGTGTGAGTGAGATAGTGTGTGTGTGAGTGTATTTGAGAGTGTGTGTGTCTATATATATATTTATATGTGTATGTATTTACATATAGAGGAGAATATAGAGGAGAATGAGGAGGAGAATAAGGAGGAGAATGAGAAGGAGGAGAATGAGGAGGAGAATAAGGAGGAGAATAGAGAGGAGAATGAGAAGGAGAATAAGGAGGAGAATGAGAAGGTGGAGAATGAGGAGGAGAATGAAGAGGAGAATAGTGAGGAGAATAAGGAGGAGAATGAGAAGGAGGAGAATGAGGAGGAGAATGAGAAGGAGGAGAATGAGGAGGAGAATGAGGAGGAGGAGAATGAGGAGGAGAATGAGGAGGAGAATAGAGAGGAGAATGAGGAGGAGAATAAGGAGGAGAATGAGAAGGAGGAGAATGAGGAGGAGAATAGAGAGGAGAATGAGGAGGAGAATAAGGAGGAGAATAAGAAGGAGGAGAATGAGGAGGAGAATGAGGAGGAGAATAGGGAGGAGAATGAGGAGGATAATAAGGAGGAGAATGAGGAGGAGAATGAGAAGGAGGAGAATGAGAAGGAGAATGAGGAGGAGAATGAGAAGGAGGAGAATAAGGAGGAGAATGAGAAAGAGGAGAATGAGGAGGAGAATGAGAAGGAGGAGAATAAGGAGGAGAATGAGAAGGAGAATGAGAAG
This sequence comes from Iris pallida, assembly GCA_029216955.1. Lineage (NCBI taxonomy): Eukaryota > Viridiplantae > Streptophyta > Magnoliopsida > Asparagales > Iridaceae > Iris > Iris pallida. The sequence continues at coordinate 1,435,470 of JANAVB010033819.1, forward strand.
GGTAAATATAGGAAATAGGGTATTGATGAGATATTGAGTTTGACTTCTAAGATGGGATTAGAAATAAGTTATCTTGGTAGGTAATGACTATATGAGGGTAGTTTAGGCTAGTCTTGACCTCCGTTGACCAAGAGTGGACTTTTTGACCAAAAGTCAACTTCAAGTCAACGCTTGACTTAGAATTGACCACAGACGAGTACATTTACTGATAGTTTTCATTGTCTTGATATCTGCTATATCTGATTCAGTTGTAGTGTCTTACTTGATTCCAGTCACGATAGTTCACGGACTAGTTTATGTTAGATCATGACATGAGATGTTGTTCCTGGATTTTTTTGGTATACATGTACATTTTCTGTCTTGTTCTCTGTACTTGTATAGACACTGATTCCTGAGAGGGAGTAGCTATCCTCTTAGGGAATCCCGTGTCATGACGTGTCATGTCCAGATCTATTGTACTATTCGGGGATGGGGGAGTTATTAGTGGTTGTGTGATCAAAATTCCCACAAGGTTCTATGGTACATATGGTTCCTAGCTATACCCTCACCTCACGACGGGTAAAGCCTTACCCTATATGGTTCATAGCTTTCCATGGTGACCGACCTTACTGCTCTATTGTATTTATGGTTCATAGTCGGTCGGATGGAAAGCCTGAGTATATTTTCTAAGCCGATCACATAACACACTAATGATTCAAGTCACATTTTTATATTTATTTATCCTAGGAGGCTAAGTTCTGTTCGGGAGAAGGGTTACAATCCCGGTCCTTGTTTGGTTTAAGGGTTGTAACTCGGCTTCTGAATAGTTCCTAAGCAATCCTACATATATATTGTCGTCATATTCAGTACTCACATCTATTATACATTTCCTGCTGATTTTATCCTGTATTTCACATATCTTTGTCTTGTATTTTATTATACTGTCTCTTATAGAATTTGTCAATTCACATGGAACTGCTGTTGGTGTTTGTACTTGCTCATTTTCCTGACAGGATACCGTTGACAAATTTTACAGATGATTCAGAGGCAGATTGCCCGACCTATTATAGGGACGGGTTAGATGGAGTAGACTTGGACCGTGGCTTGTTAGTAGAGCCACTATACTTTGTTCTCCCATAGTAGTGTAGATTAGTTGGGTTGCCTGGCCTGCGAGCCAGCTAGTACTTTTCAGACTGTAGTATCATATTATATTCTGTGATGTTATGTTTAGTTTTGGACTTGTGTGGACCTCGAACTTATTTCCTGCTTCATCTATCATATTTCCTTTCGTGCTATCTATCCTAGTTTGTTTATGTGATTGAGACTGTATTGCTATGTCACCTCCTTTCGGAGTGTATATACTGTACAGGTACCTTTATACTGTTTAGTGTAGTTTGTAGATAACCTAGACAGCGTTCTACCGCCGATGCTGCAGTGTAGGCTGGACGTAACCACGTACTCGTGTCCCTAATCAGGGTGCGGGTCGTGACATAACTTGCGGATCTTCTCATGATTTGTATATTGTTTGCCTAAAAATGACAAGGGGTTGATAACGTCGAGGAATCTTGTAAACATTTGTGTGATTGTCTCATTAGGCTTCATCTTGAACGCCTCATATTCTTGTGTGAGACAACTTATTTTTGACTCCTTGACTTGGGCGGTTCCTTCATGCGTCACTTCTAGAAGTCTCCATACTTCGTGAGAGGTTGTGCGTATTGAGACCCTGTTAAACTCATTCCTGTCTATTGTACAAAATAAAGCATTAATAGCTCTCGCGTCTAGACTCTCCTATTTTTTTTCCTCGTCAGAATATTTGTCGTGGAATTTCTCAACGAGATCACCATTGACAACTATCCTGGCGGGCTTTTTGTAACCATCGGTAACAATGGCCTACAGGTCAAAGTCTAGCGACTTAAGATAAAAACTTATTCTTGTTTTCCAATAGGTGTAGTTTGTTCCATCAAATAGGGGAGGCCTATCAGTGGACTGCCCTTCACCGTGATTGGAAAACATGGATTGTGTGGTTGCCATGGATCAGCTCTAGGATGTTAGTCCTTGTTGAGAGAACAGAGCTCTGATACCAATTGAAGAACAAGTAGGCAACTCTAGAGGGGGTGAATAGAGTTTATGACAATAATATTCAATTAAAAATTAAACTCTTTCACCAACAGTAAATAATCAGAGTAAATACGAAAATTATAAAGAGCGGGAAAGCATACGCAAACACAGCCGATTTTATCCTGGTTTCCCTCGTGGAGGACTAGCCCAGGCCTGAGAACTCTAGCTCAGGATTAAATCCACTATTTCTGAAATAGTAGTTACACCCCGTGCCTTTTCTTCAGAAGATTACGTCAACTTCTTACAGAGATCGCAGTGGCGATGCTTGGAATTTTCCAAGTGACTTTTGAACTCTTGCACAAACTCCTAACTGAAAAGCACTGAGCACTTTGAGGCTTAGGGAGCTTGTGGCTAGTAGATGAGAAGGGTAAGGCTTGTATAAGGCTTTAGAGAGAAGAGAAGAGAAGATTGGATGATTGAGAAAGTGAGAATTCAAGGCCTATTTATAGGGTTCTGGATAGGCAGAATTCGGCCAGAATTCTGGGTCAAGAATTCAAATTTTTGGCCGTTGGACAACTAGCATACAGCAAATCCTAAAAATTAGGGTCCTGGATTTTAGGGGACAGAGTTCGGTCCGAACTCTGTGTGGAGGCAGAGTTCGGCCCGAACTCTGTCTCCAAAAGACAGAATTGGTCCAGTGGACTGTATGGGCTAGTTTAGTTTGGTGGAGCTTTTGGTTTGTGGTATAGGTATAGGTAAAGGCCCAAATTGCTCAGTGAAACTCAGTTTATATTTATCTAGACTCAAGAAAAGTGTAAAATACAGACTCGAAACATAGTACGCTGTAGGTACGAGCCGTAGTCCGTCTTGTACTGAGTTCAGTCTTGATGTATCATATTGAATTATGACAAGTATCATATTGTCAATTTTATCAATATTTGGTTGACTGTAATTTTGTGTCAACATATATAATTTTGATCAAGGCAGCCTATTATAAATTTTACCTTCATTTGTTTACTTCAATGAGATATATTATACTAAAATGTGATATCGATAATACAAGTTACGATGGAGAGGATGAGTATGTCGCCTGTGGCAAATGAGGGAGAGAAGAGAGGGGAGGAGGTAATCATTATAATTTTTTACCTTCAGTTGTTTAATTCAATGAGATATATTGTACTAAAATGTGATATTTATAAGTTTGTTTAATTCTTGACAAAGGCACAAATAATCTTGATCAAGGCAGCCTATTTTTTTTTGAATATTTACAAGTTTGTCACTCCCAAAAACTTATAAGGGCTGTCCACCCTATACTATATAAGTAAAATTAGTCGGGTCATCCAAGCCCTTAGTTTGACAGTCCATTCTGTATGTTTAGATTAATACTTCCTTTCTTACTTGTTTTTACCTTCATTTGTTTAATTCAATGAGATATGTTGTATTAAAATGTGATATTTACAAGTTTATTTAATTCAAGGCACAACTAATTTTGATCAAGGCAGCCCATTTTCTTTTTGAAATATTTACAAGTTTCTCACTCCCAAAAACTTATAAGGGCTGTCCACCCCACACTATATAATTTTGATCAAGGCAGCCTATTATAAATTTTACCTTCACTTGTTTTCTTCAATGAGATATATTATACTAAAATGTGATATCGATAATACCGGTTACGATGGAGAGGATGAGTATGTCGCCTGTGGCAAATGAGGGAGAGAAGAGAGGGGAGGAGGTAATCATCATAATTTTTTTTCCTTTAGTTGTTTAATTCAATGAGATATATTGTACTAAAATGTGATATTTACAAGTTTGTTTAATTCTTGACAAAGGCATAAATAATCTTGATCAAGGCAGCCCATTTTTTTTCTTTTGAATATTTGCAAGTTTGTCACTCTCAAAAACTTATAAGGGCTGTCCACCCTATACTATATAAGTAAAATTAGTCGGGTTATCCAAGCCCTTAGTTTGACAGTCCACTCTATATGTTTAGATTAATACTTCCTTTCTTACTTGATTATAGGACATACCATATATATATATGCTTTAGAGCCAAAGTTGACTGATCGAAGGAAGAAACATAAAGTGAGAAATACAAAGACGGTCAGCGGTGCTTCATACAATATGTACATTCATGATTTCCTACCTGAGGTATAAGAGTACATTCAATCTATTGTTGATGTTCCTAAGGATGGTCATTGCGGTTTTCATGTGCTTGCAAGACATTTTGGTTATTCTAATAAAGAAGGATGGAGACAGGTTAGAAAAGCGATGTACGAGGAATTGATGTCTCGTCGTTCCTTCTATGCCGGTATATTCAATAAAGAAGATGTTGGAGATTTGTTGACAAGCATTCCTTGTACTGATACTGTAGCCGGTGCAGACCACTATATGTCCATCCCTTCTGCTATGAATCTATTTGCTAATAGGTATAAGATTCCGATTGTACTTTTTTCAAAGGGAAATTACAATACTACCTGTCACAACCCGTACCTGTTTTTTTAAACGGATACGAGACGTGTCCAAGCCAGCCTACGCCGCAGTGTCAGCGGTAGAACGCTGTCACGACATTGAAGATCAAAATCATAAATAATGCTCATTCACAAAATTAATTTAATTTACAATGATCAAGTTTTATATTTGCAGAAAAATATAAACTTGTACAAATATTGGAATGACTACAACTCAGCTATCTAGCTAGTCTCTAGGCTTTTGTCTGCAAGTACACCCGTAACTCCCAGGCTAAGTGAATCCACGGCTAACCTGAAAAATATTGGTTTCTAGTTGTTTTACTTAACAAAATGCCTAAAATTGGCTTTTGAAAGAAAACTAGAAAAAGTACAAAAGTACAAATTGTTTCTGGGAAGTATTGCTATGGAAGTCTGATCTGAAAAGCGATCACTTTGTTCCTTGGACCACACGATGATGATGAAGAGAACTGCTTGAAGAAGATGAACAATCGAAAGAACTAAGTCACCAGAAAGGTATCGAACAACGGCACTGATGGCACAGTCGAATGCTTTCCTGCTTTGCTTCACCCTGTTCTTGAGAAAAAGTTGAAGAAATGCTTCTGGGAATATCACTCTGAAAGTATGAGTTTTCTCAGAATCTTCTCTTCTGTATATCTCTTTTGATGATGTCTTGTGTTAAATAAGTCTATTTATAGACTAGACCCTCTGTGCGTAAAAAGTAACATAATTGGGTCTCTACGCAAATAACTGTCACCCATGATAAAAATCAACCTCTACGCATGATGACACGTGTCCCATGTAGAGTTTTGGTCTCTACGCATGGTGACACATGTCCCACAACTTCAGCAATATGGGGAGAGCACGTACACACGTTCCTCGATAAGTGTGGCATGAAAGCCACGTATGCAGACCACGTTCTCACATAGCCAAAAAAGATTGGGCGTAAAAATAACCCAAAATAAACTTCCTACGTAAAGTAGCAGACTGGGCGTAAAATAATCCAAAATAAACTTCCTGCGTAAAGTGGCTGAAAAAGTAGCCTTGAGCGTATAATTAGCTCAAATAAACTCTACGCACACAAAAGCCTTGAGCGTAAAAGCTCGAATAGCTTTTATGCATAAAGGAAGCAGTCTCTTGAGCGTAAAGTAGTCCATCTGCACACTAAACGACAAACGTTGGTTTTGGTAAAAAATCTTCTCGGCTTCTGTGCACTGTTCTGTCAGAAAATCATTCTGTCAGATCAATATCACACGCATTAAATGCAGTCTGACAGCCTGTCGCCCTCGCGTAAAGTTTGAGTATAGCTTTTGCGTAAAAGAGCTCGCGTAGAATTTGAATATGACTTAAATAGAGTCCTTTAATGAGCCTTGCGTAGAGTCTGACTTTGCGTAAAATTCTCAATTTCTTTGACTTGGTCTGTGAAGTTTATTTTATGCTACTACAAGACCACCTTCAAAATTTTCAAATTTTTCCAAAATTTGAAATACTTTGAACAGAAGCGTAAAATTCGGGATATCCAACAGTCATCCGCGTAGAATTCGGGATACCCAACGGTCATCTGCGTAAAGTTCGGGATACCTAACAGTCTGGGTAAATTTCGGGAATTTGAACCGATTTCAAAAAAAATTTATAAATAGAGTTCAACTGCTAGAGAGAGAACTTTACTCATTCTCGTGAATTCTCAATCTTTGAATACCCTTCTCTTCTTCGAAATCCCAATCTTCAAACTCTCCGATGGCACCAAGAGTAAGACCTCCGCCGGCGCTAAGGGCAAGAAGCCCGTCGCTGCTTCGTCGACGGCTGATCGTGCAGAGACTATCATTCCATCATCAGTGGCGACTCCGAGACCTAATCCCGCTGTGGCTCTGGTGTAACGCCCCAGTCCCAAAATACGTAGGACTAGGAACATAGACATGCCAGCCATATAGTATATATACGTAAGCTGTAAAATGTAGTAGAACCATGACTAATCTCATCCACACAAAATAAAAGATATCATATAATGATAATGAATTATCTTGATACAATATGTTGGACGGAGACAAATCCACTACCAACAAGTAAAGAAAAATATATGAAAAATGAAATAAATTTGACGGACGAAGCGAAGACGATCAAAGTGCAATCATCCTCGAAGAAATAGTGACGATCATGGCCACGGCTAGAACACCTGCGAAAGACAAGAACACACACCTGGCAAGATAACCAGGTCCTCAGAGGGACATAACAAGATACAATAAACATGCCATATAAATACTGAATATAAAATATGCCACAATCAAAGAAAGTGACAAGACACAAATAAGATAACCTAACCATACTAAGGTGAACATGCAGTTGAGAACAAACCTTTCGTCGCATGAGCTCTGGCTGTAAATGGGATCTGGGATAGTCCCCACTTGGACACCAGTGACCACAGCGCATGATGTTCAAAAACGACAGAGGCAAACCTGAGAGACTAAACATACCCGTATCTCCAGCGGAGCTTCCGGGTTATAAAAAAAGTACAATCGAAGCCCATACGACAAGGAAATATTCTCCCCACACAATGTACCTATCATGTCGCATCCACGACCATGTAACACTACTAACTGTCAAGTCCTCTAACATACAACTATTGACAGATAGACCTAATGCATGCGTGCGGGTGATCAGCCAACACGCAAGGACCTCTACATGCCACTCATCTCACACATCCTCGTGGTACAGCTGTGTCAAGGTATATGCAATACACTATGATCGGTAGTCCCTTAACTCTAGGGTCACATGCAATCAAAGGATAATAACAAAGTAAGCTAATATCACCGAGCACATAGTAAATCAGGAATTTTAAGAATTGGAAATACATGATCAGTGATATGTAATAAAAATGCAGACTAAATATAAACAGTATAATGGCAAGGTATCTTGCCTGGTGTGTCGCCTGGTGGTGCGATGTTCTGACATGTCTCGGTTGTCCAATAACCATGCTCGATGTGAAAGGGTCCGACGATCGTGAAAGTAGGAACGTACGATTAGTCAGATCAAGGTTTCCTAATCTAGAGAGAATTTGAGAAGAAATGAAAATATATATTTTATATATATATATACTTATCTAGAAAAATTTATTCAGAAATTACTTATGATACTTGAAAGTATGTTTTGTTGGTCAAACTAATTTTTATAATTTCCAAAAATCTAAAAATCAGAAAAAAAAAACTCTAAGGTTATCAAGATAATATTTTTATGTCGAAAGTTATATTAGTAAAAGGCAAATATTTGAAAAGACTAGACTTCATTGTATAATTTAGTAAATACCTTTTTATTAATCAAAATATTAATTTTTAGGAAAAACGAGTTTTGGGCAAAACCCTATAAGAATATAATATCATATATTTTAGGGTTCCGAACCTAGTTTAAAAACAATTATAAGCCAAGGTCAATAAAATATATTTTTTCACGAAATATATATATATTGGTAAATATTATAGATATATTTTATCAAAATAATAATGAAAATACTAATGTTAATAAAACAATAATAATTCTAATAATAATATTAACAATACTAATAATGATAATAGTAATACTAATAATAATAATAATAATAATAATATCAACTAACAGTGTTGTTCCCCTTTTTATTGGAAAGTAAAGTAAAGGGGGGTGGAGAGAGATGGAAAGAGTGAGGAGAGGGGAGTTTACCGACGGCGGGCGGATGGGCGCCGGTGGCCGACGGGCGCTCACGGCGGGCGGCGAGGCTCGGAGGGCGACCAGCGGAAGGCTCTGCGCCCTCGGGTCGGAGCGGCACTCGGTCGGAGAGATGGAGCGCGGGAGGCGGCCATCCGGGGTGGCCCTACACGTGGTGGTGCGCACGGCGGGCGGATCCGCAGCGGCGACGGTGGTGTAAGGCAGCGGCTCCGGCCCTGATGGTCGGCAGGAGGCAGCGGCGGCGCTGCCGAGTTCGCACGACGGTTCAGGGAAGATCAGTGCCGACGGATCCGAATGAAAGGTGAGCGCGGAGCTCGGCCGAGGTCGCGGAGGCCAGGGCGGAGCCTGGTCGGAAGGGGGCGGCCAGTTGAAAGGCGCCGCGGCGTGGAGTTCTCGAGCGGCGGGCGGCGCTGCACGAGATCGATGGCGCAGTAGCGGCTCGCTGCGAGTGGCGCAGAGCTCGGCTAGGGTTCCGGTGCTAGTGATTGTCGGAGGCGGCGGAGAAGTGTCGTCGGGTCGCCGGAGAAAGTCAGGTTAGGGTTCTGGCTTTTGATTTGCTCTCTTTTTCGTGGTGGTGATGGGTGTTCCGTGGTTGGCCGGATTGGTGTTCCTGGGATTTGGCCCGAGACGGCGGGGCATGTGGAGTCGGGCTCGTCGAAGTTGGGTTGCTGCCTTGGCTGATGTTGGTGATGTGGAACGGGGTCGGGGAGGAACAAGCAGTGGTTGGAGGCCGGGATGATGGAGGTGACAGCGGCGAGTAATGCTAGGAGAGGTGGCATGGAGGCTTAGTTAAGTTTAGGATTGAGTCGTCGTGTCGGGAGTGTCCGACACGGTTGGGTGGACGTCCGGGGTTGTCGGACGGAACGAAATTTTTTTATTTGTAATGAGGGAAAATGGTAGATGGGCGGCACAGATGTAAAACCCCTAAATTTCTACTATTTTTATTTATTAAAAATTTGGTATCGATTTAAAATTTTTATTGTACGTCGCATAGTCGTATTTTACGTCGCGCACGAAATTTTATTTTGCTCGACGAGTGCGAATATGTGCGAGCGTACATATTTTTAGAAAAATCTTTTATGGTTTCAAAATAATATTTAATTTAGCTATCAAAATTTATGATTTTATTTATGAAAAGCCTTTTGTTTAGAATAAATAATATTTTAGTACATGCACATATTTCATAAATATTTTGCTAGTTTGCTTTAAATAAAAATATAATTTTTGAAATTTATTTATATTAATATTCTATTACTCAAAAAGATTTATTATTCAAAAAGATTTATTATTTTCAAAATTAATTATTATAGTATTTTGGAAAACGTATTTTTGAAATATTTGTGAAGATTTAAATTTTGATTTGGTCCCAAGGATACATTTAAATAGTAAACTATCTATATTTTAAATAGATTTTGATTTTTAAACTAAAAGTATTTAAATTTGATTTGAATTGGATTTGGTTTAAATTTAGATTTGATTCATTGATTTAAATTTAGTAATTGAGTTATCTAAATTGGGTTTGAATCTACTCCTAATCCTATCCAAAGTGGGAATTCCCACATCCTATAAATATAGGCAGGTACTCCTCCACATTATTCATCTTCCATGAATTCCTCCACAAATAAATTTCCTACAAGTGCAGTGCCTCGTGTCCGTGCCCAGATTCTTATTCCAATCTTTACATTTACAAATTTCTTGTCGGACAAACCCCGACGTAATCAAAACCTAATCTAGGATCCCGTCTCCCCGACACCACCAGCGCCTTAACCATCACCCTCCCGATTTCCCGTCCCGACCAACCCGTTCCCCGCTCCACCTGCCATCATCCCCCTGCAAACCCGACAACTGCCACCACCACTATCACCATCATCGACACCTCCACCCAGCCTAGAACCACCCGGCCACCCGCCAAGACCCCGTCATCGCCACCTGCCATCACCACACACATAAATTACGACCGCGAGCCGCGGCCATCCCCAGCAATCTGACCACCCCTGTCGTCATTCTCGCCATCCGAACACCCTCATCCCCATACCAGCAACCAAAACAACCGAACCCATGCCACCATCCCAAAGGAAAAGACAAAGAAAATAGAAAACCCTTACCTATCCCCGCCGGACCGCCTCTCTCGTGCCGTCGCGACGAGCACAGTGCTCGTACACCACCTCCTCGGCCTAGCCGCACCTAGCCTGCCACCTTCCCAGATCGTCCTCGTACCGGTGCAGCCTTCCAACGAGCGGAGACTCACGCCGCAGCGACCCCCTTCTCCGCCACCCGCCGCTGCCGGCGCAAGCCCCGCCGCGCCCCATGGCAGAAACCCATCGCCACCCTCGATTTTCCTCCACCGCTGCGTCGACCGCGCCGACGCGGGCGCGTCCGCTTCCTCCGCAGGCGCCACAGCGTCCACCTCCTCTCCGCCCGCGCGTGTGAGCGCCGCGCGACGCCGAGAACCCTCTCGACCGACCGCCTCACGCCTCCGCGAGCCCGATCCGCCGTCACCGCTTCTCCCCGCGCCGCCCGACTCCGGCGCGCCCGCCTCCAGCCTTCCATTGCCGACCTTCTTCCGCCGCGCCGCCACGCTCCCAAGCTCCACCGCCGGAAAACCCCCTTCACCCAGCCTCTCGACCCTCTCAAGCCGCTCTCTCTCCCTCTCGCTTCATTCCTCTCTCTCTCTTTTTTTAAAATGTTTTTTTTCCTTTCTTTTTACTTTGTACTTTATCCACTTAAGAAGAAGAGAAGAGTCACAGCTTTAAGCTGTGATATTTTGTTTTCTTATTCATTTAGTTATTATTTTTTTTTTTACTCTTTCTTTTGTTTGATTCCTTTATTTTTGGTGTGTTATTATCTACTGTGAGGAACACACTTCTGGATGTTTGTTTCCTACTGGTTATTACTATTATTATTATTATTATTATTATTATTGTCTTGCTAATAAAATTACTTGTATTACTACTATCATTTTAGAAAATTTTATAAATATTTTCTAGCAAATTTCACAGTCAATTTTTGGTCTCTAAAATATTTTCTCAAATTTTATGTATATAATTATAGTAGACAAGTTATAGTAGTTGCCTACATAACTCATTATTAATTTTGAATAAGTACTTAAATATCTACATATACAAAATATAGTTTTTATACTTAGAAATATTATTTTGCCAAAACTTAGGATTTTCTCCCTAAAAGGATTTTGGATTTTCAAGTAATTAATTTAATTATTTTCAAGTATTATAAATAGTAGTTCTCAAAAATCGTATATGTTATTATTCATCTTTTCTTTCTTTGACTTTTCTCCTTCCACGACCAAGCCCATTATTCCAATTCCTTCGCCAATCCTATCCTTCCTCCATATGTCCACCTTAAGTAAATTGACCCTTCTGAACCCAATGAAACTGTCCGTGCCATTATCCGAGGTCTCCTTGTACAGTTGTTGCACCGAAGTTGCAGATCGTGCCACCATGATTATCGCAGCACACCAGGACGCAATATCAGGCAAGACACCTTACCATTAGCTGTTTACTTATTTTTAGCTCATATTTCATGCATGTCTATTATTTTCTTTATGCAAAATAAACTGTGATACATAGCATAACTGTTAGAACTTACCGTTCATTTATTTCCTGCTGTGTATTATTTTTCTTACAAATTAAACCTAGATTTAAGGGACCACCTTGTGTGTCGCATTCATTGGCCTTGACACGTTGTAAACACGAAGTTGTGTGTCACATGTAGAACACGGAAGTACGTGATTGGCTGGCCACCAGTACGTACAAGCCGTGCGATAGGAATAACCGCTAATAGAGGTTGCATGCTAGTTTGACTTAGCGGTTATAGAGGTTTGTGTTGTGGATACAACACAGTAAGCATTGGGCGGGGAGGACAATTCCTTAGCGTATGGGCTTCGATGCACTTCCCTTGTGACCCGGACTCTCCGCTGGAGATACGGGGTTGATGACCCAAGATTACTGACGGCCACTGACGATTCTGCGGAACGTCATGCTCTTCCTGCTGGGGCCTCTGGTGCCCAAGAGGGGACTACGCCGATCCTATTTAGCCAGGGCCCATGCGTAGGAAGGATTGTTCTTAACAACATTTCACTTAGAACGGTAGACTACCATATCCGTTAGGTACGAGTACTTTTGGTTTGGGTACTTGTATCTGACCGTGGCTTGGAACAATAACTTGTCGCGGATTAGTTCGTCACATCTTGTCCTTGTTTGGTTGTAGGTGTGACTTACTACTCCGATGAGAAGGTATTGAACCTTGTTGGGGTCCGGATACCATATCGGATTCTTAGCATGGAAAGGTACGTCGCCGTGAATTAGTTTACCATCTCTTGTCCTTGTTTGGTTGGGGGGATGGTACGCTCGTTCAGTAGGTGCGTATTGGACTATGTTATAAATTCGATTGACTTATTTATTGAGCAATATTTATTCAGTTTATATGGCATGCTATTATGTGTCTTGTTACGTCCCTCTGAGGACCTGGTTGTCTTGCCAGGTGTGTGCTATTGTCTTTCGCAGGTGCTCTAGCTCTAGTCGTGTTCATTGCCGTTTCTCGAGGATGATTGCACTTGGATCGTCTTCGCTTCGCTCGCCACTCATTTCATTTTCTATGTACTTTTTCTTATTTTGTTGGTAGTGGATTTGTCTCCGCCCAACATATTGTATCAAGACAAATTTATTCTCATTATATGATCTTTTATTTAATTATTCTGTGTGGATGAGATTAGTTGTGGTTTTACTGCATTTTACAGCTTATGTATTTATACGAGGCTTCCATATATTGGAGTATACTTCGTATGAATACAGCTGGCATGTCTACGTTCCTAGTCCTACGTATTTTGGGACTGGGGCGTTACAACAGACACGATGCACAATCTGTGGATGATAGAAATTTATGGATGAGTACCTCTCCTTATATAGGAGGTGGGAATTCCAAGTTGGATAGGGATTGGGAGGATTTAAATCCCCCATAGATAATATCATATTAAATTAAAATTTGATTTAAACTTTAATCGTTCAAATCCAAATCAAAGTTAGATAAAACCTTTACTCATTTAATTCAAATTCCATTAAAATCTTTTCTAATTTAAATTAGCATATTTAATCAAATATTAAAATCAACAAAATCTCAAGTATCATTTTCATAATTAAATAAATATGAAAATAATTAATTTCAAAAATCACGATAAAGACTTAAATATTAAATCATAAAATAGCTCTTATAAATAGCAAGATATTTTAAATATCAACTTTCAAATTTTTGCAAAATATTTGGAATACTTTTCATATAAACCACAATTTTTTAAATCACCACTTATTTTTAAACGACGAACAAAATAACTCTTTTTAGAAATAAAAATATCACATATTATTTTGAAAATTAAATTCTTCTATATATATAAAATCTCTTAATAAAATGTTTTACAAAAATATGTACCTCGCACATATTCGCATTCGACAAGCAATTACGAAACGCAAATCTCGCACGCTACAACAATGTGAATACGTATGTGACGTGTAAATACGAAGTACAAAAATAAAAATAAAAAAATATTTAATAAAAAATTCGTAGTAGAAATTTAGGGGGTTTACATCCTACCCAACTTAAAAGAATTTCGTCCTCAAAATTTAGGAGAAATTAGGGTGGGTAGGGCGAAGGGGATGGAACGGGTTTATTCGAATAGATTTACGAGATCTTCTTGGGACGAGAATGCAAACAAAATATTTGACGAGGAGGCGAGCGACATTTCAATGGCAATATGGCATTTGAGCGACTAGAACAGAAAATTTTTGATGGATTCAGTTTAGATTACGATCATGTATATGACAATCAATCAATGACTAAGCTCAATCAACCTTAACATTAACCTTTAAAAGGGATAACCTCATAAGTAGGTAATAAACTCCTTAATCCTTTGATATCATCAATATTCAAGTAATCTCTCTTATCATAAATCGTTCTTTCCAAAAATTACTTCCGTTCCACGTCCCCTTAAAAATTTATCAAAAACAAATATGATTATAAATGTACTCTAACTTCCTCTATCTCATCATAGAATTTCCAATAGTCTCAAATTTAGAATTCCATAATCTCTATTATACTAGCTCACTTATATATCTTCCCAAGTTATAATTTCCTCTAAAATTAAAATTCCAAAATCTTCAACCAATTTGGCCCAAGTAAAAGTTAAAACCCTCTTACTACAAAATTGTATTTATTGGTTAATGTACAATGCATCCATAGATTCCAAAATATAAGTCCGTCTGCAATGTTTGATAAATCTCGAAAACTAACAGTATACCTTCATAACTCAATCTTCTATCACCATAATTAGAAAATTTCTATAATATTTATTAGTCTCTCTCAAAAATTTGAATTCAATAATCTCAGTTTCTTGATGGTAGAAATGAAACTCATCTTAACTTCTTATTCATAATCATTTTAGAACTTTAATCAAAAATATAAAGGTTTCTTTCTTCAACAATTGGTTATCCTTGAAAAATAATACCATTATAACCTCAACATTGTCTTTATCAAAAATTTGCATCCCTAAATTTTATATATAAATTTGGTTCTTAAACCACCAACACTTTAGACGATTCTTCACTCGATATTTAGTTACCTTAAAACAAAGTTTGAAATTCGAGAAGTCTATTTATCCTTGAGTGTTTCGTCAAAACATAATATATCATTCCTTACCTCATCGATTTAGATTTATCGCACATTTGCATTCACGTCCCATCTATACCTCATAATCTCGTAATTATCTTAACCACTACATTATCTATCCATGTTGTGGGGTTCTCCAATATAACCTCTACTAATCCAAGATTGTCATGATCAAATTCTTCTTCGAATAAGAAAATCATAACATGAGCAAAATTGCATAAACCATAGAGGAATCAAGGTGAAATACGACAAGCAATTTAGTGAGAAGGGAAAAGAGTAAGGGTTGCAATATTGAAGAGCGAAAGATGTTATATGTCTAAGTGAATCGAGATTAGACATAAAAATAAATAAGGGTTAAGCAGTCAAGATAAAATGCGAGGTTAAGCATTTAAGGGATTTAATAGATCGCAATCATATATTAGGTCGAAAGAAAAAAATCGAGTCGTGGTTGAGTCCATATCGGTACCATGGTAAGGGTTATAGTTTAGTCTTTATAACCCGAAAGTCGTATCATAAAAATAGTGTACAAGGGGACGTGTTTTAGTGGGACATGATATACCTACACAAAGGTGAGCTCGCCTAGGTCTTGCATGTGAAAATTGTTGGAAGGAAAAGTCTAGTGTTGTGCTCCAAATATCAAGGTCACGATGGGGAACGCCAAATGATCAAAATAGAAAGTGGGTTTTCATAAGGTACTAATTAATGCACAAAAATAAAAGGTTAAAGTACAAAATAAAGATAATTTAGGAAATCTCGTAGATCAAGTTAAGATAAGTTAGAGACACAATTTTTAGAGGAAAGATAGTCTCATAGGTAAGGGTATGGTCAAGGGAATGATTCTATTCACTTCAAGTTTCAAATGATTTGAATGTCATAAATAAGATCTAGATTTAAGGGAAGGTCGAGTAAGGCAAGATAAAGATATAGTTATACAGTTCGGTCGATGACTAACTATACTTGTGTATATGCAATATCATAATCATAGGTGGTATGGCAATCTAATGTGGAACACTTCTATCTTACTAGGGTGTCCTTACCTGCTTCTTGGTCCTTTACCAATATATGATCTAATCTAAAAATTTTAAGTTCCTCAAAAGTTTCTCAATAGAATTTCCAAGGTACTCCGCCAAAATTTTTTAATTATCTTAGACTGTCAACTTTAATCAAAATTTTAAATCTCTAGTCAATCTCGAAACAACCCTTGTATATCGTAAATCGAATAATTATTATCATTTTTTTTCCAAACCTTAAACTCAACATTTAATAAGTTTATCAGCCGAATTTCATACTACAGAATGGAACATTTAAATAACTCCCGAATTTTAATTATATATCCTTCAAATGTGTATATCTAGCTTCCAATAAGTCATAACTACTCTTCAAAAGTAATTCTTCTTCTTTTTTCCAAAATTTAAATATCCATAATCAAGGTTTTAAACTCGAAATCTAAATAACTTTATAAATCATAGATCATATGAAGTAATTTAATTCAAAAATATTTTACCAAAATTTATCAATCATCCTCAAATTTTGGTCAATCGTAAATCATAGTTTAAAATTTTATAATCCTTTTCAAATCAAATTTATATCCCTCCAAAAGATGTATAGCTATAACTCAATAAATCATAAATGTTCAAAGACCTTCAAAAATCAAAACGCAAAATCAAATCAATTTGTTTTCTCGATCTAGTTATCCTCTTGTGTACATCAAATTAAAATTCCAACTATCTTTTGGAAGCGGTAATATGCTACTACCCAACTTGGAATTAACTAACCCTTAAGATCATATTTCTAGGAAAATAAATGCCTTTATAACTCAAATAAAATCTCAATGCATATTAATTGTCAATGCAATCCATCTAGCCAAGTGTTTAACCTATGGGCATATACTAGTGTAGTCATCTTACTAAACACGAAACTAAGAATTTACGGTAGATGGAGTCAAGCAAGATGCAATTCAAGGAGGTCGAACGAGAGTTCGGAATTTGAAGTCAAGAAAGGATGTCAAGTAGGTGGATGAGATTCTAGACTCTAATCCTATATTGCAGGCCCACATCGGTACAATTACGTAACCGAAGTGACAACTCGACCTGTATGGGCCACCACAAAAACATGTAATGCTCCAGTCCCAAAATACGTAGGACTAGGAACGTAGACATGCCAGCAGTATAGTATATATACGTAAGCTGTAAAATGCAGTAGAACCATGACTAATCTCATCCACACAAAATAAAAGATATCATATAATGATAATGAATTATCTTGATACAATATGTTGGGCGGAGACAAATCCACTACCAACAAGTAAGGAAAAATACATGGAAAATAAAATGAATTTGACGGACGAAGTGAAGACGATCAAAGTGCAATCATCCTCGAAGAAATAGTGACGATCATGGCCACGGCTAGAACACCTGCGAAAGACAAGAACACACACCTGGCAAGATAACCAGGTCCTCAGAGGGACGTAACAAGATACAATAAACATGTCATATAAATACTGAATATAAAATATGCCACAATCAAAGAAAGCGACAAGACACAAATAAGGTAACCTGACCATACTAAGGTGAACATGCAGTTGAGAACAACCCTTTCGTCGCATGAGCCCTGGCTGTAAATGGGATCTGGTACAGTCCCCACTTAGGCACCAGTGACCACAGCGCATGACGTTCAAAAACGACAGTGGCAAACCTGATAGGCTAAACATACCCGTATCTCCAGCGGAACTTTCGGATTACAAAGGAAGTACAATCGAAGCCCATACGACAAGAAAATGTTCTTCCCACCCAATGTACCTATCATGTCGCATCCACGACCATGTAACACTACTAACCGTCAAGTCCTCTAACATACAACTATTGACAGATAGACCTAATGCATGCGCGCGGGTGATCAGCCAACACGCAAGGACCTCTACATGCCACTCATCTCACACATCCTCGTGGTATAACTGTGTCAAGGTATATGCGATACACTACGATCGGTAGTCCCTTAACTCTAGGGTCACATGCAATCAAAGGATAATAACAAAGTAAGCTAATATCACCGAGCACATAGTAAATCAGGAATTATAAGAACTGGAAATACATGATCAGTGATATGTAATAAAAATGCAGACTAAATATAAACAGTATAATGGCAAGGTATCTTGCCTGGTGTGTCGCCTGGTGGTGCGATGTTCTGACATGTCTCGGTTGTCCAATAGCCATTCTCGATGTGAAAGGGTCCGACGAGCGTAAAAGTAGGAACGTATGATTAGTCAGATCAAGATTTCCTAATCTAGAGAGAATTTGAGAAGAAATGAAAATATATATTTTATATATAAATACTTATCTAGAAAAATTTATTCAGAAATTATTTATGATACTTGAAAGTATGTTTTGTTGGTCAAACTAATTTTTATAATTTCCAAAAATCTAAAAATCAAAAAAAAAAAAAACTCTAAGTTTATCAAGATAATATTTTTAGGTCGAAAGTTATATTAGTAAAAGGTAAATATTTGAAAAGACTAGACTTCATTGTATAATTTAGTAAATGCCTTTTTATTAATCGAAATATTGATTTTTAGGAAAAAACGAGTTTTGGGCAAAACCCTATAAGAATATAATATCATATATTTTAGGGTTCGAACCTAGTTTGAAAACAATTATAAGCCAAGGTCAATAAAATATATTTTTCCACGAAATATATATATATATATATATATATATATATATATATATTGGTAAATATTATAGATATATTTTATCAAAATAATAATGATAATACTAATGTTAATAAAATAATAATAATTCTAATAATAATATTAACAATACTAATAATGATAATAGTAATAATAATAATAATAATAATAATAATAATAATAATAATAATATCAACGAACAGTGTTGTTCCCCTTTTTATTGGAAAGTAAAGTAAAGGGGGGGTGGAGAGAGATGGGAAGAGTGAGGAGAGGGGAGTTTACCGGCGGCGGTTGGATGGGCGCCGGTGGCCGGCGGGCGCTCACGACGGGCGGCGAGGCTCGGAGGGCGACCAGCGGAAGGCTCTGCGCCCTCGGGTCGGAGCGACGCTCGGTCAAAGAGATGGAGCGCGGGAGGCGGCCATCCGGGGTGGCCCTGCGCGCGGTGGCGCGCACGGCGGGCGGATCCGCGACGGCGGCGGTGGTGTAAGGCAGCGGCTCCGGCCCTGATGGTCAGTAGGAGGCAGCGACGGCGCGACCGAGTTCGCACGGCGGTTCAGGGAAGATCAGCACCGGCGGATCCGAAGGAAAGGTGAGCGCGGAGCTCGGTCGCGCTCGGCCGGGGTCGCGGAGGCCAGGGCGGAGCCGGGTCGGAAGGGGGCGGCCAGTTGAAAGGCGCCGCGGCGCGGAGTTCTCGAGCGGCGGGCGGCACTGCACGAGATCGATGGCGCAGCAGCGGCTCGCTGCGAGTGGCGCGGAGCTCGGCTAGGGTTCCGGTACTGGTGATTGCTGGAGGCGGCGGAGGAGTGTCGTCGGGTCGTCGAAGAAAGTCAGGTTAGGGTTCTGGCTTTTGATTTGCTCTCTTTTTTATGGTGGTGTTGGGTGTTCCGGTGGTTGGCCAGGTTGGTGTTCCTAGGATTTGGCCGAAGACGACGGGGCATGTGGAGTCGGGCTCGTCGGAGTTGGGTTGCTGCCTTGGCTGATGGTGGTGATGCGGAACGGGGTCGGGAAGGAACAGGCAGTGGTTGGATGCCGGGATGATGGAGGTGACTGCGGCGGGTAACGCCAGGATAGGTGGCATGGAGGCTTAGTTAGGTTTAGGATTGAGTCGTCGTGTCTGGAGTGTCCGACACGGCTGGGTGGACGTCCGGGGTTGTCGGACGGGACGAAATTTTTTGTATTTGTAATGGAAGAAAATAGTAGATGGGCGGCACAGACACGATGCACAATCTGTGGATGATAGAAATTTATGGATGAGTACCTCTCCTTATATAGGAGGTGGAAATTCCCAGTTGGGTAGGGATTGGGAGGATTTAAATCTCCCATAGATAATATCATATTAAATTAAAATTTGATTTAAACTTTAATCGTTCAAATCCAAATCAAAGTTAGATAAAACCTTTACTCATTTAATTCAAATTCCAATGAATTTTTTTCTAATTTAAATTAGCATATTTAATCAAATATTAAAATCAACAAAATCTCAAGTATCATTTTCATAATTAAATAAATATAAAAATAATTAATTTCAAAAATCACGATAAAGACTTAAATATTAAAGCATAAAATAGCTCTTATAAATAGCAAGATATTTTAAATATCAACTTTCAAATTTTTGCAAAATATTTGGAATACTTTTTATATAAACCACAATTTTTCAAATCACCACTTATTTTTAAACGACGAATTACGAAAATATGTACCTCGCACATATTCGCATTCGACGAGCAATTACGAAACGCAAATCTCGCACGCTACAACAATGTGAATTCGTATACGACGTGTAAATACGAAGTAGAAAAATAAAAATAAAAAAATATTTAATAAAAAATTCGTAGTAGAAATTTAGGGGGTTTACATCCAGCCATGATAGGTAAAATCCTATCTAGTTCGGCCGTGAGTTCGTCGGAGAAGAAGAGGAGCCGAACCCGAAATTTACGCCCACGTTTATACGTATCAGCATAAAACTCACCAAATACGCCCACGTCTATATGTGCCAGCGTAAAAACTCGAATCACCAAGTACGCCCACGTTTATACGTGCCAGCGTAGAAACAAAATACGCTCACGTCAATACGTGCCAGCGTAAATAACAAAATACGCTCACGTTAATACGTGTCAGCGTAAAAATGTTAATAACAAAATATGCTTACGTCAATACGTACCCGCATAAAATAAAAATATGCCCACATCTATGTGCCAGCGTAAAAACAACATACGCTCACGTCTATACGAGCCAGCGTAAAGTATAAAATACGCTCACATCTATATATGTGCCAGCGTAAAATACGCAAGTGATAAGACTTTGCGTACAAATAGTCAATTCTGAAAACAGAGAACTTTTGCACTTTATTTTAATCAACTTAACTTCTACGCGTAAGCGTAAAGTCTTACATAGTCAAGCTCTAATACAAAGTCTTTAATTTTTATGCGTAAAATTCAGAATAAGTCATCTGCGTAAAATTCAAATTAAATTTTTACTAACTTGATTCTTCTTTTTCTTTTGGCAGTGGACTTGCAAATTCATCCTCTTGCAGTAGTATTCGGCTCACCAGCTGGTATGGTGGGCTCAAACTACTTGGAGAACTTATTCCATGTAGAATTCCCTCAATCAGATACAAAGTACCTTGAAGAGAGACAACAGCTAATAGCTGCTCAAGGAGACAAGATGCTGCTGTCATTGATGAATGGAGAACTGCTGGTGTCGCTAGATGGCCAGCAATTTTTGAAGCCAGCATTCATGTTCGGGGATGCTATAGATTTTCAATCACAAACCAACCCCAAGAAGGAGGCTTGGGTATTTAAATTTGGAGATAGGGCGATGTATCTCCCAGACATAGCAAGGGATTATCCTATATCCTCATTTGTACACGCCACCCATCCACGACAGATGCTATGGAACCTGACTCCCAGCAGTCATGGTAGGCCAGGCAGAATTATTTTCAAGAGAGATGGGGCCAACCAACTGGGCTACCATACTAGCACTCCTAGTGGTGGTATCATTCCTTTCGCTGGTCTACTGTCTGGATTCATACCGAACGAAGATTCAGCTTTGATTCAGCCAGTGCAGATCCCTATGTTCGTAAATAAGCTCATGAAGGCCTCCGTATTATATCCCCAGGCCAACCCTAGGCTGCCAGGGTGAATGACACCTCATAACCAGAACTGGATTCAGCTTAGTGTCTGGATCATGAAGAACTTCAAAACAGAGCTGCAAGCCATTGGATTATATGAAGCTGTAGCCTCCACTAGTCAGGGTATACCAATGAACAACAACATGTTCTTGGCTTTAATGGAGTTGTATATCTGTTCAACAGGGACTTTTGCAACTCCGATAGGTGAGATGGGCTTTGCACTGCATGAGATGCAGTTTATCTCTAAGTTGCCAATGGGTGAAGCTCCGTATGAAGAATATGTTCCCTCCAACCGGTAACTAGCAGAAATCAGGGAGAAAAATCCTCAGTTGGTTGAGGTCTACCAAGAATTGATGTGCCACTATCTGACTTGCACCACTATATATGAAAGTGGATCGCATTTGGCCTACAGCAACAAATGGACAACATATCTATTCTACCATAAGAATAGAATATCCAAGGACGACAAAGAGAAATTTTAAGATAACAAGGCTCAACCTATCAACCCTTGTTCAATCATCCCTCCTGATTCAATAAACACTTGGATGGCCACCTATAAGTTTCCAGATAAATATTTGGCCACCAAGGCTGGAGAATTCCCTGCTGGGACCGAGGCATTGAGCTTTCTGATACACGGCAGCCGAAAGCTCTCCAAAGAAGCCTTACTGGCAGGCTTTCTTTCTCTATGGCTGCGGAGATGGGTCGTGCCAGGGATTGGCACAGCTGACAGGATCCACCGAAATGTAATATGGCCAGCAGTACGTTTAGTATTCAAAGTCAGGATCAACCTGTTATCGGCAATGGTGTGCCGAATAAATGCAGGTTTGCGAGCATTCGGTGATGAACTGATCAACAATGCTCCTCACCGAAGAGATTTTCCTAGGGTGGAGATGCCCTACACTTATCTTATGGGCTGGTTGTTACATCACAACTGCAGTTTGTTGCCACCAGGTCCTGGGGATGATACGGAGGTATTCCTCCAAAAATTTAATAAAGCCACATGGACTGCAACTTCAGTAGCAGACACCCGGGCAACACTCAACTATTTCCACGGGTGGAACTTTTTCTGTACAAGACCACCAGTCCCAGCTGACTGTATTGGGATGCAATTTGAAGATATAGGTGAAAGGAGGAATTCATTACCTGCGCCAATTTTTAAATGGCTAATGTGTATCAGACCCTCCCATCTGATGTATAGGAATGAAGACAACTGTGCGTTCGAACCATACCTATCCAGTCGGTTCGCTCGTCAGTTTGGATATGACCAACTTCACGTTGGTAATCCCTCCACCAACTTCCACTATTATGGAAAGTTAATTGATGGTGCAAGAGCATGGAGGTACTTCAGCACTGCATGTACCGGTGCTAGATTCCGGGTATCAACTGCTACAAGTACAACCGAGCTACGAATGCTTCATACGTATGCTCGCTTTTATGCATCCATTGGCTCCTTCGCGAATGACTACAATATGAAAGGGAGTCTCCGATGGGCTAAAGAAGGAAACATCGAAGAACCAGTCAGGGTTCCTTCGGACGTACCCGATGATGTTGCTGTTCTAGACGAGTATCTGGAAGTGATCCCTATGGGAGTTGGGGAACTAGCTGCGGGACCAATTATCATCTCCAAAACCCGGAAGCGAAAATCAAACACAGCTGTTACCCTCCAGGAGAAGAAGATGAAGGTCACTGTTAAAGGGCCTTCTAGACAGAGAGCCGCTAATCCAGAGATCGAAACTCCTGTCGAGGAGCCTCAACACATTGTATCTTCTTCAGCTCATCCTGGAGAAGGGTCCTCAGCATCTCATCCCGCAGCATCAACAAAAGCTATGGGATTCCTATCTCCTGGACGTCTCAGCACTTCTGTCCATCTAACTTCTCCCCAGGAGGTACAAGCTATTGAGGACACTGCCACAACTCGTGCTAGTGATCCAGGGCCCATCCTCTCGGATGAACCAGGTCTTGAGTTAGATGATGATGACTGTGACCAAGATTATAATGAACTCTTGGCACGTCCTGCACCTACTCCAGGTAAACATTAATTACAAAAAATCTATACAAAATTATGATTTTGTATATTAACTTATTTTGCTTAATCTTTTTAGGTGTCATCGCTGCAGCAAAGCCTGTGGCTCCTCCTCCTCCTCAGAAAACTATTCAAACGGAGTCTGAAGGAGAGAGTTCTTCTTCAGAAGATGATACTGCTCAAAAAAAATGTTCTCCTTCTACAGAGGTACATCAAAAGCCTGAAGTAGAGGCCCAGCAAGAATTGCCTTCTCTTGCTGAGGACGGAGAAAAAGAACAAACTGCAGAAGAACCAACTGCAGGTGAAGAAACAGCTGCTGCAGAAGAAACAGCCTTCAATGAAGAAACAGTTGTAGAAGAACCAACTGCAACTGAAGTACTCCCAGAGCTTGAAGAACCGGTAGCCATTGAAGGTGATGAAGATATAGTCAACTCATCAACTGAAGCTGGAGACGTTGTAATAGCATCCTCCGTTATCGCTACTGATCCAGCACAAGTTCTTGAGAAGACAGTGTCTGAACCGGAATCAGTTATAATGATCACCATTCCTCCCACAAGAATCACCACCACTGAAACTCAAGTAGTTTCAGCTCCAGAAACGGCTGGAGTAATAATTCATACACCTACTGAAGACATCGTCTCTGGAGCTCCTGTGAATTAGTTAGCTTTAGTAGCAACATCAACAATGGCTTCAACTCAACTTGCTACCAAGGCCACAATAACATCTGCTCCCAATCTTCAGGAGAGAGATTTGGTAGACCTTGCTATCACTCCGAGCTCGAATGCAGAAATGAATCTCTTAGTTGAGATCTATACCGAAGCTTTCTACAAAACCCTGGCGGCTACGATAAAGATGGTCTTGAAGAAGGGCCTGAATTATGAAAGCTTGAAGGGTACGATTGCTCCCACCATTGGGAACGTCGCTATGTTTAATGATGCTGAGAGAGCAGCGGCGCTGGAGAAGGTAGTAGAGGGACTTGAACAGCCTATCAAAGAATATCTAAGGCTGTCAAGTGAAACCCTTGAAAGTCTCATCCAAACCGAGTATGACGCTTTATCTGCTGAATACATCACTCGGGAGACTACCTTTAAAGAATCTCTCCAGGAATACAGTAACAAAGTCGCCAAAGAAAGAGCTTTTTTGGCTGAAGCTAAACCTCAGCTGGATACTCACGGAGAAGCCTATGAAACTTCAAACATGAGAATTCATCAACAGAATGATAGAATTAGTGAAGTTGAGGCAGAATTGGCTCGCCTGAAGGCGGAGAGGGAGCAGTTGGTCGCAGCTCGAGAAAAACACTTGACACAGAGCTCAATTTTGGAGGAGCAAGTCTTCGGTACTGAAGCTACCATCAAAACCCTTGATGAAGCCAAGGATAAGATGATAGTTACTTTTGCCGAACTTTCTCATCTTTGTACTCCCGAAGCTCGACGATCCATAGCTACTAAAACTGTAGTAAGCTCTCGTGAAAAGCGTTTGGCGGAGTTGCAGAAACTACTCGAAGATGTATCTGCTCTGCCTTAGGCATTTTTGCATTTAATACAGAATTTTGTATTCTTCTGTCTCTTTCATTCTGTAATATTTTCAATAAATGAATGAAATATTTGTTTTGTGACCCTATTATTTATTTTGAATTTAAATAATTGGTATGAGATAGAAAACACTTATCACAGGTAATATGGACGTGACAAGTCTTCTAAACTCGATAACTTATATCTATCCAGAGGTAATGTGAACATGATAGATAATGAATCTTATTTTCTTTTTAGAGAGTACAATACTATTAGAGGTAATATGAACGTGACAGATTGTAATAACTCAAAGAAAAATAGATTAATATCTATTCAGAGGCCATATGGACATGATAGATAAGAAAAGAAGTTGACTTAATATTTATTCAGAGGTCATGAGGACATGATAAATAATAAATCTTTTTTCTTTCTAAAGTCAGCTGGTAAGACAGAAAATCAAAATTCTCTTTTAGGAGAACAAATAATCAGCTTAACCAAATCTTAGTAGCTGGGGAATGAAGAAGAAATTCAAACATAGTATTTCTTCAAGAATTTGCCATTAATTGGTAGCATGAGCAAATCTCTATTAGGTTTAGACGACCTATAAGCACCATTGGAGAATATTATCTCAACTACATAAGGACCTTCCCATTTTGCTTGGAATTTCCCTTTGCTCTTATGAGTCATCACCATCGGTCTCCGGACAGCTAGAACTAGCTCACCGTTTGAATACCCTCTCTTTAACTTTACGATTAAAAGCTCGAGATATGTGGGCTTGATATAGCTCGATGTTCTGTTGTGCTTGAAGACGCTTCTCGTCCAGACCTTCAAGCTCTTGATGTCTCAATCGATCATTGTTCTCTGTAGTTAGCTCATTAGCAATAGCTATTCTAAGAGATGGGATCTGGATTTCCAGTGGAAGAACAGCCTCACATCCGTAAACCAGTGAGAATTGTGTAAAACCAGTAGGAGTTCTGACTGTTGTTCGGTAAGCCTATAGACATTCTCCAAGTTTCTCATTCCAATCAAGTTTATTAGAAGAGACAAACTTTTTGAAAAGTTTAATAATTGTTTTGTTGAAAGCTTCGGCCAAACCATTAGCAGCTGGATTGCAAGCTGTAGAAGCCAGATTTTGGATCCGATTCTTATCACAAAACCTATAAAATGCCTGACTGAGAAATTGGGGTCCATTATCATGAATTATCCTTCGGGGAATCCCAAAACGATAAATGACATGGTGTTTGATGAAGCTAACCACATTAGATGTTTTCACTTCAACAAGGGGAACCGCTTCCGCCCATTTAGAGAAATAATTCGTTATGGCCAGGATAAACCGATGTCCTTTAATAGAAGGAGGATTAATCGGACCAATAATATCCATGCCCCAAGCTTCGAAGGGCCAAGAAGCTGCTATGGGATATAAGAATTCAGAAGGTTGGTGAATAAAATCAGCATGAATCTGACATGCTTTACACTGTCTGGCATAATCTACAGCATCTGTTATCATGGAAGGCCAATAATATCCCATTCTTCGAATACGGTCCTGTAATTTCGAACCTGGTTGATGAGCACCGCAGACACCATCATGAGCTTCATGGAGTGTTTGTTTAGCTTCACTCTCAGAGAGACAACGCAACAAAAGTCCGTCATAAGAACGACGATATAACATATGTAAAGAAGAATCATAGTAGAATCGAAATGATCGTCTTTTGATTGATGCAGCTTCTTTTGGATCTTCAGGTAAAATCCCATGAACCGTATAATCAATAAATGGACTTCTCCAATCCCTTTGCTGGGAATTTGATTCTGTAGTATAACTTTGTTCGATATGCAAATTATTCTTGACACAGAATAGATCTCTATCCAACAAAGTAATGGTGTTTTGTCTTCTGATTTGAACAGCTAAGTCTGCAGCTAAACTAGCGAGAGCATCATCTTCCAAATTTTGAGAATGTGGTACGAATTCAATGAAGAATCCTTTGAATGAAAGGACCAATTCGATCACCACTTGATGATAGGGAATGAGGTCAGGATTTCTGACTTCATATGTCCCTCTGACCTGATTAACAATCAGTTGAGAATCTCCATATGCCTCCAAGAACTCAATGTCCAATTGTTTTACTACTTGAAGACCAATTAGCAAAGCATTATATTCTGCCACATTATTGGAACATGGTTCATTGAGGGAATAAGCACGGTATATAACCAGTTTGTTAGGAGAAACCGGGACAATGCCCACTCCGGAGACAATATTGCCTTTAGGTCCAACCCGCGAAGCTCCATCAAAATATAGTTGCCAAATGTCATCCCTCAAAGTCATGTTGCAATCCGCGACTTCATCTGGAATGTCCTCATATAGCTTAGAGGTTTCAGGTATAGGGTGAGCTGCTAAGAAATCAGCTAATGCTTGACCCTTCACTGATTTTTGAGGTACATAAACCATATCATAAGGAGTAAGCAACATTACCCAGGTGGCTAACCTGGAGTTAAGAATACTCGGCTTTCTCATCAATACCCGAATTGGATTTATTCTGGATATGACATGAATAGTTTGTCCTGACACATAATGTCGTATCTTTTGAACGACAAAAACCAAGGCCAGACATTCTTTCTCCACAGGAGTATACCTGTGTTCAGCTCCAACCATCATTCGGCTAAGATAATAAATTACATGTTCATGCCCCTTATCACTTTTCTGTGTAAGAAGAGCACCAAGAGAATGATCTAAGGCTCGAATATATAGCAAAATGGTCGTCCTACTACGGGAGGTACCAGAACAGGTAGATTTGTGAGATACTGTTTGATGTCATTGAAGGTTTTTGACATGCTTCATCCCAAACAAATGATACACCTTTCTTTAATAGACGAGAGAAAGGTTGACATCTCCCAGAAAGATTGGATATAAATCTCCTGATATAAGCAATGCGACCTTGAAAGCCATGGAGTTCTTTCATATTACGTGGAGGACGCATTTCATGAATTACTTTAATTTAATCAGGATCAACATGAATTCCTTGAGAAGTGATGACAAATCCCAGAAACTTGCCGCTGGAAACCCCTAAGAAAGACTTAGTGGGATTCATCTTCAGTTGATGTTGACGTATCATGTCACGACCCGTACCCGCTTTTCGGATACGAGACGTGTCCAAGCCAGCCTACGCCGCAGAGTCGGCGGTAGAACGTTGTCACGGCCAAGATACTCAAAATCACAAAATAGAATATTTATTGCTCATTCACATTTCTAGATTTATTACAACAATTACAATATTTATATTCAAGAAAGATACAAATTTTTACAATTCCATTTACAACAAAATTTAAACTGACTAGCTAGCTTCTAGGTTTTGGCCTGCAAATACACCCGAATCTCCCAATACTAAAGATGCCACGGCTAACCTGAAAAATGTTGGTTTCCAGTCAGGAATGGAACAAGCACACAAACCGACGATAATGCAAAAATACAATAGAATTAACAAGACATGAAAATAACATATGAGATATGAAAACTGGAAAGTACTGATGACATGGCACGGTGGAGAAGAAAGGAAAAATAAATAAAAGACAACTACCTATGTGGTGTGAAATATCTGTTTCGACATGTGAACGGCTAGGGGGTAAATCCGGCACCCTGCACGTGTCGTGTGCAGCTGCTATTCTCTACGAAAGACATGGAGGATAGTTCTGGGTAGTCCACATGTCTACTAAGATATTTCCCCTCCCGACTACTCCGTGTGACGAGCGTGTCAACAAGCAGCAAGATATATGTATAAAGCATGAAATATATCAACTACTATGAATCGAAAGGCAATCAGAAAGTGTACTTGCCTGAGGTCCTTGGCTGGTGAAACCGACAATACCATCTTGTTGGGTCCAAGGTAGTCGTGAAGGTCATAACTACGCAAGTCGACCTCTAATGATGGAACGGATTATTCCATCGAGTCCGGAATGGTTCGATTAGCCTAGGGTCAACATGTAGTGGTCATAATCACAAAAATTTAGAACTTACGACTAGTCACGATCAAGATAGAAAATTTTGTATTAATAAATAAATATATATAACTTTAGAAAATATTTTATAGTACTAGAAACTATATTTTGCTAGCTAAATAATTTTAGGTTAAATACTTAAAAGTCAAGAAATCATTTTAAGGCTAGAACCCAATTTTTCAAAATACACTTTTGATTGAAAGCCATATTTAAATAAAAATAATTCACTAATATATTTTAGAAACATTTTTACATATAGATTAAGTACAACATTAATATCAATAAAACCAAGGATAACAATATTAATATTAATAATAAAATACTACTAGTATTTTATAACTTATAGGCCCAAGGCCCAAAATATTTAGAGCCCAAACCATAAATCCTTATTCAAAAAGTCCAACCCATATATTACCTAAATTAATCCTATAAAATTATATCTATAATATTAGCTAAAACTTATAGGACCCAAACTAATACCTAATAAAACTATTTTAAATCCAACAATAATTTGGCCCGAGTTAGATGAACCAAGTCCAGAGACTGGACCCGGCCCATCCCACAACAACAACAAAAATAAAACAAAAAGTGAAATGAAGGAATAAAGCAGCTGTTCCTATAGAAAGAGAATAAGGAAAAGAAGGAAAGGGAAATTACCAAAAAGAGGGGTCATCATCACCAAGGAGCTCTCCACGAGGCTCCGGCTCGTCGGCCGGAGAGGGATCGGCGGAGAGGGGCTGGACAGGGACACGGCGGACGGTGCGGTCATGCTCGCTTGGTGAACGTCGGCGGCTCGAGGCATGGCGTCGCCAGGGTTCAGCGACGAGTGCGGCTCCGGTCGAGGAGTTCCCCACCGGGACGGCGGATCCGCAGGGAAGCACTGTCGCCGGCTCATCGGCGGAGGGAGGCGCGTGGACCACACACTGCTGATGGCGGCGACTTCTCCAACGGTAGAGATTCGCCGGAAAAAGCCGGGTTGCGGTCGCGCGGGTGGCTGTGCTCGGCCGCGGGGAGTCGAGCGGCGCTCGGGGGCGGCAGCTCCGATCTGTGGGCGCCGGACTCGGCTCGGTCGGTGGATCGAGAGGACTCGGACGGCGTTCGCCGCGGCGAAGGTGCGCGGCACATCGGCGTCCAAGGGGTCGTCGGGAGCAGCCCACCGTGAGCGGCGTCCAAGGGGTCGCCGGGAGCAGCCCACCGCGAGCTGTGTCACTCGGCGGAGACCCGGGGGATGTGGCGGCGCCGACCGGTCGGAAATCGCCAGGTTTCGCTCGCGGCAGTGCGGACGCAAGGGCGGTGGAGGTAGTGGAATCACGGCGGCCGTGGCTCACCGACACCGGTGCGAGCGGTGCTAGAGAGGGAGGAGGCGCAAGGGTTCACCACCGGCTGTAGATCGGGTCGGTAGCGGGTTTCATCGGAACATGCGCACGGGACGGCACGACTATGGCGGCTTCGGATGGTCGGGGCGAAGTCAGCGTGGGAAGCGGCTGCTGCGGTCGCGACGTAGGTTAGAATTGTATGTATTTTTTTGTTTCCGAATCGTGTCCAGAAGTTGGACACGGAATTCTTGGTGTTCTCTGATGTAAAGGACACGATGAAGCGGATTTATATGGATACTGTTACGAGCCTAAACAAATGGCTCAACAAACCTGCAACCTGACTCTCCTTCTTTTCCTTTCAAGTGTTCACTTGGCAGTTAATTCTGTTAATAACAGCCTGGTGCCATGTGCTCTGGTGATTGCCAGCTACTCCAATCAGCCAGCTCACCTGTACAGTCACCAGATTAGTGTTAGCTTGATAATCAAGCAAAGCAATAGAGCATTGATATATAAATGCATTGTAATAGCAGGAGAAGGATACTGTTGATATATGCAATTTTATCCACATAGCTGTAGCTTCTTCTTCCTCCAGTTTCAATAAGAATTCTTCTTCCAGATCTCACTGTTCTTCCCCAATTTTCTGCTGCAATTCTCTGATTTCTTCTTACAAAATGTCTCAATCTTCTCGAAATGCTCAATTGCCAGGACTGATGGGAAAGAATCCCACCAATTTGGTATCAGAGCGAATGGATCTGCTCAATGAGGTCGGCGAGGAGCAACAGTCGAGCAACAATTTCAGACCAGAATCATTGGGAGATCGACAAGCACAGTCCACAGATCTGAGGGTTCAGAATTTGGAAGGTAAATTCCTGCAACTCACAGACATGTTTGAGAGTATGATGAGGGAAATGAATAGATCCAGACGAGAGACTGAGCCTCCCCTCCCAACTTCATTCCCTGCAAACATAGGTACTCCATTGGCCATGTCTGGAATGCCAGGAATGGAATGGAATCATGGTTATTCCAACCATTTTCCACAGCATTATCAAAATCACACCCCACCCTCTGTGACAAACCTTCCAATACCATCATCATTACCCCCATATAATCCATCTGGGCCTCCCCATTCTTTCAGTCCACATCCTTTCCAAACAGTAGGAGGAATGAACCCTGCCCCAGCCAACTTGTGGAATCAACATGATAACACAAATCAAACCTGGGGAAAACCCTCCCTGAGGCTGAAATTGCCTGAATATGATGGAGGTCCTGATGTGGAAGGATGGCTCCTTAGAATCCATCATTACTTTAACTTTTATCACATTCCTGAAGAAGAGAGAGTTAGAGTCTGTTCTGTTCAGCTGAAAGGCAGAGCTGCCCATTGGTTTGATTGGCTCATTCAAATCAAAGAAGGAATTATCACTTGGGCAGATTTTTGCCAAGCCATTAGGCTCAACTTTGGGCCCTCACAATTCACAAATTATGCTATGGAATTGAAAAGACTCACTCAAACTGGCATGGTGGAGGAATATGACTCTCAATTCCAGAGTCTCTCTAAGAAAGTTAGAGGGACTAAGGAACCTGACCTTGTTAGTCAGTATATAGGGGGCCTGAAAGATGAAATCAGGTATGAATTACTGGTGGCAAATCCTCCCACATTGCCTTTAGCTATGCAATGGGCAAGGCTTTATGAAGCCAAATTACATTCTCTTAAAAAAGGGTACAAGACTCAGCTGTATTCTCATAAAGCAGCACCCTACCAAAAATTTTCTCAGCTCTCTAGTCATGAAAATGACAAGAAAACTCATAGTTATCCTGCTGCCCAGTCCATGTTGCCTGTGGATATTCCAAAAACTTCTACCATTTCCCCTAAAGAGCTTGATAGAAGGAAGGGATTGGGTTTATGCTTCACTTGTGATGACAAGTGGTACAGGGGGCACAAGTGCAAGGAGAAGAAACTGTTTATGTTGATCAGTGATGTTGAAGACCCAGATGTAGAAGAAACAGAAGATGTTTTCCAAGAAGACTCAAAGGAGACACCACAATCAAAGGAGACAACAACCCCAGGGACTTTTGCCATATCCTTACAAGCTCTCTCTGGAACATTACAACAATCAACCATGAGGCTGAGAGGAAGCATACACAACAAGCCTGTGATGATATTAGTAGATTCAGGCTCTACTCACAGCTTCATAGATAGCCAATTCTGTGAGAGAATTGGTCTTCAGTTCACTAACAAGGAGGGATTTGAAGTGATGGTAGCTAATGGGGATAAACTTCAAAGCCAAGGACTCTGCCCAAGAGTTGCAATTGACTGCCAAGGTAGAAAAATAATATTTGATCTATTATTACTGCCTTTAACAGGTTGCCATGTTGTATTGGGAGCAAATTGGTTGAGAACCTTGGGGAATATCTTATGGAATTTCGAAGAATTGATAATGAGATATGAAGATCAAGGAGTCAGCCACATCTTCAGGGGAATACAAAATCAGAGAGAAGCTTTGAATGAAGCCAACATCAAAGACTTGAGGCAAGGGGCTCGGATATACATTATACAGTTATGTGCAGTCCAAGCTCAACCTCAAGAAGAAAACAACACTCAAAACTTGGTTCAACTACTAGACAGGTACAATCATATCTTTGAAGAGCCTAAAGAACTACCTCCAAAAAGACCTTATGACCACAAAATACCCTTACTACCTGGGTCATTACCTGTTTGTTGTAGGCCTTATAGACAACCATACATTCACAAAAATGAAATTGAAAGACAGGTGCATGAGATGATTGAAACAGGAATCATAAGACCAAGTAGTAGCTCATATTCATCCCCTGTAATCTTAGTAAAAATATCTGATGGTAGTTGGAGGATGTGTGTAGATTATAGGGCCCTTAATACTAACACCATTAAGGACAAATACCCTATACCCTTCATTGATGAACTGTTTGATGAGTTAAGTGGGGCTCACATTTTTTCAAAACTGGACTTGAGGTCAGGCTACCACCAAGTTAGAATGCAAGAAGAAGACATCCACAAAACTGCCTTTAGAACCCATGAAGGCCATTATGAATTTTTAGTCATGCCCTTTGGCTTGACCAATGCCCCCTCCACATTCCAATCTATGATGAATGATGTATTTAGAGACTATCTCAGGAAATTTGTATTAGTTTTCTTTGATGACATTTTAGTCTATAGTCCTAAAGAAGAAGATCATTATGTACACTTGGAGAAAGTTTTGCAGAAGTTAGATGAACACCAG
This sequence comes from Iris pallida, assembly GCA_029216955.1. Lineage (NCBI taxonomy): Eukaryota > Viridiplantae > Streptophyta > Magnoliopsida > Asparagales > Iridaceae > Iris > Iris pallida. The sequence continues at coordinate 1,469,246 of JANAVB010033819.1, forward strand.
CTGAAGGTTAAAAGAAGCAAGTGCCAGTTTCTCCAAAGACAGGTGGGCTACTTGGGGCATGTTATCTCTGGTCAGGGAGTAGAAGTGGATGCAGAAAAAATTCAAGCAGTAATTAGTTGGCCTAAACCAACCACTCTCAAAGAATTGAGGGGATTTTTGGGTTTGACTGGGTACTATAGAAGATTCATCAGAGGGTATGGCAGCTTGGCCAAGCCTCTAACTGATCTTCTCAAAAAAAAATGCATTCCTGTGGAGTAACAAAGCTCAAGAGGCCTTTGAAGCATTGAAGAAAGTCCTCACTGAACCTCCTGTTTTGTGTATGCCCAACTTCCAGAAGGAGTTCATCTTAGAGTGTGATGCATGTGGTGAAGGAGTAGGAGCAGTACTTATGCAAGAAGACAGACCCATTGCATACTTAAGCCAAGCACTGAAAGGTAAAGCCAAAGTACTCTCAACTTATGAAAAAGAGATGTTAGCAATACTCTTGGCAGTTAAAAAATGGTCTCAATACTTATGGGGAAGGGTTTTTATCATCAGAACAGACCATAAATCTCTTAAATTCATGCTAGAACAAAGAGTGTATACTGATGCACAGTATAAATGGATACTCAAACTACATGGGTTCCATTATAGAGTGGAGTACAAGAAAGGGAAGGAAAACATGGCTGCAGACAGTTTATCCAGAAGAGAAATACCCAGTTTATCTGCTGTAACTATGGTCCATGCAGGGTGGCTCACACAGTTCAGGGAAGAGATGAATCAATCAGCCTACTATACTAAGAAGAAAGAAGAATGGGAACAAGGGAAGCTGAATAATGACAGGTACACTTTGATAGATGGTCTTCTCTATTATAAAAATAGACTGTTAGTTGATCCAGCCTCAGAATTTGCTTCTTTGATGATTAAAGAACACCATGATGGACTGCAAGCTAGTCACTCAGGAGTTGCCAAGACACTGCACAGAATCAAGAGGGTATGCTACTGGAAGGGGTTAAAAAGAGCAGTCCAAAATTATATAAAATCTTGTGATATTTGTCAAAGAAACAAGAGTGAAAATGTTTCCCCAGCTGGTCTATTACAACCTCTACCAATTCCACACAGAGTTTGGGAAGATATCTCCATGGATTTTATAGAAGGACTTCCTATCAGCTACCATAAATCCACCATTCTAGTGGTAGTGGACAGACTCACAAAATATGTGCATCTATTTGCACTAAGTCATCCCTATACTGCTGCTGTAGTGGCTCAAGTCTTCCTTGAAGGAGTGTTCAAATTACATGGAATGCCTAAGTCCATAGTTACTGACAGGGACCCCCTCTTTACCAGTCAGTTCTGGAAAGAATTTTTCAAGCTACAAGGCACCCAACTCAAGTATAGCACTGCCTACCACCCCCAAACTGATGGGCAGACAGAGGTGACAAACAGATGTGTAGAGGGATATCTCAGATGCTTCTGTGGTCACAAGCCTAGAGAGTGGAGTAAGTTTCTTGTATGGGCTGAGTTTTGGTTTAACACCAATTGGCACTCTGCCATTAACACCACCCCCTTTGAAGCAGTCTATGGGAGGCCTCCACCCCATCTGCTTACTTATGTACCAGGCTCAACTCAGGAAAATGAGGTAGCAGGGAATCTGCAGTCCAGGGATAATGCTATACAAATCCTCAAGGACAACCTAACTTTAGCTCAAAACAGGATGAAGAAGTTAGCAGATAACCATAGAACTGACAGGGAGTTCATAGTTGGAGACTGGGTTTATTTGAAGTTGCAACCCTATAGACAAGTTACTGTGGGACAGAGAAGACCCCAAAAACTTTCCCCAAAATATTTTGGCCCATATCAGATACTTTCTAAGGTTGGGGCTGTAGCATACAAACTTGCTCTTCCTGCCACATCCCAGATACATCCAGTCTTTCATGTTTCTCAATTAAAAAAGACTCTTAGTCCCACCCTCACAGTGCATCAGGAGAACCCCACTTATACAGAAGCAATGGTTCTGGAGCCTCATTGGGTGTTGGACAGAAGGATGGTTCAGAGAAAGAACAGGGCAGCAGTGGACTTGCTAGTACAGTGGCAGGATTGCTCCCAGGAAGAAGCTCAATGGGTTCCTTATGAGGATTTCATTAAGAAATTTCCTCACTTTGACCTTGAGACAAGGTCAAATTAAGAGGGAGGCATTGTTACGAGCCTAAACAAATGGCTCAACAAACATGCAACCTGACTCTCCTTCTTTTCCTTTCAAGTGTTCACTTGGCAGTTAATTCTGTTAATAACAGCCTGGTGCCATGTGCTCTGGTGATTGCCAGCTACTCCAATCAGCCAGCTCACCTGTACAGTCACCAGATTAGTGTTAGCTTGATAATCAAGCAAAGCAATAGAGCATTGATATATAAATGCATTGTAATAGCAGGAGAAGGATACTGTTGATATATGCAATTTTATCCACATAGCTGTAGCTTCTTCTTCCTCCAGTTTCAATAAGAATTCTTCTTCCAGATCTCACTGTTCTTCCCCAATTTTCTGCTGCAATTCTCTGATTTCTTCTTACAAAATGTCTCAATCTTCTCGAAATGCTCAATTGCCAGGACTGATGGGAAAGAATCCCACCAGATACACGGACACGGATGCCCGAGGTCGGACCCGAGGCTGGACACGCTGGTAGTGGTGTGGGAGATGATGGCGAGAATGGTGGAGGCGATTTGATCTTGGGTTGTGGCGCCCTGGCGTGGCAACGGAACAGGCCGGAGTTTTCTTGGTGGTTGTACGAGATCAAGGGGGTCGACTTCGGTTAGACGTCCGATAGATGCCCGGATATCGGGGCGGTCGGCACTGTGTTGTTGTCATAATTTGGGTTAGCAGTGAACGGGGGAGGAGAGATGGCTTTTACTCTGTCGTTATGCATATATATAGGCATATCCTTCCAATATAGATAAGGAGAAGGGTTCAAGAGGAAGTCCAAAAAGATTAGGTTAGATAATTCTTCCATTGGTTTAAATCAACATAAAATCTAAAACTAGTTTAGTCTAATCTAAAACAAATAATTGATCATGCCATTAATTTAAATAGCCATTTAGTATTATCAAATGGTTTTGAATAGTACGAATTTAAGTCTAGCTCAAACAAAATATCAATCATAATATTTTAGAAATATTATTTAATATTTATCAAAACGAATTAAATCAAGGGATAATTTAGCAAATGCCCCCATTCTAAATGTTGAAATTAGCATATACTCCCACTATTTTATTTATCTAACAAATACCCCCATTTTTTGATATAAAATAATAAAAATTTAAGATATACCCCCACTCTTTTACATAGGAGTGGGGGTATTTGCTAAATAAAATAAATAGTGGGGGTATATGCTAGTTTTAACATTTGGAATGAGGGTATTTGCTAAATTATCCCTTAAATCAATAAGTTGAAAACTAAATTATCTTATCAAAGTAAATTTTAAAGTATATAACCCAAATCAACAAATTTATTATTGGCAAGATATTAACCAATAATTTAAACTGACTTAAGATAACCTTAATCCAATAATGGATTATATACATAACTATCAAATAACAAATATTTGATACCAGTAACTAATTGTCGCATATTTCTTACACAAGATCTTATCAAAAATAATAATAACTAGTTTTAAAAAGACTTATGATATCTTTGGGAATATTTTCGAGACAAAATCCTTTCTACTATCTAGCATATAACTAAAATTAATAGCATATAAATTTAAGTCCAAAATACAATTGATTTATCATTATAACTAAAAATAATATTTGTTGTCATGAAAATATTGTAACTTATATTTTAAAAATTGAACCCCTTTTTATCATCCAAAAGTGTTTATGATCTTTTAAACTATCAAAAACCAATAACAATGAAATTTAGTAAAATATTTTATTACGAGAATTTTGTACTTTAATATAAACTAGTTTATTTGATTATCACAAAATATCTTTCAAGGATCTCGAGGAAAAAATTTTCTTTAAACACAATAAATAAAATATTGAAAATTTGGGAAGAGGAGTTACAAATCTACCCACCTTAGAAATAAATTTGTCCTCGAATTTAAGGACTACCAGAATAGACCGACTTGGTTGATCGGTAAAAAAGATGGTAAGTTTATGATAAAATATTGATAAGATGGATAAGAAGAAAAGAAAATTTCTTTAATAAGAGCATTGATCAACTAGGGTAGAAATGGAAGGGTAAATAGGTATGGCTTGGTGTTGGAACCTTAGGCTATGGTTTTGAATTCCAAAATGCTCTAAAAATGTTTTCTACCCACCTTAGAAATATTCTTACTCGAAAATTTCAAATGGCACAATTAGTCACGATCAGGAAATGATATGATTGCTGATCAAATGAATTAGGTCGTGAATAAAATTGAAATTTTAAGAAAAGATACTAGGTGGCACGATTAACTACCCTTGGAATTATATAGGCATGATCAATGGTCAAAATTTTAGGGTGATGTTAAACATGGAAAATCGCTTAGATAAATTTAAGAAGTCGCGATCAAGGCTACTCATGGAAGTCATCTAAGCATGATCAAAATTTAAAAGTTGGTACGAATATGAACAAGATCACAATAGTCATGTTCACAGTGGGAAAAATAAAACTTAGTAAAAATATAGGCACGATTATGATTTAGTCATGAACAAAAATTGAAATCATTGTGGTACGAACAAATAGTTTAAGCAAAACTGTTTAGGCAGAATTATAGAATCAAACCTAGGAGAGGATATGAATTGACTTGATCGAAAACATAAAAAGAGTCTAGTCATGATCGAAATTGTTCAAGGATGATTAAATCTAAAATCGTTTCGACATGCTTAAAATATTTATCCACAATATTTAGGCACAAGTTTAGAATCAAAATCTAGATAAGTTTAGGAACTCAGTCGAAATTACATTAAAAGATGACAATCTGAAAAATAGTAGGATAAGAAAGAAAGGAAGAATTACCAATTTATTGAGAAAGTGATAGGGCACAAAATCAATTTGAAGAAATTACTAGTCATATGCCAATAAAAGATATAGTCTCTATGGTATTCGCAACTCGTAAACATGATCGAAGTCATTTTACCGAAAATTTATGCCTCGCCAGTGTACAGCTAGCTGCAATAAACTCTTGATTCTACGACTCAAGCAAGGATACGGTAACGAATACCCTATCAACTCTATCCAATCTGGACATAACAACTTAAAGACGAAGATAGGACGACCAAGATATAGCTTTGACAACATTCGATAACTTATACTTACTCGAGATTACTTCAACTTAGGCATCATGCCTCGCCAGTGCGCTGCTGGCTGCAGTGAACCCACAGTCTCCATAAGTCAAATAAGTGGCGACAGTGCGCGGCTGTCTGCCATCATAGGTCATCAAAATTATTCCAACTATATCCTCCAAGAATATCAAAGGAGTTTAAAAATATCATACAAATTGATAAAGGTAGAAAAGTGCAAGTATCTGTTCTTCAAGTATAAGATTCAGCTTGAAAAGAAAAACAATTGATTAGAAAGGGTGATGATCGAAGTCGAAATAAGTAAAAAAAATCTTTTAATCCTTATTTCACGGGTATTCAATATTCAACGATTGAGAGAAAAACTTTTGAATCTAAAAACTTAACTCGAGATTAGTGGACAAATGAGGGGGAAGTTATTTTGAAAATAATTCCTTAGGTCCAAGGAAAAGAATATAAGTGATACGAACTTATGATATGGCGGTGTTTAGAAAAGACATAAGATAAAGTTGTACAAATGATCATGATTAGAGAGAAAATGAGAGAATGCAAAAGAAATATAAACTTAAATTTATATTTCTATAATATTCAAGATCGAGGAAAAATATGTATAAAGCACTATGTCTACTTATTATGAATATATTTATACACAAGTATATATGTATGGCCTAAAAATCTCACAATATCACTCTAAGAGAAGGTTATCCTATTTCAAAGAAAAATATAAATTTAAAATAGCAATAACACATATATTATATTCAATATATAATTTATAGAAATTATTCCCAATATTAGAAATGGACAACCAATATATATACACATCTATATGTCAACATGGACGACATTTGGTCGTACTACATGACCACCAGGACTTGGGTTGAGTTCGGGCTAGTTTGGAACAACCGGGTCTTCTAAAAGGTCAATAACCTTAATAATAAATAATTAAATTATTCCTAGGGTTATGTCATGATTCGGTCTGATTTTTTTAGTTAGTGCATACCAATAACTCGTCCTCCACTGCCATGGCTAGAACACTAGTCAAAGCACTTGGCCACACTCTCAGTGCCAAAATTCTTGGTCATCTTGTACTTCGAAACTTAACCGTGACTAAGGCAGTCTATATTAAATATTTAAAAAAAACACACTTTAATTCAACTAAAAGGAATAAGTGCTATTTTTAGAATTTTGGAAAGATGTTACGAATCTACCCTCCTTATTAATTCTGCCAAATCAAAATGCGATAGTGTATCCTTCTATAAAAGTTATCTAGTGTGACATATGTATCAACCTTAACTACCCAAATGTTAATTTGAATTAGGGACTCCTAGTCCTAACCATTTTCTTTAGAATTGACTTACTTCTAGTTGTGAATGAGCATTTCCTAGTCGCAGGCTCGCAGTAGTACGACTAATATGGTACTACCACGAGTTCGTACAATTTGCGAAAACTGACCTGCATGGGCCACCACAAAAAACTTGTCATGACCCGCACCCGCTTTTCGGATACGAGACGTGTCCAAGCCAGCCTATGCCGCAGAGTCGGCGGTAGAACGCTGTCACGGCCAAGATGCTCAAAATCACAAAATAGAATATTTATTGCTCATTCACATTTCTAGATTTATTACAACAATTACAAGATTTATATTCAAGAAAGATACAAACTTTCACAATTCCATTTACAATAAAATTTAAACTGACTAGCTAGCTTCTAGGTTTTGGCCGGCAAATACACCCGAATCTCGCAATACTAAAGAAGCCACGGCTAACCTGAAAAATGTTCGTTTCCAGTCAGGAATGGAACAAGCAGACAAACTGACGATAATGCAAAAACACAATAGAATTAACAAGACATAAAAATAATATATGAGATATGAAAACTAGAAAGTAATGATGACATGGCACGGTGGAGAAGAAAGGAAAAATAAATAAAAGACAACTACCTATGTGGTGTGAAATATCTGTTTCGACATGTGAACGGCTAGGGGGTAAATCCGGCACCCTGTACGTGTCGTGTACAGCTACTATTCTCCACGAAAGACACGGGGGATAGTTCTGGATAGTCCACATGTCTACTAAGATATTTCCCCTTCCGACTACTCTGTGTGACGAGCGTGTCAACAACCAGCAAGATATATGTATAAAACATGAAATGTATCAACTACTATGAATCGAAAAGCAATCAGAAAGTGTACTTGCCTGAGGTCCTTGGCTGGTGAAACCGACAATACCATCTTGTTGGGTCCAAGGTAGTCGCGAAGGTCATAACTACGCAAGTCGACCTCTAATGATGGAACGGATTATTCCATCGAGTCCGGAATGGTTCGATTAGCCTAGGGTCAACATGTAGTGGTCAGAATCACAAAAATTTAGAACTTACGACTAGTCACGATCAAGATAGAAAATTTTGTATTAATAAATAAATATATATAACTTTAGAAAATATTTTATACTACTAGAAACTATATTTTGCTAGCTAAATAATTTTAGTTAAAATACTTAAAAGTCAAGAAATCATTTTAAGGCTAGAACCCAATTTTTCAAAATACACTTTTGATTGAAAGCCATATTTAAATAAAAATAATTCACTAATATATTTTAGAAACATTTTTACATATAGATTAAGTACAACATTAATATCAATAAAACCAAGGATAATAATATTAATATTAATAATAAAATACTACTAGTATTTTATAACTTATAGGCCCAAGGCCCAAAATATTTAGAGCCCAAACCATAAATCCTTATTCAAAAAGTCCAACCCATATATTACCTATATTAATCCTATAAAATTATATCTATAATATTAGCTAAAACTTATAGGACCCAAACTAATACCTAATAAAACTATTTTAAATCCAACAATAATTTGGCCTGAGTTAGATGAACCAAGTCCAGAGACTGGACCCGGCCCATCCAACAACAACAACAAAAATAAAACAAAAAGTAAAATGAAGGAATAAAGCAGCTGTTCCTATAGAAAGAGAATAAGGAAATGAAGGAAAGGGAAATTACTAAAAAGAGGGGTCATCATCACCAAGGAGCTCTCCACGAGGCTCCGGCTCATCGACCGGAGAGGGATCGGCGGAGAGGGGCTGGACAGGGACACGACGGACGGCGCGATCATGCTCACTTGGTGAACATCGGCGGCTCGAGGCATGGCGTCGCCAGGGTTCAGCGACGAGTGTGGCTCCGGTCGAGGAGTTCTCCGCCAGGACGGCGGATCCGCAGGAAAGCGCTATCGTCGGCTCATCGACGGAGGAAGGCGCGTGGACCACACACTGCAGATGGCGGCGACTTCTCCAACGGCAGAGATTCGCGGGAAAAAGCCGGACCGCGGTCGCGCGGGTGGCTGTGCTCGGCCGCGGGGAGTCGAGCGGCGCTCGGGGGCGACAGCTCCGATCTGTGGGCGCCGGACACGGCTCGGCCGAGGGATCGAGAGGACTCGGACGGAGTTTGCCACGGCGAAGGGGCGCGGCACATCGGCGTCCAAGGGGTCGCCGGGAGTAGCCCACCGCGAGCGGCGTCACTCGAAGGAGACCCGGGGGATGTGGCGGCGCTGACCGGTCGAAAATCGTCGAGTTTCGCTCGCGACAATGCGGACGCACGGGCGGTGGAGGTAGTGGAATCACGGCGGCCGTAGCTCACCGACACCGGCACGAGTGGTGCTAGAGAGGAGGAGGCGCAAGGGTTCACCACCGGCTGTAGATCGGGTCGAAAGCAGGTTTCATCGGAACACGTGCACGGGACGGCACGACTATGGCAGCTTCGGATGGTCGGGGCGAAGTCGGCATGGGAAGCGGCTGCAACGGTCGCGGCGTAGGTTAGAATTGTATGTATTTTTTTGTTTCCGAATCGTGTCCAGAAGTTGGACACGGAATTCTTGGTGTGCTCTGATGTAAAGGACTCGATGAAGCGGATTTATATGGATATACGAACACGGATGCCCGAGGTCGGACCTGAGGCTGGACACGCTGGTTGTGGTGTGGGAGATGATGGTGAGAATGGTGGAGGCAGTTTGATCTTGGGTTATGGCGCCCTGGCGTGGCAACGGAACAGGCCGGAGTTTTCTTGGTGGTTGTACGAGATCAAGGGGGTCGACTTCGGTTAGACGTCCGATAGATGCCCGAATATCGGGGCGGTCGGCACTGTATTGTTGTCACAATTTGGGTTAGCAGTGAACGGGGGAGGAGAGATGGCTTTTACTCTGTTGTTATGCATATATATAGGCATATCCTTCCAATGTAGATAAGGAGAAGGGTTCAAGAGGAAGTCCGAAAAGATTAGATTAGATAATTCTTCCATTGGTTTAAATCAACATAAAATCTAAAACTAGTTTAGTCTAATCTAAAACAAATAATTGATCATGCCATTAATTTAAATAGCCATTTAGTATTATCAAATGGTTTTGAATAGTACGAATTTAAGTCTAGCTCAAACAAAATATCAATCATAATATTTTAGAAATATTATTTAATATTTATCAAAACGAATTAAATCAATAAGTTGAAAACTAAATTATCTTATCAAAGTAAATTTTAAAGTATATAACCCAAATCAACAAATTTATTATTGGCAAGATATTAACCAATAATTTAAACTGACTTAAGATAACCTTAATCCAATAATGGATTATATACATAACTATCAAATAACAACTATTTGATACCAGTAACTAATTATCGTATATTTCTTACACAAGATCTTATCAAAAATAATAATAACTAGTTTTAAAAATACTTATGATATCTTTGGGAATATTTTCGAGACAAAATCCTTTCTACTATCTAGCATATAACTAAAATTAATAGCATATAAATTTAAGTCCAAAATACAATTGATTTATCATTATAACTAAAAATAATATTTGTTGTCATAAAAATATTGTAACTTATATTTTAAAAATTGAACCCCTTTTTATCATCCAAAAGTGTTTATGATCTTTTAAACTATCAAAAACCAATAACAATGAAATTTAGTAAAATATTTTGTTACGAGAATTTAGTACTTTAATATAAACTAGTTTATTTGATTATCACAAAATATCTTTCAAGGATCTCGAGGAAAAATTTTTATTTAAACACAATAAATAAAATATTGAAAACTCGGGAAGAGGAGTTACACATCAACTCAAATACTGTTTTCAAGTCTTGAATGTGATCATCTTTTAATCGACTTTTGACAACGATATAATCCACATAACATTCAACTGTTTTTCGTAGATGTTTTTGAAAGATATTGCTCATGGCCCGTCGATACGTAGCACCGGTATTTTTCAGACCAAACGGCATAACCGTATAGCAGTAAACTCCAAGGGGTGTACGGAAAGCGGTATGTTTTTTATCTTCTGGATGCATCTTAATTTGATTGTATCTTGAAAATCCGTCCATGAAAGACATGCGTTCAAAACCACATGTATTGTCTATCATGACATCAGTGGTCGGAAGTGGAAATTCGTCTCTTGGACAAGCTGCATTGAGATCTCGAAAATCTATACAAACTCGGACTTTTTCATTCTTCTTCATAACAGGAACAATGTTGGCAACCCAATCTAGGTGTTGTTCTTCACGAACAAAGCCGCATGTGATCAGCTTTTTGACTTCTGCTTCAATTGCATCCATCATGTCTGGTCGAAAATGCCATTGCTGTTGTTTTACAGGCTTGGCATTAGGAAGAATATTGAGTTTATGAGTAGCTACTTTAGGATCTAGACCCGGCATATCCTCAAAACTCCATGCAAAGATATCAATATATTCTTTAATCAGTTTTATCAACTCTTTCTTTTCATCTTCAGAAAGGTTTTTACTGATGAATATCGGTTTAGACGTAGTTCCGTCTCCAACATCAATCTGAACAATTTTATCTTTTGTAGGTGGTTGTCGCTGTTCAAAACGAAGCTCCCATTGAGTGTCCATTTGTTGTGCCCAAGGGTCATTTTCAAATGGCTCAAATTCACCATTGCTTTGAACCATGTTGACTGAGAAGGCGCACTCAGATTCAACATAATGGTTTCCTCCAGAATATGAGGATTGTGAAAAACTGGAAGAAAATTCTTCTTCCATATCTTCTTTGTACATGTGGGATGTATCAGATTCGATAAACTGGATTTCTTCAGAATCTGAGGATTGTGAAGAACTGAAAGAAAATTCTTCTTGTATATATTCATTAAACATGTGGGATGGATCGTATTCCAACCCATGACAAGTTTTCTGGTAAAATGGATCACCACAATGGTAACCGTCTACCTTTGCCTTGATTGAGACCTTGCATAGTTTTTAAATCATATCCCATATTCTGGATAATCTTAAGAGATTGTTGAGTATATTTGTCAATTCTGATTCTTTCTTTATCTTTCTCTATGAGATCATCTGTCTGAGTAACAGGGATATTTATAGCTAAGCCAAACACAATTTGGTGCTTGTTTTTCTTATCAGACGGGATCACAAAATAAGATTCTTCGTGACGTCTATAAGTTACACAAGCTTATGATGAAGAGGCTACAGGTAGAAGATAAGGAGAAGATGTTAGGAACCTTTGAGCATAAGGTCCAACATCGACATGAGGAGGAAAAGAATTTTTCTTATGATTAATATATAAGGTTTCCTCTGTATTTATGTCATTTTTACGTTGATGACTTTGATTATCAGCAGATAAAGTCATTCTTTCAATAAATTTGACAGTCATATACTCTAAAAGGAAATCTTCATTAATATGGGAAAGTACAGAATGATCAATATTTACATTATTTACAAACTGACTACTACGCTTTGGATTGATCATTAGCGGACCGTCATCCGTCTTCAGCGTAGACTTGCCAAGGTTGATAATCAGTCGTTCTGGATCATTTGTACGAGAAGTACGTCCCTTGACCTTGATCATGAGAGGTTGAACTTGGCTCTTAACTGGGATTCTAACAGATTCCTCTTACGAAGCTCCAGTTCTTCCTTTAACCTTAATCAACAAAGGTTCGTCATTGACAGGTTGGGGTTGGATTCGACCTTTGACTTTAATCTTCAAAGGTTGATCTTCTGGAGGAGCTTGATCTTCTGAAGGTGATTGCTCTTCTGGAGGTGATCGATCTTCGGCTATATCTGAGATCTCTTTCACATGCTCATGTGTATAGAGTATCGAATCAGAGAAATAAGCTTCGACACCTTTGAATGGATTGATATCTGCAAATTCAGTCTTCACAATCCCTTGAGAATCAACATACTTGAAGCATTGGTAAAGAATTGAAGGCACAATGCTATGCTCATGTATCCACGGTCTTCCAAGAAGGATGTTGTAAGATACATCTGATTTGATAACATAAAAGGTCGCCATAGTTCGAAGATCATCTATTTGAATCTTCAGACGAATCTTTCCCAATGGTTTACTCTTTCCAGAATTGAAACCAACTATTGTTGTACTAGTGTAAGTTAAATCACTAGTAGGAATCCTCAAGGATCGTAGCATACTCTGAAGAATAATGCTAATGGAGGACCCAAGATCAATATAAATTCTGTCAATTTCAGTAGAGTCGATATACCCTGTATAACACAGAGGTCTGTCGTGTTTATTATGCTTCAACAGCATATCTTCTTGTGTGAAGGTAATGTTAGGAATTGATTCCATCACACTATGACATTGAGGACACGAGACCGGTATATTGTCAGGACTTTTGAGTTGAGCTAAGCATGAATCTGCTTGTAGCAAAGCTTCGCTCAAAGTTTCTCTACTTTTTTTAAAAAGATAAAGCAACTCAAAGATAGAGAGTCTAGCTGGAGTATTAGCTAATTGGGCTAGAATATCAAATTTGTAGGATTTCATCACCGCCCCTTGATTTGAAGCAGACTTCAGCGGGATGTCAAAGCGTACTGCTTTCTGTTTCCCTTTCTCAACCACAAATGGTTTAGAAGGTCCAGCAGGAACAGGAGATGGTTGAGCTGGTAGTGTTTCAGCAACATCCTCTGCTTTTTTGAAAGTTCTCTCATAATCTTTGTGGTATTCTTTACCAGATCTCGTACCAGCAAAGGTTTCTTCTTCAGACTCAGGAGAATGAAGTACCATATTACAGGTTTTAGTCTTCTTTTCCTTAGTCTTCTTCTTGCGAGGATTTTTATGAGGGACTTCAAATCCCAATCCAACAGTGGATTTTTGACCTTGAATTTGTAAAGGAAGTCGCATTCCTTTATCATAGTTCAAGCCTTTCGCTTTTTGAAAGTCATAGCCCATCTTTTTCATGAGATGGACTGATTGTTGACTATACATGTGAGTGGGTAGCGGACTTTCAATAGATGGTTCAACAAAGGAAGGAGGAGCAAAAACCTCTGCAGTCACAGGAGTAGGGGTATTCGGGACAGGAGGAAAATTCCCTACAGGAGCTTTCTCATAAGCAGCAAAGACTTGTTGTGCCCTGTATAAGGGGACACTATTCATTGCTAACCATTGTCGATGAGTAAGTTTGAGTTTGGTAGGAGGAGCCAAACTTGGAGGGCATATATTCAAACCCCTCAGCCTATCCTCTAGAGGAATGCCGTCCCAAAGATGATCCAAATCATCATGATCTGGAGTAACAACATGAGAAATCATATTGCAGGTTTTGACTTTTCGACCTTTCTTGGATTTTGAAGTTTTACATTCATCTTCCAATTCAGGTACTAAGTCAGGGTGTACCCACATAATTTCACCATTTTTTAATATGAGAGACAATAGTCCTTCACTTTGCTCTCTAGCAGGTGGAATATTCACAATCTTCATTGTTGCCTTAGAAATTGGGACAATCCCATCGGAGACTAGCTATGGAGGAAAACCTCCAAATTGAAGAGAAATCATATTAGTTGTGACTGTATGCTCATCATTGGTTAAAGCGATGGCATTAGCATTTATCAACTCTTGGATTTTCTTCTTTAAGACATAGCAAGCCTTGGTAGGATAATTTATGTATCTATGATAGATACAATACTTGGGATTGTCAGTTAGATTCACCTCATTAGGTCTTTTGGCTCTGGAATCTGGAGTTTGCCACTCTTTACAAGACATTGGAATATCCCTGGGATATTACTGTCATCGAAAGAGTATTCTTCTTTTGGCTTAGAAGACTCCGGATTATTTGGCGTCGTTTTAGATTTTAAAAGATTCACCACTAAGGTTTCCTTCCTTTCCCATTGTAATTGCCAGAATTATTACCTGAAGAGGCTTTCTTTTCTTTGTCTTCTGAGGCAAAGATCATCCCATGTTCACGAGCAAACCTACCATTGGTCTCGGCTGAAACTGCTGCTATAATAAATGAGGCCCAATCAGTGAATTGAGAGCCTATAAAGACAGCAATAGTTGGTCGCAGATTCATTTTGCATGTATCAATCAATGTTGAATCTGGCATACCAGGAGGCCTTTTTAAAGTTGTCTGTCGAAAACGTTCGATAAACGTCCGAGTATCTTCTTTCTCCTTTTGTTTGATCTCTATTAAGGAGGACATATTCATGTCCATGCCTCTTTCATAGAAACGGGAGAGAAACATTGCTTTAAACTCGTCAAAAGACGATATGCAATTGTCGGGTAGACTACGATACCAGTCATATGCTGAACCCGTCAAACACCCGATAAAAACTCGGGTGAGAAGAGCATCATTCTTTTGCAAATATACAGTCATAATATCAAAATAATTGATATATTGACTAGGAGAGGCCTTTCCATCAAATAACACCATCGATTGTGGCTTGAATTTTGGAGGAAAGGGTACATCATTCCAATGAGGAGGATAAGGTTGCTTAATCCCTAACCTCTGGAGCTGATCCTTGTGCTTCAGAACTTCAAACTGTGTTTTTAGCTCATGCACTGCTTGAATAGCTTTACTAGTTTGAGGAAGCACATTTGATTGAATAGTTGCTGGATGTACCGTAACCCCCACCGGAGGTGGTACATCTTCTGGAATGAGAGGATCTGGAAATGCAGAATTTTGATTAACAGCAGGCTCTTGACTAAGATTATTCAAAGGTACATCAACCCCTTGACTATCTTGAGTTTGTGCTGCTACCTGCACCGGTGTTACTACTGCCGGCTGAACAGTTTGCTGAGTCATTAGTATTTGATGCATACTTTGCATCATGGCAAGCATGTCCTTCAGTAATTGCTCAACTGCAGAGAGATGTTGTTTTGTATTAGCAGTTGACATCTCCGATTCATCTCCGATAGCATAAGATTCAACCTCCCTTGAACATACAGAGGGATTAGTGTAGAGGTATGAATCAACGCTATCAGTCTCTGACTCCAAAGACTGGGTACCTCCAGCTTCTGAATCTGATGATTGTAACGATCTTTGACTTCTTGATCGAGTATTCTGATATACCCCTTCAAAAGTGTCAAGGAGTCGGTTGAACTGTTGTTAGCTTGGAGTCCGGGATGAATTGCGTCTTGGACGTCATCCTCTATTGATATGAGATGCCATATTGACTGATGCATATGACAACTCATGTTCTTGGTCATCAACTTGTTGCTGAGGCATATTATAGCTTAATCGGTCAAAAACTGATCGTTTAGAAGCCGAACAACAATATTTGATTACAATCTGATGACACTCACAATAATGATTTTCTTGTGGGAGTATCACAGAAGATTTTCTGTTTTTACGCTTTTGTACCAGTAACTCGCGTAAATCAGAAGTAGTGGAAGGAGTCGTCTTCTTTATTATATTTGGGACAGAGAAACGTTTAGTCCATTGCGTATAAAAAAGATTACTAGCTATATTCGCAGAACCAAACTGTACATTTTTATGTGCCTGGAGTTGCGTGCGTAAATCCTGAGATTTTTGTGCACAAAGAACTCCATCAGAATTGCGCATAATTTGAAGGTTTGGTACCTTGCGTAAAGCAGTGTAAGAAGGTTGTTGGTAAAAAACTGAAGTTTTACCAACAATAGAATTCTTATTTTTATGCTGCATGCGTATAGGCAAATTCACTTTAGATGCAAAGGCATCATTGTGAACTTTATCTACCAAGTCACCGACAGGAGATTTACCTTTACGCATAGAGCGCAAAACATAAATATATACCACGTCACAGACGAGAGATTTACCCTTACGCATAGAGCGCAAGACTTGAGTGTCTACCACGTCACAGACGGGAGACTGATTTTTACGCACAGAGGGCAAAACTTGGGTGTCTACCACGTCACAGACGGGAGACTGATTTTTACGTACGGGGCGCAAAACTGAAGTAGAGACTGCCTCGTCACAGACGAAAGCCTCCACAACAGGAGTGGGAAGAATTCCCTTGCCTTCGGAGACAACAGGGAGATCAGAGGATGCTTTGGATTTAGGAATCCAAACTTTTCACACCTTCCGAGATTTTTGAACATTGGAGTAGCGAGTACTACCCCCAGTTCGGAGCATTTCTTCGTAAGCAGTCTGGTCGAAGTGAACAACCAGAGTCTTCTTTGTCGATCCGACCGACACATCATCATATTGAGCAATTGCTTTCTCGTCAGAGGAGAAAGTCATCTCCAGCAGAGTCTCTATTTTGTTTCACTTAACAAAATGTCTAAAATTGGCTTTTGAAAGAAAACTAAAAAAAGTACAAAAGTACAAATTGTTTCTGGAAATTATTGCTATGGAAGTCTGATCTGAAAAGCGATCACTTTGTTCCTTGGACCACACGATGATGATGAAGAGAACTGCTTGAAGAAGATGAACAATCGGAAGAACTAAGTCACCAGAAAGGTATCGAACAACGGCACTGATGGCACAGTCGAATGCTTTCCTGCTTTGCTTCACCCTGTTCTTGAGAAAAAGTTGAAGAAATGCTTCTGGGAATATCACTCTGAAAGTATGAGTTTTCTCAGAATCTCATCTTCTGTATATCTCTCTTGATGATGTCTTGTGTTAAAAATAAGTCTATTTATAGACTAGACCCTCTATGCGTAAAAAGCAACATAATTGGGTCTCTATGCAAATAACTGTCACCCATGATAAAAATCAACCTCTACGCGTGATGACACGTGTCCCATATAGAGTTTTGGTCTCTACGCATGGTGACACATGTCCCACAACTTCAGCAATATGGGAAGAGCACGTACACACGTTCCTCGATAAGTGTGACATGAAAGCCACGTATGCAGACCACATTCTTACATAGCCAGAAAAGATTGGGCGTAAAAATAACCCAAAATAAACTTTCTACGTAAAGTAGCAGACTGGGCGTAAAATAACCCAAAATAAACTTCCTGCGTAAAGTGGCTAAAAAAGTAGCCTTGAGCGTATAATTAGCTCAAATAAACTCTACGCACACAAAAGCCTTGAGCGTAAAAGCTCGAATAGCTTTTATGCGTAAAGGAAGCAGTCTCTTGAGCGTAAAGTAGCCCATCTGCACACTAAACGACAAGCGTTAGTTTTGGAGAAAAAATCTTCTCGACTTCTGTGCACTGTTCTGTCAAAAAATCATTCTGTCAGATCAATATCACGCGCATTAAATGCAGTCTGACAGCCTGTCGCCCTCGCGTAAAGTTTGAATATAGCTTTTGTGTAAAAGAGCTCACGTAGAATTTGAATCTGACTTAAATAGAGTCCTTTAATGAGCCTTGCGTAGAGTCTGACTTTGCGTAAAATTCTCAATTTCTTTGACTTGGTCTATGAAGTTTATTTTATGCTTCTACACCAGTCAGGAATGTAACGAGTACAATTCACTGAATGCAGTTTCAATATATGAAAATGACTATACTACAGAGGTTAGCCTTTAGACATATGATTCATAAAATAAATGAAGAAAGACAGAATAAAACTAAATACCAAGAACAGAAATTGAAATACAATAAAATACTCACCAACTGACCGACTGAAGTACCTTTGATATGTGATCGGTCTCGGGACAATTATGCGACACGGTCTACACGGTCTAAAGTTACACGTTCTACAGTTACACGGTCTACACGAAATACTGTAATAAAGAAACATTGTCTACAAAAAATAATAATCACGATCTATACGGTCTACACAGTATAAATGCAATAAAAATCACGGTCTACACGGTCTACAAGATATAAATGCAATAATAATCACGGTCTACACGGTCTAAAGTCAGATCACACATCGTTGGTACTTTACCCTTCCGACACAACAAGGAACAAAATCAACATAAAACTAAAATCACATATCTATCGACTAACAATGATGCATAGTAAAGATCAATACTGAAAACAAACAATAAAATGTACTCGCCTGTGGTCCTTTGTTGGTGAAACCGATAATCTAAACTACTCGGTATGCCATAATAGTCAAACTCGCACGAAAGTCTCCGAATGCTGAAATAAATATTATCAATGTTCTTAGAATAGTCAAATTAGCTAGGATTGCCTGTCCTTAAGTCCAATTCCGGACACAGGGGCAAAACGGTAATTTCGAGTGAAAACGGTATCCGCCGTTGGACCCGCTTTGCCCCGAAAAGTGTGCCAAGGTCAATGGTCTCTAAAGTCTTCAAACTACATGTCTACGAATTTGTTTTAATGATACGAACCCAACCGTATTATTTGTCATGAATTATAAAAGAACAGAACAATTATATCGGAGGACTGGACTTTTACTTCACAATACAAACTCGCTTGTACAAAGAAAGCCTAGGGACGAAAACCTAGGTACAGCAATCTAAGTATAATTATTTATTTTAGATTCTGGGGGGTGACGGTAGAGGCTCGGGAAAGCGAGGTAGCTTTGCCTTACTCCTTGGACGATCGGATGCAGCCTTGGCTCCGGAGAAGAAATGCTCTCAGGATGCCCTCTGTGTGTGTCTTTGTCTCTCTGTGCTCTCTTTTCAGGTCTCTCCAGATGCTCTAGTGCTCTCGAAAAATCCTCTCTCTTGCAAGGGAATGGCACCTTGCTATTTATAGGAGTGGGATACGATCATTAGGGTTTACAATGATTGCCTCCTTGAGAAGTCGGCGATTAAGGATCAATTAATCTGGGCCATTAATTCTGATTGTAGCAAATCTAGGCAATTAATATGGATTGCATCAAATCTCTGTGGGCAATTAGTGATGATTGCCATAAATCCTCATGATTTGTTATGCCAAGCTCGGATCTCCCGTCACGTGTTCAATTTGCATGATTGCAAATGATCTGATTTGATCCCAGTAATTATGAGGATGGCACTAAACCTGGTTGTTGGGATTTGTTGATGAATCTTGATCGATTTGATGCCACGTGTTCCACTATTATTATGCTGCTAGCTGTAGGGACGCAAAAAAAACTAATCTTCTGCCACGTGTCTTAACCGCGAGCCACTTAGGAAATTCGAACCGCATGAGGATTGTTCCCTACTGAGCCGCATAAGACTGGCCATGTGTCAAGGCTGCTTGGGCATGGCCTCTGAACATTTGAACCGTATGGAGATGATCTGAGCCGCATGAGTGTAGGCGACCGCATGATGGGTGGCTTCTCAGTGAGCCGCATGAATATAGTCCTCGTGAGCCGCATAGGGTAGACTCTGCCTGAGCCGTATGAGGTGGCCTCTACCTGAGCCGTATGGGGTGGCCTCTGCATGAGCCGCATGTGACTGTCCACGTGTCAAGGCCGCATGAAGGATTTTGGGGTCTGATGGATTGTGTCAGAGATTTCCTTCGTTTCCCTAGGAGTCTACCATTATGACAGAGTCATTATTGCAGTTTTATGTCAGAGCCGTCAGTTCTCCTTTATGTCAGAGCATTAAATAGGGCCTTTGCTTAATGGCCAATTGTAGAAGCGAACCGCAGAAGGCCACGTGGTGTTGCTTGAGCCGTATCTCCAAGTTGGTAACTTTTGAACCGTATGATGCTCTTGAGCCGCATAAAGCTCGTCTGTTTTTGAACCGCATGGGTTTTCCTGTTCTGAGCCGCATGGGCAATCATGTTCTTTTTCATGCTTCTACAAGACCCCCTTCAAAGTTTTCAATTTGCAAAATTGAAATACTTTGAATAAGAAGCATGGCTATGTGAGCTCCGCTGGCCGCATAGGATGCTCTGGCCGTATGAACCTCTTTGCCGCATGGCCTGTCTAGCCGCATGGGCTTCCTGCCACGTGTGCGTGTCATTAATTGCCTTTAATTCGTTTTAGAGCCGTCTTTTGGGGGAATCCCAAGGGTCGGTTCATTAAATCTTTGGATTTTTAGCCCTGGGTGAATCTTCTTTATGAGAGAGGGGGCAAAATCCGAGGAGTCGGTTTTATTTTGCCTGCAGCACACGACCCGAAGTGGTTATTGGTCTTTGTGCCCCCCACTTTTGTCCTCCTATAAATAAGAGGATTTAAGAGAAGAAACTTTTTTACTCTCTCCTTCAATTCAAACCTTTTTTGTCCCGATTGTCATCCGCTTCTTCGATCACTGATGGCTCCCAAGAAGACTGTTGCGGCGAAGGGTAAGAAGGCGGCATCTTCGACGGCTGCGGCGGCGAAGGGAAAGAAAGCTGCTTCTACTTCGACTGCGGTAACGAATGATAATGTGGCCGCTCCTCCGCCAGCCGACGTGCCCGCAGTTCATCCCGACGTCCACCCCCTATTGCTGGTAAGGACGCTGTATGAGCTTAAAACCCTAACTGCTGTGGCTACGTCGCATGCTTTATGTGTGAGCCTTCATCTTCATGTGTGCCGCATGTACGTCTCATGTTCGAGCCGCAAACCGCATGAGAATCGTTACTGTAGCCACATAAGCACTTCGCCAACGGGGCCGCATAAGCTGCGCTGAGCCGCATAGGCTCGCACAAATTTGTTTATCGCGTGAGCCGCATGAACTTATCCAAACTCTATCGCATGAGACTTTATTTAAATAGATCCGCATGAACCTTCGCTGGGCGGAGCCACATAAGTGTTTTCTGAGTTGGGCCGCATGAGACTCCATTAAATTGGAGCAGCATAAGCTCGAAAATACCCATCAGTTCTCTTTGTCCATCTTTTTTAACTTATTTCTTTTGTCCTCTTTTTTCAGTGAATTTTCCAGTTAATGCTGCGGGGGAACCTCTGGTGGGTCGTGCTCAAGCCGCTATGGGCTACAGGTACGACCAGATAGTTCGGTATATGGCAGACCAGCTTCCTAGTGACGAGCCTTTGACGAGGTTGAATGCCCTCAAGAACCAACCCTTCTACTTCCTATGTGCCATGATGAATTCGGGGAAATTGGAAGGGGAATACCTAAAACCTGCGTTTTTCTTCGGAGATGCTTTGACTGTGAAAAACAGTCAAGTTCTGGATATATCGGAGAACTGGAGCTTTATTTCTAACGGGATGGCGATCTGTATCCCTCAAAAGGAGCGTCACTTCCCACTATCCTGGTTTAATATGCTCCCACTGGACAGGAAGATGGAAGAGTCTTTGACCCCTACCCGGAATGGGATGTTTGTGGGTGACATCCATTACAACAACAGCATGAAGTCAGTGTGTGCGGGCAAGGTGTATGCCAGCCGTTATGTAATGGGATTGGCCCCGGGTACTTTTTTGAATGTGTCGGGTCCCAATTTCACGTTTTCTTCAGCCGATACTTTCCTGAACCAACTTGCTCGGAAAGGCTCCTATCCTATTGGTCGGTTGGCGCTCCCAAGTTGGATACACCCCATCCCCTCATGGATCAATCTGTCTATGTGGGTCTCGCGAAAGTATGAGACTTTTCTGCATGAGATTGGTCTTTATCACGCTATTCGGGGCACCAGCCACGGCTTACCTGTAAACAAAAAATTATTCATGGCTTTGCTGGAGATGTACAATCGCCGTACGGGAACCTTCTATACACCTGTAGGGGAAATGGAGCTTGCACTCCATGACATACACGTGGTTTCCAAGCTTCCTTGGGGGGATGAAGCTTTTGAGGTATACACTTCTACGAATGAGGAGTTCGAAGAGCTGGAAGAACGGTATCCGGGTTTCGTGGCTATTTATCAGGAGATATTGTGCCACTATAGCACGTGCCAGCAGATAGCCAAGAAGGATAGCAGCTCGGAAGGGAATGCACCCCACACTAAGGACTGGGTAAGCTATCTCTTCTCGACGGGAGCCTCAGGCCGAGTTACTTCCCAAAGTCCTCAATCCCGGGAGGCAGTTCGGGCCTTGATGTCGTCGGCCAAGAGGGTGGCCACCACCAGTGACAGATTTGGGAGTCAAACCGACTCTTTCGGTTATTTTTATCAGGATACCCAAGAGCTGTTCGAGAAGGCGCTCTTGGCAGGATTCTTGATGGTATGGCTGCAAAATTGAGTAGTCTCGGGAGGAGCTGGTTCTATTGAGAGGATCAGCCGTAATTTTATCCTTCCTGCCGTGAAGCTGGTTTTTGGAATCAAACTAGCTCTTCTTCCGGCCATGGTGTGTAGCATACACCGTGGCCTCCGTACTTTTACGTCCAAGGTCATTGCCCGCGATGTGACAAAAACTTTGAATGGACTGAGTTGCCCTATCATTATCTGATGGGGTGGCTATTAATGCACTGCAGGCCTTTGATAAGACCGGGTTCTGAAGATGGCGTGATTGCTGATGACACTTTTATCTTCCGTTATCGCAACGAGCCTTGGGAGTACGAGACCATGCGTGCCTGCCGGATGGCGCTGGCGAGAGCAGATAGGTACGACTTTTTTGTATCCGTCCCTCGTTTTACTGCTGAGGAAATAGCGGATGTACATCTCGACGGTATTGGGCCTCCTCAGCTTCTAGACGTCCAGATGCTTCTGTGGTTGCGTAACATCCGCCCCGTCCACCTGGTATACCGCAACCGCAATGCTGTCTTCCTGGAGCCTTACCTGCCTAGCAGGTTTGCCCGACAGTTTGGATACAGCCAGCTTTTTCTGGACAGTCCCAGCTCTTGTCTGGGTTCTGAAGGTAGCCTCCTTGACGGTGTCAGGGCCTGGCACTACTATGATATGTTCCATACCCATACCACTTTTTCGGTACCTGATGTTGAGGCGCCAGTAGAGATTTTGTATATGGCGGCCCTGTATCATGTTATGGCAAATAAGCTCCCCGTCGGTTTTAACCCGTGTGCCAGTTTTATTGTTGGTACTGGCCTGGATGAGAAGCCCCAGGGGGCCAAGACGAGGAAAAAGAAAAAGAATATGGTCGAGGTGCCAGATTCGGACTCCACCAATGTGGATGATGAGGACGACAAGCGTGATGCAGATAACTCTTCCTTCCCGGTAGAAGATGTTGGGGTGGATCAGCCGCATGTTTCGTTAAATGAGTTGGTGGCAGATTAGCTACCCGTCGTACCTGGTCCTGTACGAAAGCGTAGCAGACAAATCTTCCCTGTTGGCGGTATTCCTCACTCCCAAAAATTGGCTGCGACCAGACATCGCAGGCTAACCATAAGGGAGAGAAGTGAGGAGGTCGACCCCGCTTCGGAGGTAAAGCGAGTTACTACTATCTTTATTCAGTTCTTCTTTTCTTCTAGTTCTGATCTTAATCATTTTCTTTCCCTCCCGTAGGTGTCAGAAGAAGAGGAATCTCAAGTTGCTGAGGTCGTGACTCGAGACGACGGGGGCTCCGATGAACCTATCTCCGAAATTGCTGAATTTTATCAAGATGACGCTGATCGAGTCGTACCTCCCTCCGGGGTGGCTGGGACAGAAGAGCCAGCCGAATTTAACTTGGAGGTCGCGGGTGAGGAGACCACGTCAGCTGCGAGCGAGCTGCGGCCTTCATGCTCCTCCCCTGGTAAGATAAGCCTAATCTTAACTTATGAGGAGGCCTATCTGCTCTATCATCACATCCTTCGGGTTACGTCGATTGATTGTTGCTCTGGTCATACAGGTCCTACCTCTCCAGTACCTATGATGGATATTGTTGAGACAGGCTCTGCCGAAGGGGCACTGGCGGAGAGGAGCGTACCCCTTCCCCTTCCGGCTCGTCTTGAGGGGCCTCCCGCTGGCTCGAGTTCGGAAAGTCAGGTGGCGGGACAGCCGGGGCAGGGGACAATAGTCCTTGCATCCTCTTCTGCTCAGGCGGCTCCGAGAGTCGACCTCTCTGCCCTTCCGAGTGTCCAGACTCTTCGGGTGGCGGAGGAGGAGTTAGCCGCTATCCGCGTATCTTTCCGCTCGAAATTTGTCTCTCTGGTGGCAAGTTCTAGCGCGCCTCCTTCGACGCTGCCGGCCACGCTTTCTTTGACGCCGTCCTCTACAGAGGTTCTGGACGAAGCGTCATAGGACGTGGTTGACAGCTTCTATCGCCACTTGAAGAGGGGGGTAGCGGCTGCTGTGGAAAGAGGGACCTCTTTTGCCTTGGCCCGACAATGCGCCCAGGGTCATATTGATATCCTTAAGACTCTTTCCGGTGGGGCAGGGGTAGCTGCGCTTCTGGAGACAAAATTGCTGGAGGCTGATCAGCTGGTGGCCCAGCTTCGGGTGCTGCGGCAGGCTGATCTGTCTGCTGCCATAGATCAGGAGCGCGGTTTTCTCACAGCTGCTGTAGAGAAGATAAGGGCTGCTCGAGATAAGACCAGGCCGGCCATACTGAAGGACCTCCGCGATCTGTCTGATCGATATGATCAGTTGAGCCGCGAGAGTGAAGATGTTATGGTTCGAGAAGCGACTGCCTCCCGTGGGGTCATTGACACGCGGGAGCTGATCCTTGAGCTTCAGAGGAAGTTAGCTTTCCTGGAGTCTGAGCTTGAGGCTGCTCGCACTGAAAGGGGGCTAATTATCCAGGAGGCTGACAGAGTCAATCGAGCTTCTGCTGGCCTGGAGCTCGCCCTGAAGAAACTGGAGGATGGCTGGCGGGCACATATGTACTTGGATGATGTGGGGCAGTTGTCCCAGGAGGCTGAGCACCGAGCTAGACAGCGGCTTGAACGGGGGACCACCTTTGTGAAGAACCGTCTCCTGGAATTATGTACCGCCGAACCATAGACGGCTTTTTTCCTTCTTCTTTTTTTGTTTTCGCTCTTTTCCTTTCTTTGAGTGGGACGTTATCCCTAGTACATGTAGTACTTTCGCCTTCCAAATAAAAGAGTATGCTTTATTCTACCCTTTATTTGTACTGCTTGTTGTGCCTGTGGTGTTATAGTGGTGTTTGCCCCGCTTGGGAGACTGTTTGTTAACCTTGGCATACCTGGGTTTTAGGTATGGATAACAAGTTTGATGGGGGTACCTAGAACAATTCCACGGTAAGGTGGTTATGGACGTTCCGGGTATCGGAAGAAAGAATACCATGGAGCAGCTGGGCTCCCGGGGCATGATGAGGAATGATGTACATGTACTAGAAAACTTAGTACAGCATTTGTAGTCAGCAGAGGACATTTGTGGGCCTATTATCCTTGGCGTACCTTGGTTTAGGATACGGATAATAAGACGAGAGAGAAAACCAACACACTTACTCAGAGATAATGAGGACATGGCAAGTATGGGGGTTTTACCGTGGAGTCTTCCTACTCAGAGGTAATGAGGACATGGCAGGAGTGGACTTAACGGAGGATATTTGTGGTTAACAGAGGACATTTGTGGACCTATTATCTTTAGTGTACCCTAGGGGGTTTTTTTTGGCACAGATAATAAGTCGAGGGAGAACCAACATATTTACTCAGAGGTAATGAGGACATGGCAAATATGAGGGTTTCTTCGAAGAAGTCTTCCCACTCAGAGATAATGAGGACATGGCAGGAGTGGGCTCCATGAAGGGGTACATAGGACGACTCAGAGGTAATGAGGACATTGAAGTTCTATGTAGAGGGGTGATTTGTTTTTGGCGGAAGTGAAATGACTCAGAGGTAACATCGACGTGGTCGTTTTAGAAATTTTGTGGATCTGTTACCCTTTTTGTGCACTGAGAGTGCGGGTAGTGGATCATGAGGGAGGAGCTCTTTCAGAGAAATAAGTTCAGAGGTATGGCCATACATAACTTACTATCTGAAAGAGTGACCGAAATGTAAGTTCAGAGGCACCTGCGGGTACATAACTCGATGATCTGGAAGAGTTGGAGTCGGCATGTGAGTTCAGTGGTACGAAAGAATACATGACTCGGCGATCTGGAATTTGGAGAATGTGAGTTCAGCGGTACCGGCGGGTACATGACTCAATAATCTGGGATATTTGGAGGAAGAATGTGAATACGAGTTCAGAGGTACCGGCGGGTACATAACTCGATAATCTGGAATTTCTGGAGGATGTGAGTTCAGCGGTACGGGCGGGTACATAACTCAATAATCTGGAATTTGGAATATGAGTTCAGCGGTACCGGCGGGTACATAACTCAATAATCTGGAATTGAGAGAATGTCATTTAGACATAATATTTCTTCAGGAACTTGCCGTTGATGGGCAACATGAGCAAGTCTCCGTTTTGTTTTACGAGACGGTAAGCACCATTGGAGAATACAGCCTCAATGATAAATGGCCCTTCCCACTTTGGCTGGAATTTGCTGGCAGTTTTGTGAGTCATAACCATCGGCCTCCGAACTGCCAGAACGAGATCGCCCACTTAGAATATTCTGATTTTAACCTTCTTGTTGAAGGCTCCGGAGATGCGTGCTTGGTATAGCTCGATTCGTTGCTGAGCCAAGAGGCACTTTTCATCTAAGGCCTCCAACTCTTGTAGCCGGCGACGATAGTTATCGTCTGTCGTCAATTGGTAAGTAAGAGCGACGCGGAGCGAGGGTATTTGAGTCTCCAATGGGAGAACTGCCTCACTCCCGTACACCAGGGAGAATGGTGTGTTCCCTGTGGCTGTTCGGACTGTAGTACGGTACGCCCATAAGCATTCACCAAGCTTCTCGTTCCAGTCGCATTTGTTGGATGACACAAACTTCTTGAGAAGTTTGATGATTGTTTTGTTGAATGCTTCTGCCAACCCATTCGCTGCCAGATTGTATGGTATTGAAGCAATATTCTGGATGCGATACTTGTCGCAGAACCGATAGAAGGCATGGCTTACGAACTACGGACCATTATCATGGATGATCCTTCGGGGCAGTCCAAAGCGATAGATGACGTGATGCTTGAGGAAGCTGATCACGTTTGAAGTCTTCACTTATGCCAGCGGAACAGCTTTCGCCTATTTGGAGAAGTAATCTGTGATGGCAAGTATGAAGCGATATCCTCGGGAAGAGGGTAGAGTGATCGGACCGATGATATCCATTTTCCATGCTTCGAATGGCCAGGATGCCACTGTCGGATGTAGAAACTCGGATGGTTGGTGGATGAAGTCCGCGTGGACTTGGTAAGCTTTGTACTTTCTTGTATAGTCTATCGCATCTGTTACCATCGTGGGCCAGTAGTAGCCCATTCGGCGAAGACGATCTTGCAATTTTGGGCCAGGCTGATGGGCCCCGCAGATACCGTCATGAGCTTCACGTATGGCTTCTTTGGCTTCTGCGTTTGACAGACATCGAAGCACTAATCCATCGTAGGATCGGCGATACAGCATTTTTGTCTCTGTATCGTAGAAGAATCTGAGAGAACGCCTTCTGATGGAGGTGGCTTCCTTTGGGTCCTCCGGCAGAATGTCGTAGACTGCGAAGTCAATGAATGGTTGTCTCCAGTCTTGTGCTTCGTCGATCGTCTGAGCGGAATAACTCACCACGGATTGAATATTGTTCTTGGGACAGACCAGTTCATGGCCTATCACATCTACCGATTGATGAGCATAGTTCGGAACCGCTAGGGAAGCGGCAAGGCCTGCTAAGGCATCGGCTTCAATATTTTAGAGTCTGGGGACGTGTTCGAGGAAGAACCCTTCAAATGACGAGATGATGTTGATCTCTATTTGGTGATAGGAGATCATGTCTTCATGGCGGACCTCGTATGAACCCCGAATCTGATTGACGATTAGCTGTGAATCGCCATATGCTTCCAGATATTCTACCTCCAGCTCTCTTGCAAGTTGGAGGCCAATGACTAACGCGTTGTACTCGGCCATATTGTTAGAGCATGGTTCTGTGAGAGAGTAAGCGCGATTGATCACCAACCCGGAAGGAGAAACCAGCACCACCCCGACTCCGACGACGATGTTGCCCTTAGGTCCGGTTCTTAAGGCGCCGTCGAAGAACATTCGCCATATATCATCGTGAGAGGTTGCATGCGAGTCGGCGACCTCATCTGGGATGTCTTCGTATATTCTGGCCAACTTCGGGCCTGGGTGGGCTGCTAAAAAGTCTGTCAGAACCTGACCTTTAACAGCCTTTTGCGGGACGAAGATCATATGGTAGGGGGACAGTAATATTTCCCATGTAGCGAGGCGAGAGCTGAATGCCGCTGGTTTAGTCATGAGGACCCTGAGGGGGTTGACTCGTGATATCACATGTATGGTTTGCCCCGTGACATAGTGTCGTGTCTTTTGAATGGCGAACACCATGGCGAGGCATTCCTTCTCCACGGCGGTATATCGGTGCTCTGGCTCATCATTCGGCTGAGGTAATATATAGCTTGCTCATGGCCTGCAGCGTTGTGTTGTGCTAGCAGAGCGCCGAGGGAATGCTCCATTGCTCGTACGTAGAGCAGGAATAGTTTTCCAGCAACCGGGGCCGCCAGGACTGGATGGTTCGACAAATATTCTTTGATGTTGTCGAAGGCACGCTGGCATTCTTCATCCCATATGAATGAGATGCCCTTCTTCATGAGATGGGTGAATGGCTGACATCGCCCGGAGAGGTTGGAAATGAACCTCATGATGTAAGCTAACCTCCCTTGGAGGCCTCGAAGTTCTCGAAGATTTTTTGGAGGACCCATCTCCATGATTGCCTTCGTCTTTTCAGGGTCTACGTGGATACCATGGGAGGTGATGATGAAACCCAAGAACTTTCCGCTGGATACGCCCAAGAAAGATTTTGTGGGATTCATCTTCAAATTGTGCGCTCGCATCAAGTCGAACACTGTCCTTAGATCATGCAGATGGTCTTCCTTAGAGCGGCTTTTGACGGCGATGTCGTCAACATAGCATTCCACTATTTTGCGCAAGTGGTCTCTAAAGATGACGCTCATAGCTCTCTGATAGGTGGCGCCAGCATTCTTTAAACCAAAAGGCATGACTGTGTAGCAGTATGTGCCAATCGGTGTTCGGAATGATATATGCTTTTCATCGTCGGAAGATATCTTGATTTGGTTGTACCCCGAAAAACCATCCATGAACGACATACGTTCGAAGCCGCAGGTGTTGTCGATTATGATGTCTGTGATAGGGAGGGGGAACTCATCTTTGGGACACGCCTCGTTCAGATTGCGGAAGTCGATGCAGATTCGAATCTTTCCATTCTTCTTAAGGACCAGTACTATGTTAGCAACCCAGTCCGGATGTTGTTTCTTACGAATGAAGCCACTGGCTATCAGTTTATCGACTTCGACTTCGATCGCATCTATGATGCCTGGGCGGAAGCGTCGTTGCTGTTGTTTGACTGGCTTCGCATCTGGCCGAATGTTGAGCTTGTGAAGAGCAATATCGGGGTTTAGCCCTGGCATGTCTTTATAGCTCCAGGTGAACACATCAATATATTCTTTGACGAGTTCCAGTAGCCATTCTCGCTCTTCGTCTGTCAGGCTTTTACTAACGAAGATTGGCTTTGGAGAAGAGTCGCTGCCGAGATCCAATTGCATGACCTCATCTTCAGTAGGAGGCTCTCTTTGTTCAAACCGCTTCTCCCATTGTGCATCCAGTTGTTGTGCCTATGGCTCTAATTCGAGGAGTTCAGAAAGGTCTTCACCTTCTTCGTAAGCATCAGCGAATGCCATATTGACAGACAGGACTTGCCTGAATACATCCCCGATGCTGATATCCGAATCAGAAGTTGGTGATCCGGTTGAGTGTGAATGCCAGTCGCATTCCTCATCTGAGCTTTCAGGGGTCGTTGCAGGCGTAACATATCCCAATCCGCATCGGGTCTTGTTGTAGTAGTCATGTGGTTTGCCAGCCGGGACCGGCAACTTTAAAGGTAATCGTCGACCAGTGCCGTAGTTCAAACCTGGTGTAGTCTCCAGATCATACCCCTATTTTTGTATAAGGTATTTGGATTGGGGGCTATATAGATAGAGAGGCAGTCTCCCGGCGTCCGATTCGAGATCGACTTCTTCTATGGTGAAGGGCTGCGGATCATTCTTCCGACCGAAGATGATTGGATGATCCCCTCCCTCGATTATGCAGTAAGCGTCTTCCGCGGGAGCGAGCTGATCTGCGGTGTAAACATTTGTCACCTGTGTGTGTAGGTGAGCGCCTATACCGTGTTCCATAGCATACATTGTACAAAGCTTATTAAGCTCGATGTAGTTCAAAGATAGCCCATTATTGATGAAGTAAGGTATCTTTTCTAGCGGGATTACATCATCTGCGGATGGAACATCAGTGTGAGCAGCCACATACTTGGCCAGTTCTGGTTCTTCTTTGGCCACCCCTTGTATAAATGAAGACTGAGAGGATGACTTAGGCAACTTGATCATCAGGGTTCTGCTGGTGGAGCAGAATGTGGAGTTGTTGGCAAACTAGCGACCCCCAGTTTGGTACTCGATGCTGGGCGGGGAGTGGTTGGCTCGCTAGAAGCCCCAGACTTTGCATCGGGCTGACGATTCTTTTTGGGAAGACGTATCGTCATTGGCTTGTCGGAGGGATTGAGCTTCTCCGTTTGTGGCTGGCCGACTCTAGGTAGTCTGATTGTCAGTGGCTCCGTTGTGGGTCTTGGCGTTTGGCCGGACCTTGGCAGCCGGATTATCATTTGCCCTTCTTGTGCCGAGAGGCTGATGGCGTCCTTACGCGGAGCGGTCGTAAGGGGTACGGACTTGCCAGGTTTATGAGCTTGGAGGTGGATCGTCATAGGTTCTTCTGATCCTGTGGCCATCTCGGCACGATCTTGCACATCTCCTTCACCAAGGTGCCTCTTCGACTTTTTGTATAAGCAGGAGTCTGAGTAGTAGGATTCGACCCATTTGAAGGGATCGATGTCGGCAAATTCTGTCCTCACGAAGCCGTATTTGTCGACATACTTGAAGCACTGGTGCAGCGTGGAAGGCACGATCATGTAATCGTGTAACCAAGGGCACCCCAAGAGGATATTATAGGAAGTGTCCGCATCTATGACGTAACAGGTTACTTCTGACTGAAGATCGTCGATTTGGCACTTCAAGCGAATCTTTCCAATCGGGTAGCTCATGCCCGAATTGAAACCGCTGATGGCGGTGCTTGTTGGCGTCAGGCGATACATAGAAATACGAAGATGTTGTAACAGGCCCTTCGGGATGATGCTTATGGAAGAACCAGGATCAATGTGCATCCGATCCACCTTTACGTCGTCGATGTATCTAGTATAAATAACGGTCGATCGTGCAGGTTGGTTTTGATGAGCATATCCTGTGGGGTAAAGACAATGTTGGGCATCGCACCTGTGCAAGCACTGTCTTGGAGATCTGCAGGCGGGCCCTCTCCCGTGAGGTTGACCTGAGCTAGATATGCGTCGGCGTTCTGGAGTGCGTCGCTCAAAGCCTCGCGAACATCCTTGGAGAGTCTCAGAAGCTCGTATAATGAGAATTTTGTCGGTGTGTTGGCCAATTGCGCTAAGATGTCAAAGTTGTAGGGCCTTTCCAGCCCATGAGGTGCCTCTTTTCGGAGGGATTTGTCAAAGCGAGTCTCCTTCGGCCTAGGCTTGTCGGTCGTCGGAGGTTGGAAAGGTTCCGAAGTGTCAGCAGTGGCCGGCTGATGCTCTTCAGTCGAGTTATCTGGCGTAGGTTGGGATTGAGCACCAGACCGAGTGACGACAGCTGTGGCTTCTTCGACATCTGCCGAAATTGTGCGGCAGGATCTGACCTTTCTACTCTTCTTCTTGCCAATGGGGAGTGGTACAGACTGAGTCACTTCAGGTACCAAGTCTGGATGGACCCACATGACTTCCCCTCGTGACGTGGTAAGGGGTACTAGACCAGTAGCCTGATCTCGAGGAGGTGGAAGATTAGCAATCTCCATTGTCGTCCGAGGAACGGGTATCACGCCGTCTTGAGTCTCTGTCGGAAGGAAACTGCCGAATTGTACAGACACCATGTTGGCTGCCACGGTTACCTCCTCGAAATCAATGGTCAGCGCCTTCGAATCGATGAGATGTTGGATGTATCACTTTAGTTGGTAGCAGTCATGTGTAGCATGGTGGACGTAGCGGTGGTAATAGCAGTACTTTGGGTTCTCCATTTCTGTCGGCCGAGGTTCCCGTCTTGGTGGAGGAAGCTAAATTCTATCTCCTTGTATGAGCATGTCCAAGATGGGCTTTACATGGCCGTCTTCGAAGGAGTAGGTCATTTGCGGCCATTGCTTGTCTGCCGGTTTTGACTCAGGTTTCTAGGCTGTGTCGGCCACCATAGCCTGCTTGCCCTTGTTGTCCCGATTGTTGGAGGAGTTACCAACATTATTGTTGTTGGTATTAGGGCGCTTGCCCTTGTCCTCTCCCTCCGAGATGTGCAATCCCAGTTGGCGAGCCTTCTTCAACCTGTCCTCGGCGCTAGTGGCACTGATGATAAACGTCTTCCAGTCCTTAAATTGACTTTCACCCATCCAGAGGCTGATTGTTGGAAGCAGTCACTTTTGGCAAATTTCAATTAAGGAGGAATCCGGATTACCGGACAGCAACTTCATGGCGGTTTGGCAGAACCGCTCAATACAGTTCCTTGTCAGCTCTTTCTCCCCTTGAAAGACATCCATGAGGGTGGACAATGTGATGTCCTGTCATGCTTCGTAGAACCTCTCCAGGAACATGCGCTTAAAGCTGGCGAAGGAGTGGATACAGTTGTCTGGCAGGTTACGGTACCAGTCGAAGGCGACCCCTTCCAATGCCCCGATGAATAATCGTGTAATGATGGCATCGTCATGGGGCAGATGGTCGGTGGTGACCTCGAAGTAAGTGATGTACCGGCTTGCGGAGGTCCTCCCATCATATGGATTGATGTGGAATGGTTTATACTTTGGTGGGAAGGGAACATCTCTCCACGCAGTGGGATACGGTTGTCGTATCCTGAGGTCTTGGCAGTTTTCTCGGGCGTGGAACATGGCTCGGAGCTCCTAGACCTCCCTTCTTGCCTCTCTGGCTTCGTCTGCAGTGGTAGGAGCCGACATTTCAGGAGGATTATTGCCCGGGTTCGGTGCCGCTGAGTTCGAGTCTGCATTGACCACGGGACCCAAGTTTGTTTGGCCAGGCGTCCCTCATTGCAGAGTAGGGAGGGCTGCTTTGATCTCGTCCACCGATTTGACCAAAGTGCGCAGTATGGCCTCCAGAGTGTCGATGCGTTGGCGATCACTGGGACCATCTTGTTCGTCGTTTGTCATGAATGTCGTCCTCACATGAGTAGAAGTGGAAGGGACGGTGGATGACGTGGCCTCCGAATCATACTCCTGTATCGAGAAGTCATCAGGGTATGTGGGAATGTTCTCTTCTGGTTCAGACTCAGAAAGAATAGTACCCTCAGCTTCCGAGTTTGCTTCATCTTGAGAGTCATGGGTGTCCTCGGAGACGTCGGCACCTGCTGTATTTGATGGGAGAGTTGTTTTCCCAGGCTCGTCTTCTTGGAACATCAGATTATCATGGATATTCGGAGGAGTGCTACCCCCAGTTCCAGCAACCCCCAGTGATGTGGATGATGAATCTCCCACTATAGCAGATTTCGTATTTGAACGGGTACCTTAGAAAACTCCGGTGGTGGACAACCGTTTAGACGACAGTTTTTTAGTCATAGTGGTTGAAATCTTCGGGCTCGAAACGTTTATCTTCTTCCCTCTCCCATCGGCGGGAATTTTCTGAGTAGAGTTGCAGGAGACAACAGGAGGCGCCTCATCCTGTGAGCTAGGCTGTTGTAATCTTTGGAAGACGGACTGCCGGTCTTCTCGTACCGTCGCGTTGTTGCAACAGCAGTTGACAATGACTTGGGTGCAGTGACATCCGTGGAAGGATTCTTTTCACACCGAGGCCTCTTCTCTTTCCTTGCGTTTGTGGAGGATAACCTCACGCAAGTCAGATGGGTCTGGAACGACCATGTTTGCTCCCTGGGTTTTGGGAGACTTTTGGGAACCACTCCGTCCGTTTGCCATCGGGGGCTGGACTCGAGCGGTTCTGTACAACTTTCCATCAGAGGCTCGCATAACAGTATGTGGAGCGCTCGGATGGTCAGAGGTCGGGACAGCGGACTGAGCTCGCCGAGCTCGTGCTGCCCTAGACTTCTTCACGCTAGTGCGTGACGGCACATAGTAGGAAGAGTCTAAGTGGTGCTGGAGAGAGTCAGACATATTTTCTCGGGAGCGTGAGAGATCAGGACCATAGGATAGGCGATCGAAGACTGAGCCTGAACCGCGTGGGGCAGACAGCATGCGGCTGGAATCAACAGTCTTCATGCGACTGGCAATCGTAGCCGCATGGGCTTTCTTCATGCGGCTGGAAGTCTCAGCCGTATAAGTCTTCTCCATGCGGCTGGGAATCTTAGTCGCATGAGTGTTATGCATCGTGTTGGCAGTTTCGGCCGCATGGACATCGTGCATGCGGCTGGCAATCTCGGCCGCATGAGTCTTCATCCTGTGGCTAGTGCCTTTGTTCGGCTTCTTCTTGGAGCACATAGAATCACTCTTTCCCCCTGCAAGTCCAGCATCGTAGTGCTTTCCTCTGCCGGACTTGGGGACAGCAGAGTCCTCTATGGTTTTGTCACGCCCCAGTACCGAAATACGGAGACGGACTAGGCCAGCTACTCCATATGAGGTACGTAACGTCATACGGCGATCGTGGCTGTCGAGAGACTAGGGGGTACATGCTACAATCAAGTCTCCTATGGTCCCACAGAGTTCTATGTCTCAATCAATCAAATCACATCCACAAATAGATGAACATTAAAGATAAAACAGTAAGGCGTCCCCGACGCTTCATCAAAATGGACATGAGAGACTAGCTTTATAATTTAGCTATCTCAGAGAGTCAGGAGTACAAAATTATACACAGCTGTAGTCTATTTATTTACAAGTCTGTACTGACACAAAATATCAAGTAATCCGGCTAACAGGTGCCGGTGGCTAAATGCCGCAAAAGTATAAGCAGGAGTGGTGGAGAAGAAACCCACTCGAGTCCCCGAACTGCCATGCTCCTAGTATGCACCATGGATGTCAGGGAGGAAGATCGTGTCCTCAGGCTCTGCTATGGAATCTGGCCAAACAAAACCAGCGGGGTCTGCCCCGAATAGCAAGTACCGCCAAAGGGGCACAAGAGTTAAGACTAAAAACCCAGTTAATAGAATGATTGATAATAGTAATACTTATGCTACTATTATAGGGTAGCGCAACATCCTCGAACCCATATGGCACCCTTACAACCAAACAAGGACAAAAGGTGCTGCATGGAGTCGGGACGTGTCGTACTCTATAACTTTCACACAAGTTAAAAGGCATAAACAATAAAATCTCCTGATCGTGACTTCGGTCGATAGCCTATCGCAGCACAATAACCAACCCAACAATCAAACAAGAACATGGGTTGGATCATGTACCATGATAGACCATGTTCCTCAGTCATTCACAGAAGTAGTACTCCATAATCAGAATAAGTCTTCCGTTCATAACTTCGGTCCACAGCCTATCATAGTACGATAACCAACCCAATAATCAAACAAGAACATGGATTGGATCACGTACCATGACAGTCCGTTTTCCTCAGTTACTCACGAAAGGTAATAGGGTACAAGCAAGTCGTTTTCATGGCCAATCAAGTCTACGAGTTTCTAGTGGGACGAGGTTATCCTCGCATCATGTTATTTAGAAATCCTCAGATCGTATCTTTCCAGCAAGGCTAGCCAACCCAGGGGTTCGCGTAGACAAGTATGATTGAGCACAGGTCCCTCGCAAGGCCACCTTGCTAAAACATATAATATATAGCAGGAATTAATCGGATACAGTCATCCACTCGTTGCAGATGACACAGTATCCGTAGAGACCAGCCGGCGCGTCAAGACAGTATCTCAAGGCGGCTGGTGTAACACGATCTCGGGATTTTGCCCTCCCCATGCATCTAGTATATTTAGTTGCCTAATTTAACCCTAGGTGAAATCTTGGATTTTCATGCTGTGGCCTGCATGATTATCCTCCTAAAGTCGTACTTTAGTACGAGTACCCCAAAGAGGATCCATGCCAATCAGTATGTCAACATGTTCTACCCTCCTTAGTGTAATGCATCATTGCAAATACGCCACGTGGAGTTACGAGTCATTTGTCGAGCATGAACAAGAACTGGAACATTCAGGTACATGTA
The DNA here is from genome assembly GCA_029216955.1 of Iris pallida. Lineage (NCBI taxonomy): Eukaryota > Viridiplantae > Streptophyta > Magnoliopsida > Asparagales > Iridaceae > Iris > Iris pallida. The sequence continues at coordinate 1,505,635 of JANAVB010033819.1, forward strand.
TCAGGTAGGAACACTTTGTTCTCCGGGGTTACATTAGTGCTCATATCATGCTCGGGACAAAAGGCGTAAGGATATAAAATGGGCATATAATATATATATAATAAATAATAATAAGGTAATAAGATAGGGCACAAAAGTCCATGCGGCTCAAGGGGAGTGAGTCCATGCGGCCGGGTCAATACTGGTTCATGCGGCTGGGACTACACGCTCATGCGGCTCAGGGAGCCCCAAGGCGCATGCGGCTGGAAAGGCGGGTTCATGCGGACGAAGGGGTGTCAGCTTATGCGGCTGCGACGGGAGCAATCGCCAGGCGGCCGGGGTTCAACAGCATATGCGACTGCGATCAGACGAAGTCCTATGCGACTGAGCATGGGCGATACATATGCGGCTGGATGATGGATGGGCCTTATGCGGCCCGAAACAGTAGCGCATATGCGGCTGGGTGCAAAAGAACTCATGCGGCTGAAAGCTAGCCGCATGAAGTCCATGCGACTCAAGATAACAGGGGCTCATGCGGCTGAGTCTGAACAAGGCTATGCGGCTCAATTACTTGCCGCATGAAGATTCATGCGGTCAAGTACTCAAGCAAGTCTTATACGGCTAGGAAGGACTTTCCATGCGGCTGAGCTCGAACGAGTCTCATACGGCTGGAAAGGCCATGCGGCCAGAGACTTGCCGCATGAAGATTCATGCGGTCAAGTACTGCTCTTCTTCTCCACTTGTCCGAGAAGAGGAGCCAAGCAACCATGGCTTCCAAACTACACAAAACCTTCATCCGGAGCCCAAATCGGAACTTCCTTAGGTCAAAATGGGGTAGAACAAAATTCTCTACAACATGGAACCATCAAAACTTAAAAATAATGAAGTTTGCTAGATCAAAACCAAGAAAATCCGAAAATGGTTAAAACCTAGATCTACAAAGATTAAAGCTTCAAAATGGAAAATTTCAAGTTCTAAACTAGTATAGAATAAGGAGAAGAACATATTTTGACAAATAATTTTGTAAGAAAACATCAACAACATTTATGGATCCATCTCTTGAGCAAGTTGGTACTTGCCTTGGTTGGTGGAAGAAATATTTGGTTGGTGGAGGAAATAAATGAGAGGAAGTAAATGAGATGAGAGAGAATGAGTTATATATATAGATCTTGGACCCATGGATTCATGATGAACCATTGGTGAACCAAGAATAGGTTACCCAAATGAGCCAAAACTGTAGGCCCAAATGCAGAAAATAAATTAGGAAATAATATTTTGTCGAATATTTTGGGAAATGCATGAAAAAATACAGCATAATAAATATAGTAAAAATACAAGGTAAATACAATTTATCGGTTTACGTATTAAAATACGTATTCCAGGATCGGGGAGTGACATCTCTACCCTTCTTAGAAAAATTCCGTCCTCGGAATTCCAGCCAAGACAGGATAGTGAAATCAGGGCAAGCAAGGCTCAATCACATACAAGTTAGCTATCATAGCAGTTATTATCATACATCACAAAGTGCAAAACAAGCAGGTGCAGATAAGCATGGAATCGTGTCAATAAGGTGCAAAAATATACCTTATCAGTCAAACAAATGCGGATACCAAGATCTGATCTCGTCCTCGCGCTCCCAGGTTGACTCTCCCGGAGAGTGATGGTTCCAAGAAACACGGACAAGGCATATCGTCCGATTCTTGAGTACCTTCTCTCGTCGGTCTAAAATAGATACGGGTTGTTCCTCGTAAGTTAGGTCGGTACCAACGACTAACTCAGAATGATCGAGGACATGACTCGGATCCGGGATATACCCACGTAACTGGGACATATGAAACACATCATGTATGCCAGTTAACAAAGTCGGAAGGGCAAGTCGATAAGCCACATAGCCTACCCGAGCGAGAATCTTAAAAGGACCAACGTATCTTGGACTAAGCTTTCCTCGGGTTCCAAATCTAATGATACCCCGAGTAGGAGAAATCCGCAGAAACACTTGGTCGCCCGCTCTGAACTCTAGAGGCCTACGATGCTGATCTGCCCAATGACGATGTCGGTCCTGCGCAACTCGAAGGCGCTCTCTGACCAACTTAACTATCTCCACAGTCTGTGTGATCATCTCTGGTCCCAACAACTTCCGTTCTCCGACATCGTCCCATGCCAAAGGAGGCCTGCACTTCCTTCCGTACAATGCTTCAAACGGGGCCATCTGAATGCTAGCCTGATAGCTGTTGTTATAGGAGAACTCTACTAGATGAAGGTGATCCTCCCAAGACCCACCAAAGTCCAAGGTACACGCCCGTAGCATATCTTCTAACGTCTGAATGGTTCTTTCTGATTGTCTGTCGGTTTGTGGATGATAAGCAGTACTGAATCTTAACTTGGTTCCCAAACTTTGGTGTAAGCTCCGCCAGAAATGGAAAGTAAACCGCGTATCCCGATCTGATACTATACTAACTGGAACACCGTGCTGTCTTACTATCTGCTTCATGTACATTTCTGCTAGCTGTTCAGTAGTCTGTCCAACTCGGAAGGGAAGAAAATGAGCGACCTTCGTGAGTCGATCTACTATTACCCAGACTGCATTCTTACCAGTCGGGGACCTAGGTAAACCGGTCACAAAGTCCATCGTGATGTGCTCCCATTTCCATTCTGGGATAGGAAGCGGCTGTAGTAACCCTGCTGGTCTCTGCTGCTCGGCTTTCACCTGCTGACATACCAGACACTTGGATACAAATCTCGCTATCTCTCTTTTCATACCATTCCACCAAAAGTACTGCCTGATATCTCGATACATCTTCGTTCCTCCTGGATGAATGGAGTAAATAGAACTATGACCTTCGGACATAACTTCGTGCCGAAGGTCTCCACTCGGTACACAGAGTCTGTTTCCAAACCTGAGCGTACCATCTTTATTAATCACTAACTCCTTCCTACGGCCTGATTCACACTCCGACCGCAACTTCTGAATCTGTGGATCTCCTGCTTGTGCTGCCCTTATCCTCTCTACTAAGGTTGACTGAATCTGCATACTGGTCATTCTTCCTATATCCCTTGGCAAAACTATTTCGATTTCCATACTCTGAAGGTCTTCTAAAATATGCTTCTGTGAGGTCAAGATAAAGGCACTGTTTCTCCTACTCAGTGCATCTGCAACTATATTCGCCTTGTCTGGATGATACTGAAGATCTAAATCAAAATCCTTCAGCAGTTCTAACCATCTTCTTTGTCTCATGTTCAAATCTCGCTGCGTGAACACGTATTTCAAACTCTTATGATCAGTATAGATCTCTACCCGATTCCCGTACAAATAATGCCTCCACAACTTGAGTGAAAACACCACAGCTGCTAATTCCAAATCATGGGTCGGGTAATTCTTCTCATGGTCTCGAAGCTGTCGAGACGCATATGCTATCACCTTTTCATGCTGCATCAATACACATCCAAGACCCTTCCCAGATGCGTCATAATATACTGTAAAGCCTCCTGCTCCTACCGGAAGCGTCAAGATCGGGGCTGAGATCAACCTCTTCTTCAATTCTTCAAATGATGCCTAACAGCTAGCTGACCAAACAAACTCTACATCCTTGTGCGTCAAACGCGTTAAGGGCGCAGAGATCTTGGCAAAGTCCGCCACGAACCTTCTGTAGTAACCAGCTAATCCCAAGAAACTTTGCACTTCTGCAACCGTTCTCGGGACTGGCCAATGCTCTACGGCCTCAATCTTCTTCGGATCCACTGACACTCCTGCCCCAGAAATTACATGCCCCAGGAACGAAATATGATCTAACCAGAATTTACACTTGTCGAGCTTCGCATAAAGTTGATGCTCCTTCAATGTCTGCAAGACAGTCCTAAGATGTTTCTCATGCTCCTCTTTACTGCTGGAATAGACAAGAACGTCATCTATGAACACCACCACAAATTTATCCAAATACGGCAGAAAGATGCGGTTCATTAAATCCATGAATATTACGGGGGCGTTGGTTAGTCCAAAGGGCATTACTAAAAACTCATAATGCCTATATCTAGATCTGAATGTTGTCTTCGGTATGTCTTGCTCCCGGACTCTTACTTGATAGTATCCCGACCGAAGATCGATCTTGGAAAAGATACTGGCCTTGCTTAACTGGTCAAACAGGTCATCAATCCTTGGTAGCGGGTACTTATTCTTCACTGTTACTGCATTCAGCTTGCGGTAGTCGATGCACATCCTCGTCGACCCATCCTTCTTGGGAACTAGAATCACTGGCGCGGCCCAGGGCGATTTACTGTCTCGGATGAATCCCTTAGACTTCAACTCTTCTTCATGTTGATACAACTTATCCTGTTCTGACGGCGACATTCTGTAAACTCTGTCTGCAATAGGCCTCGTTCCAGGGTTCAACTCAATGCTAAATTCTACCTCTCTGACTGGGGGTATCCCTGGGAGCTCATCAGGGAAGACGTCGAGAAAATCTTCGACCACTCTCGGAATCTGTCCTGGCTCTGACACTGTTGCTGAGATGACGCCTCCGGTCTGATTCTTCAAGGTTCGAGTAAAGATGAACTGCTCCATCCCAGGAATGCTGAATATGACCCTACCTCCTCTACAATCAATTGTCGCATGACTGTCTCTCAACCAGTCCATGCCAAGAACGACATCAAAATTCTCCATAGGGAATTCAATCAATAATGCGGCAGTAAATGCCCACATACCTCCACCGGACATAAAAAGTGCACTCTGCTAACTTCTACGAGCCCATTGCCGGTGAGTATATCCATCCTCTCCGGCAATGCCTCAAACTCTAATCCAATCCGTGTAGCATATTGTGCAGAGATGAATGAATGAGTAGCGCCTGAATCAAATAATGCTACAGCGGGAAATGAGGTGACGAGAATTTTACCTGCCACCACGTCACTAGACGCTAGAGCCTCTCCCAAGGTCAATGTGAGAGCCTGGCCCCGCGGAGCCCCTTGTTGCGGCCTTCCTCGACCATGCTGTTGCTGCCTCTGAGGGCCTTCGGCTTCCTGTGCCTGGCGGAACATCTGAGCCTGCGTTGGTAGACGCTGGGCTAGGGGCCTTACTGCTAATACTGGCCCTCCACTCGGGGTTGCCACCGGAGCTGGCAATGCTGGAAACTGCTGAGCTGGCCCTCCTGGCCTCTGCATCATAGGACAAGTGGAAATACGGTGGTCTGAAATACCACACCTCAAGCATAAGCCATTCGCTGACTGGCACACCTCCCTCGTGTGCCCTGCCTTCCCACAGAATGTACAGCCCTGGGGTGCTCCCTGACGTTGTTGCTGGTTTCTCGGCTGCTGATGCCGAACTGGCGCTGTATTAGTTGACACGGCCGTCCTCCACGGCACTCCTGCATCATGAATACGTACACCGGGTGCTGGTGCCGATGTTCGCTGCATTGCTCCTCCTCCAACCTGGGAATGAGATCTCTTCTGACCTCCTGTCCTCGATGCCAACCTCTGCTGGGTAAGCTCGTGCCTCCGAGCGGCCGTCAAAACAGCGTCAAACGTCTGGTAGTCGTGTCCTTCCACAAGCTGCAATAATTCCAAATGAAGTCCCTGCTGGAACCTCATAGCTTTCTCTGGCTCCGTTGCCACCATTGCTGGTGCGAAACGGCACAATCTGCAGAACTCTGCTGCATACCCATCTACGGTCTTGCCTGCTTGCTTGAGACTGATAAACTTCTGCTGGAGCTCATATCGAGCTACTACGCCAAAATACTTGGCCTTGAATCTGTCACTGAAGGTGGTCCAACGAACAGGGCGTCTTGTACCAACTTCTTCTGATGCCCACCAGTCGCGGACAAGATCCTGAAGTACCAGTTTGACCTGATCAACCTTCTCATCATCTGGAACCTTGGCTGCCACAAGAATGGCATCGATGTCTTGAATCCATGCATCCGCAGTGATGGCATCCTCCGTGCCATCAAAATACCTCAGGTTCAAGCGACGGAACCTTCCTGATGCTCCCGAGTCAACCCCGACACTCCTCTCAAGAGCTAACTGAATTCCTTGGTTTAGCAACACGTTCTGCTCCTGCTGCCGAGTCTGTTGCTGGTGGTTAGTGACAAGAAACCCTGGATGATCTCCAGGAGTGCTACGGCGTCTGGTACTGCCGTCGCTGCTGGTGCTGCAGGAGTTTCAATAACCTGCGGCTGCACTGCCTCTGGTTCCATTTCTGCTCGTGCCTGCACTGGAGAAGGTTCTCTCCCCTGTTGCTGCCCAGTCGAGCCATGCTCTTGCTGCTCTTCAGCCTCTCCTGCTACTGAGAATGAAGCACCCCTATGGAGAAGAATATAAGATTATCAAGTCCGGACGAGGAAGATTTCGAGGATGCAAGTCAAGTTAGAGATCAAGGCAAGGACAGAGAATTCGAAACGGAATTTCAAGGGGAACAAGTTTTGATTGAGACTCCTAATAATTCGTAATACCCCACAAGTCTGAAAATCAGACCTGCATGGGCCACCACTAAAACCTTGTCACGCCCCAGTACCGAAATACGGAGACAAACTAGGCCAGCTACTCCATATGAGGTACGTAACGTCATACGGCGATCGTGGCTGTCGAGAGACTAGGGGGTACATGCTACAATCAAGTCTCCTATGGTCCCACAGAGTTCTATGTCTCAATCAATCAAATCACATCAGCAAATAGATGAACATTAAATATAAAGCAGTAAGGCGTCCCCGACGCTTCATCAAAATGGTCATGAGAGACTAGCTTTATAATTTAGCTATCTCAGAGAGTCAGGAGTACAAAATTATACACAGCTGTAGTCTGTTTATTTACAAGTCTGTACTGATACAAAATATCAAGTAATTCGGCTAACAGGTGCCGGTGGCTAAACGCCGCAAAAGTATAAGCAGGAGTGGTGGAGAAGAAACCCACTCGAGTCCCCGAACTGCCATGCTCCTAGTATGCACCATGGATGTCAGGAAGGAAGATCGTGTCCTCAGGCTCTGCTACGGAATCTGGCCAAACAAAACCAGCGGGGTCAGCCCCGAATAGCAAGTACCGCCAAAGGGGCACAAGAGTTAAGACTAAAAACCCAGTTAATAGAATGATTGATAATAGTAATACTTATGCTACTATTATAGGGTAGCACAACATCCTCGAACCCATATAGCACCCTTACAACCAAACAAGGACAAAAGGTGCCGCATGGAGTCGGGACGTGTCGTACTCTATAACTTTCACATAAGTTAAAAGGCATAAACAATAAAATCTCCTGATCGTAACTTCGGTCGATAGCCTATCGCAGCACAATAACCAACCCAACAATCAAACAAGAACATGGGTTGGATCATGTACCATGATAGACCATGTTCCTCAGTCATTTACAGAAGTAGCACTCCATAATCAGAATAAGTCTTCCGTTCATAACTTCGGTCCATAGCCTATCATAGTACGATAACCAACCCAACAATCAAACAAGAACATGGGTTGGATCACGTACCATGACAGTCCGCTTTCCTCAGTTACTCACGGAAGGTAATAGGGTACAAGCAAGTCGTTTTCACGGCCAATCAAGTCTACGAGTTTCTAGTGGGACGAGGTTATCCTCGCATCATGTTATTTAGAAATCTTCAGATCGTATCTTTCCAGCAAGGCTAGCCAACCCAGGGGTTCGCGTAGACAGGTATGATTGAGCACAGGTCCCTCGCAAGGCCACCTTGCTAAAATATATAATATATAGCAGAAATTAATCGGATACAGTCATCCACTCGTTGCTGATGACACAGTATCCGTGGAGACCAGCCGGCGCATCAAGACAGTATCTCAAGGCGGCTGGTGTAACACGATCTCGGGATTTTGCCCTCCCCATGCATCTAGTATATTTAGTTGCCTAATTTAACCCTAGGTGAAATCTTGGATTTTCATGCTGTGGCCTGCATGATTATCCTCCTAAAGTCGTACTTTAGTACGAGTACCCCAAAGAGGATCCATGTCAATCAGTATGTCAACATGTTCTACCCTCCTTAGTGTAATACATCATTGCAAATACGCCACGTGGAGTTACGAGTCATTTGTCGAGCATGAACAAGAACTGGAACATTCAGGTACATGTATCAGGTAGGAACACTATGTTCTCCGGGGTTACATTAGTGCGCATATCATGCTCGGGACAAAAGGCATAAGGATATAAAATGGGCATATAATATATATATAATAAATAATAATAATAATAAGGTAATAAGATAGGGCACAAAAGTCCATGCGGCTCAAGGAGAGTGAGTCCATGCGGCCGGGTCAATACTGGTTCATGCGGCTGGGACTACACGCTCATGCGGCTCAGGGAGCACCAAGGCGCATGCGGCTGGAAAGGCGGGTTCATGCGGACGAAGGGGTGTCAGCTTATGCGGCTGCGAAGGAAGCAATCGCCAGGCGGCCGGGGTTCAACAGCATATGCGATTGCGATCAGACGAAGTCCTATGCGACTGAGCATGGGCGATACATATGCGGCTGGATGATGGATGGGCCTTATGTGGCCCGAAACAGTAACGCATATGCGGCTGGGTGCAAAAGAACTCATGCGGCTGAAAGCTAGCCGCATGAAGTCCATGCGACTCAAGATAACAGGGCTCATGCGGCTGAGTCTGAACAAGGCTATGCGGCTCAATTACTTGCCGCATGAAGATTCATGCGGTCAAGTACTCAAGCAAGTCTTATACGGCTAGGAAGGACTTTCCATGCGGCTGAGCTCGAACGAGTCTCATGTGGCTGGAAAGGCCATGCGGCCAGAGACTTGCCGCATGAAGATTCATGTGGTCAAGTACTGCTCTTCTTCTCCACTTGTCCGAGAAGAGGAGCCAAGCAACCATGGCTTCCAAACTACACAAAACCTTCATCCGGAGCCCAAATCGGAACTTTCTTAGGTCAAAATGGGGTAGAACAAAATTCTCTACAACATGGAACTATCAAAACTTAAAAATAATAAAGTTTGCTAGATCAAAACCAAGAAAATCCAAAAATGGTTAAAACCTAGATCTACAAAGATTAAAGCTTCAAAATGAAAAACTTCAAGTTCTAAACTAGTATAGAATAAGGATAAGAACATATTTTGATAAATATTTTGTAAGAAAACATTAACAACATTTATGGATCCATCTCTTGAGCAAGTTGGTACTTGTCTTGGTTGGTGGAAGAAATATTTGGTTGGTGGAGGAAATAAATGAGATGAAGTAAATGAGAGGAGAGAGAATGAGTTATATATATAGATCTTGGACCCATGGATTCATGATGAACCATTGGTGAACCAAGAATAGGTTACCCAAATGAGCCAAAACTGTAGGCCCAAATACAGAAAATAAATTAGAAAATAATATTTTGTCGAATATTTTGTGAAATACATAAAGAAATACAGCATAATAAATATAGTAAAAATATAAGGTAAATACAATTTATCGGTTTACGTATTAAAATACGTATTCCAGGATCGGGGAGTGACAGGTTTGAAGTGGAGCCGCATGAGACTTGCCTTCACCGTCTTGGACAGCAGAGAGTACTCCGTCCAGAGCTTGGGGAGGTGCAAATGACTTTGGTCTCCACTTCCTGCAAGCTTTTTTCGTGCGGGTTCACTTCTAGACCGGGCCAGCGCTCCCGTCGGAGAGCATTTCTTCAAACGCCTGTTGGTCGAAGCGGACGACCATCTTCTGTTGTGTGGAGCCAATTTTGGCTGCATCCGATTGCGTCACCAACTCCTCAGCCGTGGAGAAGTTTGTCTTCAGCAGAGTCGTCATCGTGTTTGCCATGAATTATAAAAGAACAGCACAATTATATTGGAGGACTGGACTTTTACTTCACAATACAAACTCGCTTGTACAAAGAAAGCCTAGGAACGAAAACCTAGGTACAGCAATCTAAGTACAATTGTTTATTTTAGATTCTGGAGGATGACGGTAGAGGCCCGGAAAAGCGACGGCAGCTTTGCCTTACTCCTTGGACGATCGGATGCAGCCTTGGCCCCGGAGAAGAAATGCTCTCAGGATGCCCTCTGTGTGTGCCTTTGTCTCTCTGCGCTCTCTTTTCAGGTCTCTCCAGATGCTCTAGTTCTCTCAAAAAATCTTTTCTCTTGCAAGGGAATGGCACCTTGCTATTTATCGGAGTGGGATGCGATCATTAGGGTTTGCAATGATTGCCTCCTTGAGAAGTCGGTGGCTAAGGATCAATTAATCTGGGCCATTAATTCTGATTATAGCAAATCTAGGCAATTAATGTGGATTGCATCAAATCTCTGTTGGCAATTAATGATGATTGCCATAAATTCTCATGATTTGTTATGCCAAGCTCGAATCTTCCGCCATGTGTTCAATTTGTATGATTGCAAATGATCTGATTTGATCCCAGTAATTATGAGGATGGCACTAAACCTGGTTGTTGGGATTTGTTGATGAATCTTGATCGATTTGATGCCACGTGTCCCACTATTATTATGCTGCTAGCTGTAGGAACGCGGGAAAAACTAATCTTCTGCCACGTGTCTTAACCGCGAGCCACTTAGAAAATCCGAACCGCATGAGGATTGTTCCCTACTGAGCCGCATAAGACTGGCCACGTGTCAAGGCTGCTTGGGCGTGGCCTCTGAACATTTGAACCGTATGGAGATGATCTGAGCCGCATGAGCGTAGGCGACCGCATGATGGATGGCTTCTCAGTGAGCCGCATGAAGATAGTCCTCGTGAGCCACATAGGGTAGACTCAGCCTGAGCCGCATGAAGTGGCCTCTACCTGAGCCGCATGGGGTGGCCTCTGCCTGAGCCGTATGTGACTGTCCACGTGTCAAGGCCGTATGAAGGATTTTAGGGTCTGATGGATTGTGTCAGAGATTTTCTTCGTTTTCCTAGGAGTCTACCATTATGACAGAGTCATTATTACATCTTTATGTCAGAGCCGTCAGTTCTCCTTTATGTCAGAGCATTAAATAGGACCTTTGCTTAATGGCCAATTGTAGAAGTGAACCGCAGAAGGCCCCGTGGTGTTGCTTGAGCCGCATGTCCAAGTTGGTGACTTTTGAACCGCATGATGCTCTTGAGCCGCAAGAAGCTCGTCTGTTTTTGAACTGTAAAACCCCTAAATTTCTACTATTTTTTTATTTATTAAATTTGGTACTGATTTAAAATTTTGTATTGTACGTCGCATAGTCGTATTGTATGTCGCGCACGAAATTTTATTTTTCGTGGTTGCTCGTCAAGTGCGAATATGTGCGAGCGTACATATTTTAGAAAAACATTTTTCTATTTTATTATACACTTTTAAAATATTATATAATTATTATTCTTGCTATTAAAAGCCTTTTTGTTTTTAGCAGTTACTAATCATAAATAATATTTTATTGTATACTAGGAAAAGCATAATCATGTATGTATTATTCGTGCATACATATATTTCGTAATTGTTTATTAGTCTATTTTAAATAAAAATATAATTTTTGAGATTTATTAATATTAATATTTTATTATTCAAAAAGATATTTAAAAATATTTATTATTTTCGAAATTATTATTAGTGGTATTTTGAAAAATATATTTGGAAGTTATTGTGGCCATTTAAACCTTGATTTGGATTTATGGATTTATTTAAATAGTTAAATATTTGAAGTTTGATTTATCCCATTTGATTTTGAGCTAAAAATTTAATTAGATTTAAATTGGATTCATATTTGTATTTGGATTTGGATTGATTTTAAATTAAATTAGGAAATATCTAAATTGGGTTTAAAGGAATCCTAATTCTTATCTAATTGGAAATTTCCACATCCTATAAAAGGCAGGTACTCCTCCAAATTTCTATCATACAAAATTTCTCCATAAAATTCTCCATGAAGTGCGTGCACCGTGTCCGTGTCCGTGTTCCACCATCCATAATCTTATTACATAGTTTACATCTACATTCTCCTTTCCCGTGTCGGACACACCCCGACACTAATAAATCCTTAAATCTAATCCCTAGTCTAAACCGCGTCCCCACTCGCGTCAGCCGCGTCCAGCCCTAGGTCGATCTGCTGGCCACCCGTTCCTCTTCTCCGACCCGTCTACTGATTTCCCTGCAAACACCAGCACCATCGCCGGATCCCAGTACAGCCGACCATCTTCACCTCGTCTCCCTATCAGCATAAATCCCACCAACACGCCACCACCAGTCACCCCCACATCCCCGGCCAGCGCCGCCACAGCCACCGGCCGGAACCCCCTAACCCACCTTCATCATCGTCACTGTCATCATCCTCCACCGTCAGCAAACCCAGCACGCCACCACACTGACCCCCGCCGTGGCCGACAATCCCAAACCCAAACCCAAAATTAGAACCCTAAACCTACTCACCTGTCCTCCTCCGCCGCTGGTTCGCACCCGCGCCTCTCCGGTGCCAACCCCGAGCAAGCCCCGCCGCCGTCATCCTCCCGATCTGCACCTCCGGATGGAGCGCCGCCGCGCCGCCGAGCGATGGCCGCGTGCGTGCGAGACCCCGGCCAAGAAAACCGACGGAGACTCCACCCCGAACCTCTCCGCCCCCTCCAATGATCCCTGCGCCGCCGAGCAAGGAGCTCCGACGAACCCTTTTCCGATCTCACGCTTCCCCGCGCCTGCTCTCGATCTGGCCGCCCGTCGACCAGAGTAGCGCCGCCCTTCTCCGGCGGAGCCCTGTCCTGACCTCCCAGACTCCGCTTCCGCTGCTCCGACCCTTCCACTCCTCCACGTCGTCGACGAACCCCGGCGCCGACCCCCTTCTCTTCTCTCTCGCCCTCTCTCTCTCTTTCTCTCTCTCTCTTCCCCTCTCTCGAGGAGTCCAGCCACAGAGTAAACCCAGTAAATGAAACCACCTCACAGACCCACAGTTGTGGTTATAAATTTATTATTATTATTATTATTATTATTATTATTATTATTATTATTATTAGTATTATTTTCTTTGTTTTTGTTTGTTTGTTTTGGATGTTAGATTATTGGTTATTAGATTATTAATTAGTAACATTATTATTATTATTATTATTATTATTATTATTATTATTATTATTATTATTATTATTATTATTATTATTATTTATTTCCTATCTCTTTATAATAACAGTATGACTTATATTGTTAACTAATGAATAAATATTGTTATTAGTACTAGTAGATATTTTATATATATACATATAGTAAATAGTTTCCTAAAAACTTACGTTAAAAACAAATATGATTTTGATTGTATTTTGACAAGGATTGGCTTTTGAGCCTGAAATAATTTTCTAGAATTTTCAAGTATTTATTTAAATATTTTAATCCATAAAATAGAGTTTCCACTATAACAAATATTTCTGAAATATTTTTATATTATTTTGTATTGTTATGTCCTTTTTTTTTAGTTTAAAAACTATATTTGATAGAAACTAGTTTTAGCCTGAATTACTTCTTAAATTTTCAAGTAGTTATTTGTAATATTTTGGGATAAAGGCAAAACATAAGCTTTATTTACAATTGATATTCAAATTATTATAAACTATTTTCAAGTATTATGTATAGTATTTTAAAGGATTATAAATAGTTTTCTAAAAACCTATATATATTATAATCTATCCAATTTCTTTCTGATATTTCTCTCATGTCCGTAACCGATCCTCTTATTTTCATTCTGTCACCAAATTCGTACCACCTTATGTCCACCTTAACTAAATCGACCCTTCTGGACCCAATGGAACTGTCCGTGCCACCATCAGAGGTCACCAGTATAGTTGTTGCACCGAAGTTGCAGTTCATGCTATCGTGATTATCGCAGCACACCAGGCGTACTATCAGGCAAGACACCTTGCCATTTGCTGTTTATTTATTTTAGCTCATACTTCATGCATTATTTATTTTCTTTATGCAAAATAAACTGTGATACATGGCATAAACTGTTAGAACTTACTGTTCATTTATATTTCCTGCTATGTATTATTTTTCTCACATTCAACCTAGATTTAAGGGACCACCTTGTGTGTTGCATTCATTGGCCTTGACACGTTGTAACACGAAGTTGTGTGTCGTATGTAGGATACGAAAGTGCGTGATTGGCTGGCCACCAGTACGTACAAGCCGTGCGATAGGAATAACCGCTAATAGAGGTTCCATGCTAGTTTGACTTAGCGGTTATAGAGGTTTACTGTTGTGGATACAACATAGTAGGCATTGGACGGGGAGGACAATTCCTTAGCGTATGGACTTCGATGCACTTTTCCTTTTGTAACCCGTAAGCTCCGCCAGAGACGCGGGTCAGATTACCCATGATTACTGACGGCCACTGACGATTCTGCGAAACGTCATGCTCTTACTGATGGGGCCTCTGGTGCCCAAGGAGGGACTATACCGATCCTATTTAGCCAGGGCCCATGCGTAGGAAGGATTGTTCTTAACTACATTTCACTTAGAAAGGTTAGGCACCTTTATCCGTTAGGTACGAGTACTTTTGGTTTTGGTACTTGTATCTGACCGTGGCTTGGAACAATAACTTGTCGCAGATTAGTTCGTCACATTTTGTCCTTGTTTGGTTGTAGGTGTGACTTACTACTTCGATGAGAAGGTATTGAACCTCGTTGGGGTCCGGATACCATATTGGGTTCTTAGCATGGAAAGATACGTCATCGTGAATTAGTTTACCATCTCCTGTCCTTGTTTGGTTGGGGGATGGTACACTCGTTCAGTAGGTACGTATTGGACCATGTTATAATTCGATTTACTTATTTATTTGAGTAATATTTATTCAGTTTATATGGCATGATATTATGTGTCTTGTTACGTCCCTCTGAGGACCTGGTTATCTCGCCAGGTGTGTGCTATTGTCTTTCGCAGGTGTTCTAGCTCTAGCCGTGTTCATCGCTATTTCTTTGAGGATGATTGCACTTGGATCGTCTTCGCTTCGCTCGCCAAAATTATTTCATTCCCCATGTATTTTTCTTACTTGTTGGTAGTGGATTTGTCTCCGCCCAACTACATGTACCAAATGACAATTTCATAGTCAATTATATGATATCTTCTATTCTTTTATTTTGTGTGGATGAGAGTAGTTATGGTTCTACTGTATTTTACAGCTTATGTATCCATACGAGGCCTATGTACTTCGTATGAATACAGCTGGCATGTCTACGTTCCTAGTCCTACGTATTTTGGGACTAGGGCGTTACATGTTTTTATGGTGGGCCATGCAGGTCAAGATAAATTGTTTGGTTACTTTACCGTACCAAGCAAGCCTGCGAATAAGATTAGAAGTCTAGGATCTCATCCACATACTTGACCTTTTTCCTCGATTCCATATTTGACCGACTCATCGATTGCATCTTGCTTGATTTCTTCTATCATTATTCTTATCTTTCCTTCGTGCTTGCTAGAGATTGACCCTACTAGTTAGATGTCCCAAACACCCTTAGCTTAAATCTTTTAAGTTGGGTAGAACACCCTACGACCCGACACACTCATTTGGTCAACCAAGCCTTAGTCAATAAAATCGTAGAATGATTCTATAGGAATAAACAAGACTTAGATTCTTATGACTCTTAGACTATTCATATTGGTTCTTTATTTCAATCTTAATCTCTCGTGCCTATGTATTTACCATTTTGACTAATGATGCTAATGTAGCCTAGTTTTTGCAAGCTTATTCTTTTATCAAGTTTGTTTCAAGACATATGTTATTTGGGCATGTCCACTAACACATTGTCTAGTCAGAACCGGTGCATGATGGTCTGATCAACCGAGTGCACTTTGGTTCGCTTTTATCTATCGTTCTACGTGGATGGGGACATAGCTAAACTTATCCTTTAGAGTCTCATCCGCGACTGCTTGGCAACTCCTTTTGAATTATTCGGTCGCCTTTGAACCACGTATTCGTATTCGATAAATGCCTCCTTCGAACTCTATATTACTTTCGCCTTCACTTATTTTAGAAGGACGAAGGAGTGTACTAAAAATTCCTCTAGCCTTCATATCGATTATGATTATTATCACTCGATATTGCTATATCTCCATCCTAAACTACTCGTCCTTTTCTCGGCCCTATAATTACTGTCATGACCTTCTAATCGAGTAAATCTAATTCGTTCTCTAAATCGTGCCCTCAACCTACTCTCAAGAGACCATAACTTTAAGGTCTCTAATTTAATTTATTTTTCTTGAACCCATACTATTCTTTATTGTGCGTCATCTTAAACATTTCCTTCTTGCGTTAATCCATGACTATATTCGCGTTATTGAAATCACGACTCTAATACATGTTTTTATTAAACGTCGTTCCCTTGTCTCGCCCAACGATTTGACTGTGCTTCCTTATCGATACCCCCTTGTGTCTTCTCACCCCCTACTAATTCTTAATTTCGAGGACGAAATTCTTTTAAGTTGGGTAGGATGTAAAACCCCTAAATTTCTACTATTTTTTATTTATTAAAGTACTGATTTAAAATTTGTATTGTACGTCGCATAGTCGTGTTGTACGTCGCGCACGAAATTTTATTTTTTGTAGTTGCTCGTCAAGTGCGAATATGTGCGAGCGTACATATTTTAGAAAAACATTTTTCTATTTTATTATACACTTTCAAAATATTATATAATTATTATTCTTGCTATAAAAAGCCTTTTTGTTTTTAGCAGTTACTAATCATAAATAATATTTTATTGTATACTAGGAAAAGCATAATCATGTATACATTATTCGTGCATACATATATTTCGTAATTGTTTATTAGTCTATTTTAAATAAAAATATAATTTTTGAGATTTATTAATATTAATATTTTATTATTCAAAAAGATATTTAAAAATATTTATTATTTTCGAAATTATTATTAGTGGTATTTTGAAAAATATATTTGGAAGTTATTGTGGCCATTTAAAACTTGATTTGGATTTATGGATTTATTTAAATAGTTAAATATTTGAAGTTTGATTTATCCCATTTGATTTTGAGATAAAAATTTAATTAGATTTAAATTGGATTCATATTTGTATTTGAATTTGGATTGATTTTAAATTAAATTAGGAAATATCTAAATTGGGTTTAAAGGAATCCTAATTCTTATCTAATTGGGAATTCCCACATCCTATAAAAGGCAGGTACTCCTCCAAATTTCTATCATATAAAATTTCTCCATAAAATTCTCCATGAAGTGCGTGCACCGTGTCCGTGTTCCACCATCCATAATCTTATTCCATAGTTTACATCTACATTCTCCTTTTCCGTGTCGGACACACCCCGACACTAATAAATCCTTAAATCTAATCCCTAGTCTAAACCGCGTCCCCACTCGCGTCAGCCGCGTCCAGCCCTAGGTCGATCTCCTGGCCACCCGTTCCTCTTTCCCGACCCGTCTACTGATTTCCCTGCAAATACCAGCACCATCGTCGGATCCCAGTACAGCCGACCATCTTCATCTCGTCTCCCTATCAGCATCAACCCCACCAACATGCCACCACCAGTCACCCCCACATCCCCGGCCAGCGCCGCCACAGCCACCGGCCGGAACCCCCTAACCCACCTTCATCATCGTCACTGTCATCATCCTCCACCGTCAGCAAACCCAGCACGCCACCACACCGACCCCCGCCGTGGCCGGCAATCCCAAACCCAAACCCAAAATTAGAACCCTAAACCTACTCACCTGTCCTCTTCCGCCGCTGGTTCGCACCCGCGCCTCTCCGGCGCCAACCCCGAGCAAGCCCCGCCGCCGTCGTCCTCCCGATCTGCACCTCCGGATGGAGCGCCGTCGCGCCGCCGAGCGATGTCCGCGTGCGTGCGAGTCCCCGGCCAAGAAAACCGACGGAGACTCCACCTCGAACCTCTCCGCCCCCTCCAATGATCCCCGCGCCGCCGAGCAAGGAGCTCCGGCGAACCCTTTCCCGATCTCACGCTTTCCCGCGCCTGCTCTCGATCTGGCCGCCCGCCGACCAGAGTAGCGCCGCCCTTCTCCGACGGAGCCCTGTCCCGACCTCCCAGACTCCGCTTTCGCTGCTCCGACCCTTCCACTCCTCCATGCCGCCGACGAACCCCGGCGCCGACCCCCTTCTCTTCTCTCTCGCCCTCTCTCTCTCTCTCTCTCTCTCTCTCTCTCTCTCTCTCTTTCCCTCTCTCGAGGAGTCCAACCACAGAGTAAACCCAGTAAAGGAAACCACCTCACAGACTCACAGTTGTGGTTATAAATTTATTATTATTATTATTATTATTATTATTATTATTATTATTATTATTATTATTATTATTTTCTTTGTTTTTGTTTGTTTGTTTTGGATGTTAGATTACTGGTTATTGGATTATTAATTAGTAACATTATTATTCTTATTTATTTCCTATCTCTTTATAATAACAGTATGACTTATATTGTTAACTAATAAATAAATATTGTTATTAGTACTATTAGATATTTTATATATATACATATAGTAAATAGTTTCCTAAAAACTTACGTTGAAAACAAATATGATTTTGATTGTATTTTGACAAGGATTGGTTTTTGAGCCTGAAATAATTTTCTAGAATTTTCAAGTATTTATTTAAATGTTTTGATCCATAAAATAGACTTTCCACTATAACAAATATTTCTAAAATATTTTTATATTATTTTGTATTGTTATGTCCTTTTTTTTAGTTTAAAAACTATATTTGATAGAAACTAGTTTTAGCCTGAATTACTTCTTATATTTTCAAGTAGTTATTTGTAATATTATGGGATAAAGGCAAAACATAAGCTTTATTTACAATTGATATTCAAATTATTATAAACTATTTTCAAGTATTATGTATAATATTTTAAAGGATTATAAATAGCTTTCTAAAAACCTATATATATTATAATCTATCCAATTTCTTTCTGATATTTCTCTCATGTCCGTAACCGATCCTCTTATTCCCATTATGTCACCAAATTCGTACCACCGAATGTCCACCTTAACTAAATCGACCCTTCTGGACCTAATGGAACTGTCCGTGCCACCATCAGAGGTCACCATGTATAGTTGTTGCACCGAAGTTGCAGTTCGTGCCATCGTGATTATCGCAGCACACCAGGCGTACTATCAGGCAAGACACCTTGCCATTTGCTGTTTATTTATTTTAGTTCATATTTCATGCATTATTTATTTTCTTTATGCAAAATAAACTGTGATACATGGTATAAACTGTTAGAACTTACTGTTCATTTATATTTCCTGCTATGTATTATTTTTCTCACATTCAACCTAGATTTAAGGGACCACCTTATGTGTTACATTCATTGGCCTTGACACGTTGTAACACGAAGTTGTGTGTCGTATATAGGACACGGAAGTGCGTGATTGGCTGGCCACCAGTACGTACAAGCCGTACGATAAGAATAACCGCTAATAGAGGTTGCATGCTAGTTTGACTTAGCGGTTATAGAGGTTTACTGTTGTGGATACAACATAGTAGGCATTGGGCGGGGAGGACAATTCCTTAGCGTATGGGCTTCGATGCACTTTCCCTTTTGTAACCCGTGAGCTCTGCCGGAGACGTGGGTCAGATTACCCATGATTACTGACGGCCACTGACGATTCTGCGGAACGTCATGCTCTTACTGATGGGGCCTCTGGTGCCCAAGGGGGGACTATGTCGATCCTATTTAGCCAGGGCCCATGCGTAGAAAGGATTGTTCTTAACTATATTTTACTTAGAAAGGTTAGGCACCTTTATCCGCTCGGTACGAGTACTTTTGGTTTGGGTACTTGTATCTGACCGTGGCTTGGAACAATAACTTGTCGCGGATTAGTTCGTCACATCTTGTCCTTGTTTGGTTGTAGGTGTGACTTACTACTTCGATGAGAAGGTATTGAACCTCGTTGGGGTCCGGATACCATATTGGGTTCTTAGCATGGAAAGATACGTCACCGTGAATTAGTTTACCATCTCCTGTCCTTGTTTGGTTGGAGGGATGGTACGCTCGTTCAGTAGGTGCGTATTGGACCATGTTATAATTCGATTTACTTATTTATTTGAGCAATATTTATTCAGTTTCTATGGCATGATATTATGTGTCTTGTTACGTCCCTCTGAGGACCTGGTTATCTCGTCAGGTGTGTGCTATTGTCTTTCGCAGGTGTTCTAGCTCTAGCCGTGTTTATCGCTATTTTTTCGAGGATGATTGCACTTGGATCGTCTTCGCTTCGCTCGCCAAAATTATTTTATTTCCCACGTATTTTTCTTACTTGTTGGTAGTGGATTTGTCTCCGCCCAACTACATGTACCAAATGGCAATTTTATAGTCAATTATATGATATCTTCCATTCTTTTATTTTGTGTGGATGAGAGTAGTTATGGTTCTACTGCATTTTACAGCTTATGTATCCATACGAGGCCTATGTACTTCGTATGAATACAGCTGGCATGTCTACGTTCCTAGTCCTACGTATTTTGGGACTGGGGCGTTACATGAACCGCATGGGTTTTCCTGTTCTGAGCCGCATGGGCAATCATGTTCTTTTCTATGCTTCTACACGTATGTCCAGAGTTGGATTCCGGTGGACTGTGCACGAAATCGCCCGTTGAGTCGGACCGTGGGGCCCACAAAACGGCGATCCAATCAACTGTCTCAGAATTGGACCAAACTTGGCATACAGGACCAAAAAAATGATACGGTCTTGCTGGCGCAAGTTTCGTCTCGATCTGACGAACGTGCACAAAGTAATTAGGAAACTTGCACAGAGGCCGATACGGTTAATTTTGACGGATACGGATCAAATTCGTCGCGCACACGCAACCAATTTAAATTCCGTCAAAGCCCACACGACACGAAGCCATTACTCACCTTTTGATGCTTTCGGTTTGCGACAACGTCGCCCGGATTGGCGGGACGCACGTCGTATCGATAAATTTTTGTGATTTTGTAAATGTTTTTTCATGGATTTTTCTGATTTTCAATCCCAATTATCTTACTGTATAAACCACTAGAATTAAAACTATTGATGGGGTTTCCATCTCCTATAGGTCTTCTATGTCTCTGTTGAAACACAATTTTGAAATACTCGAGGGATCGACGATAAGTCGCCTTCCAAGTCAGGTCCTTGAACTACAAAACTGTTCGATTTTGAACAGTTATTCGCCAATTTTGGCATCGATTCCTCGGACAACCTAAGGTACTACAATTAAATCTAATTGAAAGAACACGAAGGCGGTTATATTGGGTACATACCGGTGCAATCGATTTGAAAATCGATTAAACGTCATGGGAGAAATCCGACCAACAAGTCACCTCTTTCGGATTCGATTGTTGCTGTTGCTTCAGCATAGTGCAGGCCTCGCGCGCGTTCCTGGCCAACTCAGTGGTGGCGCCGGCGGCGGGTGGCTGCCAGGACGTCGAGGGATGGGGAGCGGCTAGGGCGTGGGTTCGAATTAGGGTTTCGACCTCCCTCTCTCTCGAATACATATACTGCTGTTGCAAATCCGGGTCGGGGAGGAATTGGTGTTCGGCTGTGAGTCTCTCGGGTTAGGTTTTGGTAAGGTTCGGGTTGGGCTGGCTTAGGATTGCTGCTTCTGTTTTTATTTTACTACATCTTTTTTCTATTTCCTTTTTTTTTTCTATTTGCTGCTAATTTATACATATATACATATACACACTACCATATATATTATATATACCCATTTATATATATGTATATTTATATATACATACCATATACGCCTATATATATTTATATATATTAACATATATAATGTATTTTCATATATTCATACACACATATATTATGTATATATATATATATATATATATATATATATATATCTATATACACATACACATATATATATATATATATATATATATATTTTTTATACATATATACACATACACATACACATATACACATACACATATATATATCTATATTTATATACATATGCATACCTATATTTAATATATTTACATATACATACAAATACACACATTTACATAGTATATTTATAATTTATACAATCTATACGCATATACTAAAAATTACAATAATAACCCTATAATAATAATAGTACCAACAACCCACTAGAATAACCAAAAGAGTCTGGGTGAACATATTTAGCCCTAGAAAAATTGTACCAATATTCTAAAACTCTATTTAAATATTAATAATACCCATTTTGTATAAATAACCAAATATTTTAGAAAATATCATTAAGTCCACCCAGAAAGCTAGGAAATATTTGTACGTCCCTAAAAGTATGTCTACATAGGCTTGGGCTTGGTTTGGGTCCAATCTGAACTACTTTGGTACAATCGGGTTCCCTAAAACTCAATAATTTAATTAATAAATAAATGAATCTTCGGTAAATGTTAAGTCACAACTTGGCCTAGTTTTCCTAGTTAGGACACACACATGGTTGGGCCTTTCCTACCAGGGCTAATACACTAGTCTAAGCACGCCATTGCACTATCCGTGCCACGATTTCTGGTCACCGTGTACTCCAAAACTCCATCATGGCTAAAATTATCTACCGTAATAATTAACTAAATAATTATTTATAAAAACTCTAAAAAGTTACCATTTAATTCAAACAAATAATTAAAAAATATATTATCAAAATTTCGGAAAGAGGGGTTACAAATCTACCCACCTTAAAAATAATTTTGTCCTCGAAATTCTAATCCATAATTATTCCTTAAATTCAAAAAAGAGGTCTATTGTTACCTTAATTTCCTTAAATTTTAATCCCACGAAAATAGTTGATATCCTCCTCCTAGCCATTTTGTAACTACGAAACATCGAGTACTTCTACCCACCTTTGGTCATACTACTCCCTTAAGGCTATGTCCCTAAACTTTATAATCATCCAACTTCTTGTTAAAACTGCTACCAATAGTTTACCTACTGTATATTGCATTTGTAATCCTCTCCCTTCTATCAAGCAATCCAAAATTTAACAAGCAACAAATTTACACCAGTAGCTAAGAAATATTGGTAAATTCTAATAAGTATGACCTTCGTCTCTCTGCAATAGAAAGGACAGGAAGATAAGTATGAATAATCGAAGGCAATTATGAGTTTCAAGAGTGGTAGAGGGTATCCAATGATGCAGATAGGATGAAAGTCTATGAACCATTGACTTATTTGCTAGAGTGGGCTACTCTAGTCCAGTCACTTGCTAAATCGAAGAACTCTTCGTTTCCTAGAGGGGCTTGCACTCCGTTCAATACAGAAGTCCCATTCTCGAAATTCTAAACAAGGTTCTATAATAGAATGGAATTTTAAGAAATCAAGATTGTGATCTTTTTCGTGGTTATTTAAACACACAAACAAGGGATATAAATGCAATACAAGATCGTATCGCAACTTCCAGGCAGATGGAATAAGGGTTACGAATGACTTCACATTCTAAGAGATGGAGGCTACAAAATCGGTATAGGAACCTATCTCAAATAGTTCGATTTTACATATTCTAAAAATGGTGGTTTGTATAGATGGGTTTTACTGGGTCTTAATGGGTTCCTGATTGGACCTCAATCATGGGTTGGATGAACCTCAGATTTCAATCTATTTAGACTGGCCAAGATCCCAATGGTAATACTATTTCTACTAGGTTAGGGTAACCTAGAATAGGTTTCCACCCAAGTGGTTGAGCTAGTTGCTGGTCAAGTTGGTTAGCTAGGTTCCTAAAGCTCAAAATGTGCCTTCGGTGACTTTCGTGTTTAAGTAGCACAAGAAGACATAATTGAATGGCACACTAGTGACATGTGCGTAGTGGGCTTCGAGTAGACCACAACCATATATTGGGTCGAAAGATTCGAGTCGGGGTTGAGGCTCTAATGGAAGTCGGGAAGTATACCGGTATTATGGTAAGGGTTATAGCTAGTCCTTTTTGACCTGAAAGTCGTACCATAAAAATAGAGTACAAGGGGACGGGTTTAAGTGGGACGTGGTATACCTAGATGAAGGTGGACTCGTCTAGATCTTGCATATGAAGTTTGTTAGGAGGGTAACAGCTGGTCTCGTATACCGAATATTAATGACACGGCCGGGAACACAAAATGATCTAAATGGAAAGTGGGAGTCCATGGGCACTAATTATCATCCTAATGGAATTTATTCTAATCAATCGGTAATCCTCGTATACCCCAAATTTTTGAAGGCTTACGGTCTACCCACCTTAGAAGCTAGGACATGGTTTTAGGAATAACGAGGTTAGAAGAATTCTAAAGTCCGGGTATTGTACCTCGACTCTTGTTAGTAACGAATCAGGCACGGCGTAACTGGATACGGTAGATATAAGTCAAGTCAAGGATCGTTCTTCAATAAATGGAAAACGAATGTGTACAATGACACATGGTCGATAGAATAGATTGATCTACTCGTCCATAGTATACAAGAGTTATCGACGGGGTAACCAACTCTAAGGCACATCATATGAAAAGATTTCTAACAACTGAGTCGTAAATTTCTATTTGTGTCAAACCTGCCAGACTATTGTCATAAGGGCTCTAGTTAAGGCAAGCTTCAACAAATAATTAGAGGCACACAACATTTGGTCTCTTGAGAATAGATAGTCTCCTAGGTTGGCATTTGATCAAGGAAAAGATCCTAATCATTCTCAGACTCCAATGACTAGAAGATCAAGATAGTAGGTTTAGGGTCGAAGGGAGGACGAGTAACTCAAGGCAAGGTTCCAGTCACAGGGCTGGCCGATGGTAGCTACACTTGCGTATACAACTATTATAGCCATGGGGAATACTCTGTATCTATCTATCAATTACGAGCTTTCGTCTTTCCAATCAGTGAAGGACAAAACAATAAAGAGTTCAAGAGAGATGTCGCTGAATACAATTACGGGATTCAAGGCGAATGTATAATTTAAGAAGAATTGTCAATGTAATCGCGGATGAGTTCCTAGAGACATCTACATCTTAATCCACGTAGGTTAATCAGAAGGAGAGCGAACCGAGTGCACTACGGTTGATCAGACCGTAATACATCGATTCTGATTAGACAATATGTTAGTAGGCGTCCCTACTGTACATATGTCTTGAATCAAGCTCGATAAAAGAGTAAGCTTGCAAACTATGCTGTAATAGCAGCGTTGGTTAAGATAGTCAAATACAATTATACCAGATTTTTGAAAGGAGCCACAGGTAGTTCGAGTTTTGTGAGAATCAAAACCTTACCCGGTGTCCTTACTTATAAAGTCTCCCACTATCTTCTTATCCATAAGGCCTTGGTTGACTAACGGGTTATGGACCTCTATATTCTATATTTCAGGTAAACCTATTAGTGTCAGTCAATTACCTCGTCAATAGATCACAAGGACCACAAAATACTAGGTTGGGGAACACGCTACCCAACTCACGGAACTTTCACTAGTATTGGTTTTGGATCTTATGGGACACACAGGGCATTGTCATATCCTCCATAGTATCCTAAACTCGTAATCACGTCTGAAATTATTTCACCGAGGATTATGCCTCGCCCGTATACTCTGGCTATGGTAAACCCTTGGTTTCGTGATTCAGATGTGATATGTTATCAGATACTCTACCTTATCTCGACACCAGGGTAACTACGATCAAAGAGAACCACTAGCCACAGTTTTAGCAATAATTTAATAACCTATATTTTCCTAAAATAATTTCAACCCTAGGGTTCGTGCCTCGCCAGTGTACTACTGGCTGCAGTGAATCCAATCTCCATAATTTTAAATAAATAGTGACAGTGCGCTGCTGTCCTGCCATTATGTGTTAACTAACATTCCTTTAACTATAGCTGTAAAATTCATGAGCTTCTAGAGATTCAAACATGTTGACTATGAAATAAAGCGTAAGTATTTGTCCTATCAGTCATAACCCTGTAAAATAAAAGATTGAACAGGAAGGAAATAACTGAGGACAAAAGAAATACAACATTCTAATATCTATTCCATGTGTATTCAAATCATTGAGAAAAACCCCAATTGAAACTAACTCGAGGTCCGTATATGGATAACAAAATTAAAAATTTTATAAAATATAATTCTTAGGACAACTAGGAATTAAATAGACAATTCGGACTAGGATATGGGGATGATATCTAAGAGGCAAAGAGAAGGAACTGAACAATTTATCAAGGTTAGATCGTCAATCCTATGAAGCCCGATCTCACCAAGTGAATAATCTATTCATATTGGATCATATCGTCATATCAAGAGGTAATAGTGTACCTATGTGGATCTAACAACTATCAAAATTAATAACTCCTCACTCACATCATGCAGCCTAGACTACCCATCGGTAAATTTGTATAAGGGACTCCTAGTCCTAGTCATTCTCTTAAATTAAATTAACTCTAACTTGTGAATGAGCATTTTCTCGCAGGCTCGTAATAGTACGACTAACTTAAGTACCATCACGAGTTTGCATGATTTGCGAAAACAGACTTGCATGGGCCACCACAAAAACTTGTCACGACCCACACCCATTTTTTTTAAACGGATACGAGACATGTCCAAGCCAGCCTACGCCGCAGTGTCGGCGGTAGAACGCTGTCACGGCCATGAAGATCAAAATCACAAATAATGCTCATTCACAAAATTAATTTAATTTACAATGATCAAGTTTTATATTTGCAGAAAATATAAACTTGTATAAATATTGGAATGACTACAACTCAGCTATCTAGCTAGTCTCTAGGCTTTTGTCTGCAAGTACACCCGTAACTCCCAAGCTAAGTGAATCTACGGCTAACCTGAAAAATATTGGTTTCCAGTCAGGAATGGAACGAGTACAATTCACTGAATGCAGTTTCATTATATGAAAATGACTATACTACAGAGGTTAGCTTTTAGACATATGATTCATAAAATAAATGAAGAAAGACAGAATAAAACTAAATACCAACAGAAATTGAAATACAATAAAATACTCACCAACTGACCGACTGAAGTACCTTTGATATGTGATCGGTCTCGGAACAATTATGCGACACGGTCTACACGGTCTAAAGTTACACGGTCTACAGTTACACGGTCTACACGAAATACTGCAATAAAGAAATACGGTCTACAAAAAATAATCATGATCTATACGGTCTACACAGTATAAATGCAATAAAAATCACGGTCTACACGGTCTACAATATATAATGCAATAATAATCACGGTCTACACGGTCTAAAGTCAGATCACACATCGTTGGTACTTCACCCTCCCGACACAACAAGAAACAAAATCAACATAAAATTGAAATCATATATCTATCGACTAACAATGATGTATAGTAAAGATCAATACTGAAAACAAACAATAAACTGTACTCGTCTGTGGTCCTTTGCTGGTGAAATCGATAATCCAAACTACTCGGTATGCCACAATAGTCAAACTCGCACGACAGTCTCTGGATGCTGAAATAACATTACCAATGTTCTCAGAATGGTCAAATTAGCTAGGATTGCCTGTCCTTAAGTCCAATTTCGGACACAGGGGCAAAACGGTAATTTTTGGTCAAAACGGTGTCCGCCGTTGGACCCGCTTTGCAACGAAAAGCATGCCAGGGTTAATGGTCTCTAAAGTTGTCAAACTAAATGTCTACGACTTTGTTTTGATGATACAAACCCAACCGTATGTCCAGAGTTGGATTCCGGTGGGCTGTGCACGAAATTGCCCGTTGAGTCGGACCGTGGGGCCCGCAAAACGGCGATCCAATCAACTGTCTCAGAATTGGACCAAACTTGGCATACAGGACCAAAAAATGATACGTTCCTGCTGGCACAAGTTTTGTCTCGATCTGACGAACGTGCACAAAGTAATTGGAAAACTTGCACAGAGGCCGATACGGTGAATTTCGACGGATACAGATCAAATTCGTCGCGCACACGCAACCAATTTGAATTCTGTCAAAGCCCACAAGACCACGAAACCTTTACGCACCTTTTGATGCTTTCGGTTCGCGACAACGTCGCCCGGATTGGCGGGATGTTCGTCGTATCGATGAATTTTTGTGATTTTGTAACTGTTTTATCATGGATTTTTCTGATTTTCAATCCCAATTCTTACTGTATAAACCAGTAGAATTAAAACTATTGATGGGTTTCCATCTCCTATAGGTCTTCTATGTCTCTGTTGAAACACAATTTTGAAATAGTCGAGGGATCGACGATAAGTCGCCTTCCAAGTCAGGTCCTTGAACTACAAAACTGTTCGATTTTGAACATTATTCACTAATTTTGGCATCGATTCCTCGGGCAACCTAAGGTACTACAATTAAGTCTAATTGAAAGAACACGAAGGCGGTTATATTGGGTACATATCGGTGCAATCAATTTGAAAATCGATTAAACGTCATGGGAGAAATCCGGCCAACAAATCAATCTCTCGGCTTCGATTGTTGTTGTTGCTTCAGCATAGTCCAGGCCCCGCGCGCGTTCCTTGCCGACTCCAGCCGCGCGCGGCGGTGGCGCCGGCGGCGGTGGCCGCCAGGACATCGAGGGATGGGGAGCGGCTAGGGCGTGGGTTCGAATTAGGGTTTCGACCACCCTCTCTCTCGAATACATATACTGTTGTTACAAATTCGGGTCGGGGAGGAATTGGTGTTCGACTGTGAGTCTCTCGGGTTGGGTTTTGGTAAGGTTCGGGTTGGGCTGGCTTAGGATTGCTGCTTCTGTTTTTGTTTTACTACATCTTTTTCTATTTCCTTTTTCTTTCTTTTTTCTTTTTCTATTTGCTACTAATTTATACATATACATATACACACTACCATATATATATATACCCATTTAATATATATATATATATATAATATTATATATATATATATATAGAATATATATATATATATATATATATATATATATTATTATATACCCATTTATATATATGTATATTATATATACATACCATATACGCCTATATATATTTATATATATTCACATATATAATGTATTTTCATATATTCATACACACACACACACACACACACACACACACACATATTAATATATATATATATTATATATATAATAATATTATATATATATATAATATATAATGTATGTGTATATATATATATTATATATATATAATATATATATATATATATAACATACACATATATAATAATATATATATATATATATATATATATATATATATATATATATAATAATATATATATATACACATACACATATATCTATATTTATATACATATGCATACCTATATTTAATATATTTATATACATACAATACACACATTTACATAGTATATTTATAATTTATACAATCTATACGCATATCTAAAAATTACAATAATAACCCTATAATAATAATGTACCAACAACCTACTAGAATAACCAAAAGAGTCTGGGTGAACATATTTAGCCCTAGAAAAATTGTACCAATATTCTAAAATTCTATTTAAATATAATACCCATTTTGTAAAATAACCAAATTTTTAGAAATATCATTAAGTCCACCCAGAAAGCTAGGAAATATTTGTACGTACCTAAAAGTATGTCTACATAGGCTTGGACTTGGTTTGGGTCCAATCTGAACTACTTTGGTACAATCGGGTTCCCTAAAACTCAATAATTTAATTAATAAATAAATAAATCTTTGGTAAATGTTAAGTCGCAACTTGGCCTGGTTTTCCTAGTTAGGACACACACATGGCTGGGCCTTTCCTACCAGGGCTAATACACTAGTCTAAGCATGCCATTGCACTATCCATGCCACGATTTCTGGTCACCGTGTACTCCAAAACTCCATCATGGCTAAAATCATCTACCGTAATAATTAACTAAATAATTATTTATAAAAACTCTAAAAAGTCACCATTTAATTCAAATAAATAATTAAAAAAATATTATCAAAATTTTGGGAAGAGGGGTTACACTACCTTCTTCCCATTGTGCGCTCCGCCGGCCGATCACAAACCATCCGATCTATGTTCAATAGGACATATCGGACTACACTTTGTC
Source organism: Iris pallida (assembly GCA_029216955.1). Lineage (NCBI taxonomy): Eukaryota > Viridiplantae > Streptophyta > Magnoliopsida > Asparagales > Iridaceae > Iris > Iris pallida. Next base: position 1,535,500 of record JANAVB010033819.1, read on the forward strand.
ATTCCGAGGTTGACCAGTCATTCTCCTATTCCTCCACCTTCTCCACTTTGGTATAAACATGCACCAGATGAAGTGAAATTGTGGACAACACCTTATACCGGTGCAATAGCATTATTTAAGAAATCATGGCCAAGATGTTTACTTTCTTGGACGAGGGTGATTCAGTTCCACTATAAAGAAGAAAATGAATTACAATCACTCTCTCAACACTTCTTTTCTTGCTCTAAAAAAACTCTCTATCACAAAGATAAAGAAAGAAAAAATCTCTCTTATTCAACAACTTGCTCTCGTGTTGAACTTATTCAACAACTTTTATTGAGCACAATGAGATATTCTTGTTGTAACTTTTTTAACAAATTACATTGAGCACTCTTAAGATGTTTTGTAGAGAACCTTTAGACCCCTTTATATATCATGGCAAATTTCTATATATGGAAATCCAATCCTATGTAGGCTTATTATTGGAAATCCAATCATATGTATTAGAAATCCAATCATATGTAGGCTTATATATATTAGAAATCCAATCCTATGTAAACTTATATATATTAGAACTCCATATATGGAAATCCAATAAAATATATGGTCAAAATCAAAGATGGTCATGGGCCTATTTTTGGACACTTTCTTTCATATCTCCGTGTAGGCAAGGTTTTGCCACAAAATCGAGGCGACAAACTTCTCCACCGCATAGTTTCACCAAATCAACTACTCGTCAATTCCGTCCCTAAGGGCTCTTAAGCAAAACTTCTCCACCTTGCTCTGGAGAAGCTTCTTTCTTCTTGTACACACTCTTGCAGCCTATAGCTCGCTTATCTTTGGGCAATGGAACCAAATCCCATGTACAGTTCTTTTGGAGAGACTCAATTTCTTCCTGCATAGCCACCTCTCAATTCTTGCTGCTAGTATCTTTGACAGTCTGTCTGAAGGTGATATGCTCGTCATCCTCCACTAGTAGTGCATATGCCACCACATTTAACTGTCCATAGTGCTTTACCTAGGGCTGCAAATGAGCCAAGCCATTCGCGAGCTGCTCGAAGCTCGGCTCGATAAAAGCTTGTTTGAGCTCAGTTCGTTTAGTAAACAAGCTGAGCTCAAGCTTCATTTTCGAGCTCGTTTAATAAACGAGCCAAGCTCAAGCTTAGAAGTACTCGGCTCATTTGAACTCGCAAGCTGGCTCGTTTATGAGCTTGCGAGCCGGCTCATTTAAGAGCTTGTTTAGGAGTTCATTTGTACTTTGTTGAATTCTAATTTTATATATGTTTGTATAACAATATAGTTGTGTGCATTATATTTTATATCTCCTTAATAATTGATATTAAAAGAACTTTTTTAATTAAATTTTATAAATAAATTGTTAATATTACATGTACTTGAATTCAAACCTAAATAGCTTGAAATCGAGCTCGTTAAGCTTGAAATCGAGCTTAATGAGCTTGAAATGTCCGAGCTCTCTAGCCTAGTTGTATTAGAGCGGACGACGAGTCCCCTAATTGTATGTGTGTGTGATTTCAAAAAAAATGATTGAATAAAGTTGAGCAAGCTTGAAATCAAGCTTAACGAGCTTGATTTTGAGCTTATCGAGCTTGTTTATCAAGCTTGCTTATCAAGCCAAGCTCAAGCTCAAACCAAGTCAAGCTCGAGCTTAATATAAACAAGCTCGAGCCAAGCTCAAGCTCTAAAAATAGAAAAACTTATCAAGTCGAGCTCGATTAATTCTAGTCAAGCCAAGCTCAAGCCTACAAAAGCTTGGTTCGGTTTGGCTCATTTGCAGCCCCTTTACCGGTTCATCAAATCCATACATGTGTACTGGCTTGACCGATCTCTTTGGCCTAGTGGTGGCCGAGGAATCTTGGTGCTGGTGTTGCTCTTCCTCTGGTTGTTGCTCTTGTGGGGCTTGATGAACATCTTCAGAAACCTCCATCTCATCTGATGCATCCTCAGCCGACTCAATCTTAACGGTTTGAGATTTGCTAGATACACCACCGTCCTGATCGGACTCACTCTTCTTGCTTGAAGCCAATACTGAAGACTCGTCGAATGTGACATCCCTGTTGATTAAGAACTTATCCTCCAAGCAGTACAAACAGTATCCCTTCACTCGTTGTGCATATTCCAAGAAAATGGCTTTCTTGGCTCTCGGATCCAACTAATTACCTTCAATGACATGGTAGTAAGCTTTGCATCCAAATACGCACAAAGTGCTGTAATCTGCTGGTTTGTCGGTTATCGTCTTATATGGAGTCTTACAGTCTATAGCTCGACTTGGTAATCTATTAACCAAGTACTGCGGCATGTGTATAGCATCCGCCCACCATTCCTTGCCTAAACCGGCATTGGAGAGCATACATCTTGCTTTCTTAAGTAAGGTTCGGTTCATCCTCTTTGCTAACCCATTCTGCTGTGGCATGTTCTTGACAGTCCAATGTCGAATGATACCTTCTTGAGCACAGAAATCTTTGAAAGATCCATAGGTATATTCAGTAACATTATAAGATCTTATCGTCTTTATCTTTCTGCCCGTTCTGTTCTCCACGATCGCTTTCCACTGCTTGAATTTTTCGAACACTTGATCCTTGGTTTTGATGAAATACATCCAAACATAATGTGTATAATCATCAATAAAAGTGACGTAGTACCTTATTCCATTCTTGGAAGGAATCTTGTTAGGTCTCCATACATCTGTATGCACATAGTCGAGAATACCTATTGTTTTCTGCTTGCTTGTACAGAAGGTCACCCTGTGTTACTTGCCATAAACACAATGCTCACAGAAATCCATACTTGGCTTCTTCAAGTTCTTCAGTAACCCCTGTTTGCTCAGTAAGGACAGACTTTTCTTACTCATATGCCCAAGATGTATATGTCAAAGACGCGTGCTATCAGACGAATCAAATGTACTAACTGCTAAAGGTCTAGTCACAGTACTTTCCAATAAGATATAAATATTACCATGTCGGTGACCTTTCATCACCACCAAAGAACCACGAACAACTCGCAAGACTCCACCCTCGGCAAAGAACTTATTTCCATTCGAGTCAAGCGTACCAAGAGAAATAAAAAAAATTGAGGTCGAAAATACGTACGGCTCCATCATACATCTTCACCTTGATAGACCCAATTCCAACAGCTCGACATTCATTGTTGTTGTCCATCAACACAGAACCACTATGTGTCGTCTTGTAGGAAGAAACCACTCCCTCTTTGGACACATATGGTATAAGCATCCATAATCTAGAATCCAACGGTCACTCATGTTGTTATGTGCCACCAAAAAATAGACCCAGTTATTGTCGGTTTCTGAAGCACAGTTTGCTCTCACCTTCTCTCTGCCTTATTCTCCTTTTTCTTGTTCTTCTTTGGATGATGACACTTATTTGCTTCTCATTGCAGTTGAAGCACTTCACCTTCTCAATAGGTGTCTTGGATTTGGATCTTGACCTTCTGTTATAAGATGCTCTATCGTTTGTCCTTCCTCTTGCCGTCAAACCTTGGACTTGATTTCTATCGTTTTCGCCATTAGAAGAAAAATTCGTACCTCATTAGACAATAAGACACTCGTAGCCTCTTTTACGAAAATTGAGCCCTTCCTGTATGTAACATCCCAGAACCAGAATACTGGAGAGCGGGGGCGTACATAGCCAGCTACACATATTGAAGTGCAACCCACCTCGCTATACTCGCGTCACGGCTGTCTAGATACATGAGGGTTTAACTATAAGCCAACAATCTTCTATGGTCATGAACCAGCCTATTGTCTCAATCTCAAGCAATCAATAATAGCTACAAGATGTCAGAGCACCAAATATATAATCGCAAGGCGTCCCATACATTACATATTGGATGATCATGAAGCTAGTCGTACAAAAGGTCAAGACTAGCAAGAGTTCAGTCATACATGATCAACCCTAGGATCTGTCAATCATGATACAGCCCGTAGGCGGACAGTAAATAAAGGTGCAATACGGGCTAACACGTGCTCGCCGGCTAAACGCCTCAAAAGAATAATTTTTACAATAAAGTGGGAGGACAAAAAGAAACCCACTCGTTGCCAAGGTTACGCCTGGTGGTCACCATCTGGCTGGAAGATAGGTGGATCTTCTGGTGCTGCTCCGATATCTGGCCACACAAAACCAGCCGGGTCAGACCCCAGAAAGAACAAGTGCCATAAAGGAGGCTTCGCTTAGGAACTAAAACCAGCATATCACAATAGAATATTAAAGGTAATAAATAAAGAACTGATAATAATAGAGATAACAACAGTAAACTGAGTACGAGGAAAACCATTCAAGTAGCCAGGTCACAACCCTTAAACCAAACAAGGACCGGAGTTGCAGCCCTTCACCTGAATAGAAACCCGTCTCAAATACTATTGGTACAGTGAAGACAATAAACGAAGAGAGGACACAAAACTGCTCCGGGAGCTAATTACAACCCTTAAACCAAACAACCGGGGTTGTAATCCTTCGTCTGAACAGAACTGGACCCCCAATCTTTATCGCTAAGGCCAGTATAAATAATCATGGTATTAAGGTAAGGTAAAACATGACGAACATGGCATGGGGTTGCAATAAGACAATAAACAAAGAGAGCACACAGAACTGCTCCGGGAGCCAGGTTACAATCCTTAAACCAAACAAGGACCGGGGTTGTAACCCTTCGCTTGAACAGAACTGGACCCTCGATCGTTATTGTTAAGGCAAGCATCAATAATCATGTCATGTCACAATCTTGTACAGGATCAGGATAAGACTAAGCTGGAATAAACTTTATCCAATCAATCACGGCCAATCAAGAGTACGGCTTGATACTTTTAACTAACTAGGGTTATCACAGGCCTAGTTATTAGCAAGATGCAATGAGATTATCCCAACAGCCACAAGCCCTGCAGACCATCTGGTTATCCAGGTCGAATGTCCGTTTATGAAGAATGCAACACGTGACTGTGTGCTGGAAATGTGTCCTACTCGTCGGTAGGCTACAAGTCCACTTAATGCGCCCAGATAACGGAATTGCCTGTAGCTGGAAATCTCTTCATGTCTACTAAATTATTCTAGTTTATTAGCATTAGTCAATTACTGTAGGTATCCCTGACCGTGGTACTCAGGGATCCCTATCCTAGACATGAAGCAAGACAGTACTGGTTTATTTGTACAAACGCAATCGCCCAGGGTGTCCAGGTCATTCAATTCTGTCATGACATGCTAGCCGTCGCAACAGCATTCGAGATATATATATCATGTCAAATTCACTGTCAAGAGTGCCCCACGACGGGCCGCTATCATGTCATATCATTTGTCAAAAGTGCACCACAACTGGTCACCATTATTTTATGGAACATATTTAAAATTAACATTTAACCTGGTATAAGCATATATGCAATAACTAAATATAAACAGGGTGCAAGAGTTGTGGAGGAATCATGCGGCTCAGGGAAGACGGGGCATAACTTTCACATACGAACTCAAAATGAGGTGCTCCAGAGATATTCGGAAAGGCAAGACAAAGATCTAAAACTTTCATGTTTTAAGTTTTTCGAAATTCTGGCTAGAAAATAGCTAAACTTGGCAAAAAAAATCATTCTGTGCGCTTTTTATGCCAAAAATTCAATTCTGCGTAAAATAAGCAAAAGGGGAGGGTTCCAGTGTAAAATTTTACATTCTGGATACCATCCAGCGTAAGATACGCAAATTCAGGGTTCTCTGCGTAAAATCTTATATTCTGGATGCTATCTAGCGTAAAATACATAATTTCAGGGTTTCCTGCATAAAATCTTACATTCTGGATGCGATCCAGCATAAAATACGCAATTTTAGGATTTCCTGCGTAAAATCTTACATTCTGGATGCTATCCAGCATAAAATACGCAATTTCCGGATTCTCTGCGTAAAATCTTACATTCTGGATGCTATCCAGCGTAAAATACGTAATTTTAGGATTTTTCTGCGTAAAATCTTACATTCTGGATGCTATCCAGCGTAAAATACGCAATTTCAGGGTTCCCTGCGTAAAATTTTACTCAGCCGACATAAAAAATTCAGAAAACTTGTTTTGGCCATAAAAACTTCATTTTAACTCGAAATAAGGTGAATCAAAACCAAATTCATACAAAATTTCGTGCTCTTGCTCATGGAACTATTAGTTTTCAAAAATAACAAGTTTTAGTAGATCAAAACCAAGAAAAACTCCATGAACTCATAAAACCCGAAAGTTATAATGTAGATCTAGAAGAATCTATCCATAAAAATCAAAAACTCCAAGTTCTAAAGAGGCTTATATTTATGTAAATAAGGGAATGGAACAATAAAACTTGAGATCCATCATGAAGCAAGTTGCACTTGCTTAGGGCTCTTGGGTGTAGGTGGAGAGTAATGGTGAGAAAGAAGAAGAGTGAATGAGGAGAGAGAAAGAGTGTTGGGTTAATAAATGGGGATGGTGGTGGTAGGTAAGAGTTCTCCCCTTGGTTCATGATGAACCAATAAGCAACCCAAGCCAAACCAAGCCAACCCAAACAAGCCGAACCAAGCCAGGAGACATGCAATACAAGTCAGATACGTACACGTATCCCAAAATACGTAATACGAACTATGGTCATCACAACTCTACCCACCTTAAAAGAATTACGTCCTCGGAATTTAATCAAGAGGCTAGAGATGCAAGGACAAGCTATACTAATCACAGGCAAGCACTAGTCTAGCAATCAAGCAATTATTCATGCAAGCAAGGAATCGAAGGCATGAGGCATAAGAAGGATATTATACCTCACGAGTCAAACAGGTCGGGATATCGTGATCGGATATCATCCTCACGCTCCTACGTTGACTCACCCAAAGGATGATGACTCCAGGCAACTCGTACTAACTTGATAGTCTTGTTCTTGAGTATCTTCTCTCTCCGGTCCAATATGGATGCGGGCCTTTCCTCATACGAAAGGTTGGTACCAACAACCAATTTTGAATGATCCAGGATATGGCTCGGGTCCGGGATATACTGTCGTAGTTGGGATACATGGAACACGTCATGCACCTCACTCAGAGACGATGGAAGAGCGAGACGATAGGACACATCTCCTACTCGCTCCAGGATATCGAACGGCCCTATATACCTAGGACTAAGCTTTCTCCGTACGCCGAAATGAATGACGCCACGGTTAGGCGAGATCCTAAGGAATACATGGTCGCCGACAAAAAATTTAAGGGGACGTCGATGAGAATCGGCCCAATGGCGCTGGCGATCTTGTGCAACGCGAAGATGATCTCTAACTCTCCTGACTACCTTGACTGTCTGAGTGATCAACTCGGGACCAAGCATCTGTCTTTCCCCAACATCGTCCCATGCTAGTGGGGATCTGCACTTCCTACCATACAGTACCTCGAACGGTGCCATCTAGATGATAGCTTGGAAACTGCTGTTGTATGAGAACTCCACCAGGTGCAAGTGATCTTCCCACGAACCGTCGAAGTCGAGCGTACAAGATCTCAATATATCCTCAAGAGTCTGGATCGTGCATTCCAACTGACCATCTGTCTGCGGGTGATAAGCTGAGCTGAACTGGAGGTGAGTTCCCAAACTATCTTGCAGACTACGCCAAAAGTGTGACGTAAATCTCGAATCTCTGTCCGAGGTGATACTGACCGGCACTCCGTGAAGTCTGACTATCTGCCTGAGGTACATCTCTGCTAGCTGAGCCGTCGACTGACCAACTCTGAATGGAAGAAAGTGAGCCACCTTCGTGAGCCGATCAACTATAACCCAAATAGCATCTCTACCGGCCGGGGACCTAGGTAATCCAGTCACAAAATCTATGGTTATATGCTCCCACTTCCATTCTAGAATTGGAAAGGGCTGAGAAAGTCCAGCTGGCCTCTGATGTTCAGCCTTGACTTGTTGGCAAACCAAACACCGAGAGACAAACCGAGCTATCTCCCTCTTCATGCCATTTCACCAAAAGTGCTGACGGATATCTCGGTACATCTTCGTGCCACCGGGATGAATCGAATACTGAGAACTGTGAGCTTCGGTCATGACTTCCTGTTTGATATCTCCACTAGGTACACAAAGACGCTTACCATGTCGAAGTGTATCATCTTCATGAATGTATAATTCTGGTCTTCGCCCTGCTACACATTCTGTCCTAAGCCGCTGAAGCTTAGAATCTGATGACTGAGCTATCTTGATTCTCTCAACTATACTGGACTGAACTTGCATGCTGGCCATCAATGCCACACTGGTAGGAAGGACAACTTCTATACCCATCTTCTGAAGATCTGCTAACAATTCTGGTTGCGCTGTCAGAAAAAAGACTCCGGCTCTCCTGCTCAATGCATCTGCAACAACATTAGCTTTTCCAGGATGATACTGCAGGTTGACATCATAATCCACAAGCAGCTCTAGCCATCTTCTCTGACGCATGTTAAGATCCTTCTGAGTGAACACATACTTCAGGCTCTTGTGGTCGGTAAAAATCTCCACCCTATCTCCATACAAGTAGTGTCTCCAAAGCTTGAGTGCAAACACTACTGCTGCCAGTTCCAAGTCATGGGTCGGGTAATTCCTCTCATGATTATGAAGTTGTCGTGACGCATAAGCTATTACCTTCCCATGCTGCATCAAAACACATCCTAAACCTCTGCCTGAAGCATCATAGTACACTGAAAATCCTTCGGTCCCATCTGGAAGTGTGAGAATGGGTGCCGTCATCAAGCCTCGCTTCAACTTCTCAAAAGAATCCTGACATTCCGCTATCCAAGCAAACTGCACATCCTTGCGGGTTAACTGTGTCAACGACGCTGATATCCGGGCAAAGTCTGAAACAAATCGCCGATAGTAGCCGGCCAATCCAAGAAAACTGCAAACTTCTGCAACTGTGCTAGGCACTGGCCACGTCTCAATAGCCACGATCTTCTGGAGATCCACTTCTACTCCTCCTCTGGTGATGATATGACCTAAGTACGAAATGTGATCGAGCCAGAACTCGCATTTACTGAACTTGGCATACAACTGGTGCTCTCGGAGAATCTGGAGGACAACTCTGAGATGCTGCTCATGCTCCGCTTCACTCTTGCTATAGACCAGGATGTCGTCTATGAACACAATCACGAACTGATCCAAATAAGGCATAAAGATGCGATTCATGAGGTCCATGAATACAGCCGACGTATTGGTTGCTCCAAATGGCATAACAAGAAACTCCCAATGCCCATATCTAGATCTGAATGCCGTCTTCGGGATATCCTGCTCTCTGACTCTGATCTGGTGGTACCCTGACCGCAAATCTATCTTTGAGAATACTGCTACTCCTCTGAGTTGATCAAACAAGTCATCTATCCTTGGGAGAGGATATCTGTTCTTGATTGTCACTGAGTTCAAGGTACGATAGTCAACACATAATCGGGACGTACCATCCTTCTTTTTCACAAGAAGCATTGGGGCTCCCCAAGGCGATCCACTAGCATGAATGAATCCCTTGGTTCTGAGTTCTTCAATCATTTTGTACAATATCTCCAATTCTGACGGCACCATCCTGTAGACTCTCTCTGACACAGGTACGGTCCCGAGGATCAAGTCTATGGTGAACTCGATCTCTCGCTCTGGCAGCATTCCTGGAAGCTCTTCTGGGAAAACATCTGGAAACTCCTCGACGATCAGGGGTAACTACACTGCTGCTACTTGCCATCCGCAATATGGGAGGAGAAGGTTCAACTTCGCCTCAGGAAAAGGAAAACTCTGGCTCGCCTGGTACACTAAAAACAACCCTGCCAATATGGCAATCAATCCTGGCATACTGGTCCCTCAACCAATCCATCCCTAAGACCACATCATAATCGGCCATCGGGAATTCTATCAACCTAGCGGAAAACTCTCTACCGCTAACTACGACCCGACACGAGGAAAACACTCTATCTACTCCCACAAGACCGTTACCAGTAAGTATATTGAGCCTTACTGATAATGACTCGGGCTCCAGTCCTATCCGTGTCGCGAATCGTGCAGACATAAATGAATGCGAGGCACCAGAATCAAATAATACTGAAGCTGGAAAGGTGTTGACGAGAATAGTGTTAGCCCAATGATTGTATTATATTTTTGAATATGGTTAATATGTTAAGTTTAGCATTTCATTATCACTAATCTTCATACTATCACTATAGCATTTCCACTTATACTTATATCTTTGGTGATATGTGCCCATTGGTTTACATCTTAGTGATATGAGCTTATCTATCTTAAATTTAATTGGGTTGCCAAAATCAAAACTATATTTTTGATTGTGGTCATTCAATTAAGTTTAATCATTATGATATCACTAACATTTATGCCATCACCTTAGCACTTATACTTAAACTTTGTATAGTCCTAATGTACTTTAATTTATCATACTTGCTACTATGTATATTGCTTTGTTCGTCTAACATGTACATACAGAAAAGCAATAAGCAAGATCAATATGGATATATGCAATGAAGAAATCATGGTGGGCTAAAGACGACGGATCCCACAAGATTTCTCTGAACCACCCGACGACATCTCTGGAGCCACGCACCGGGGGTTCCGCTGGATATCTTTGGACAGCTGCCGCCAAGGGAAAAAGCCAGCACCTATCAAAGGAAGAAGCCAAGCCGTGCCATCATTATTTCAAGACTCTGAAGAAGCCTGCACCTTCCTAAGTTTATCTGGAGTCTGTAATGAGTCTTAGGAATTATTGTAAACACAAGAAATGGATGGCAAAATCGAAAGCTAGGGCAGAAATAAGCCCAGGATCATTTTTGGTGGAAAAATGGCATACCGACGGTATACCGGCGTATACCGACGGTATACCGGTTTTCGTTCACAGAAAGTTTCTGTTTACAAAACCGGCATACCGACGGTATACCGCTTCCGAAACGTTGAAATTCCAACGGTCGGATTTTCAGCCATTAATGATCCCAACGGCTATATTTCTAGCCGTTGTAATCCCAGACCGGTATACCGCCGGTATGACGGATCATACCGGCGGTATGCTGATTCGTGACTGAAAAGTTGCCTTTGGCTTCTTTTCAAGCTTTGGTTATAAATAGCCTTGAACTCCTTCATTCAAGGTTGATGTTTTGAGCCTAAAAATTTCTAAACCACCAAAACCTATCCACAAACAACTCTACAAAGCTTTCATTTGTCATTCACAAATTGTGTTAGAGTTATTGAGTTGAAAAGTGAGATCTTCATCCTATTGTATAAGGAGATCAAAACCTATTATGAAAGGTTGAAGTTGGAGAGTCTTCGTATCCAAACTCTCGATTGAAGTTGGGGAGTCTTCGTATCCAAACTCTCGGTTGAAGTCGGAGAGCCCTTCGGATTAAAGCTCTTGTGTAAGAAGTTGGCGAGTTCTTCGGATCCAAACTCGTGTGTAACTATTTGCTCAAATAGTGGATTAAAGTCGGAGAGAGTTCCGGGACTGGACTGCCTCTTAGGAGGATACCAGGATACATCGGGTGTCGGTATTGTGTTTGCTTCTTCTCTTGCACTTATATTTTTAAATTGCCAATTAGCTTGTGCTAAGTGCTTGATTAGTTAGCTTGACCCTATTCACCCCCCCTCTAGGGTTCCTACAAATAGTACCTGCCACTACCTCACCGGGTGCTATTCCTTCCTCTCCCATGGTCAAGGCCAGCACTTGACCATGCCCTCTGGGTGCGGGTTCCCTCTGCTGAAAACTCCTCTGCCTGCTCTAGATTAGGGCTTGGGCTTGGACATACTGCTGCGGTCTCTGCTGCTGGAATGCCTGGGCCTGCATCGGCAATGGCCTCGAAAATGGGTACTGCAGTTGCTGCTGCTGCTGGACTGGTGCTGGTCCTCTAACTGAAGGACTAGAGAAGGCCGATGAACTCTTCCTGTTCGGACAGTTCCCAACCCTGTGGTCCGGGGCACCACAAACCAAGCACAAACCCTGTGCTCTGCGGCACTCTGATACCACATGCCCTGGCTTCCCGCAGTGTGAACATCCCACTGCGGAAGACTGCTTCTGCTTCTGCTGCTGAGGGTACGTTGGGGTCAAATACTAAACTGACGTCACTGAGGCCGCCCGCCTCGGAGCTCCAATGGTCAAAGCCCTAGCTGTCGGGGCTGGGGCTGACGACTGGTTCATCTGGCTATGGGATCGCTTCCGACCTCCGGTCCTATCAACGATCCTCTGGACGGTATATTTATGCCTCCGGGCTGCCCTCAGTACTGCATCAAAGGTCTGATGCTCAAACTGTTCCACCGCCAACAAAATCTCTAGGTGGAGCCCCTGCTGGAACCGCTGGGCTCTATCGAACTTGTCGCTACCAAGGTGGGAGCAAACCGACTAAGCCTGGAGAACTCGGCCGCATATCCATCGACCGTCCTGCCCATCTGCTTCAGATTAGTGAACCTCGTCTGTAGATCATACTGAGCTACATCATCAAAATACTTGGTCTAGAATCTCTTCCTGAATATTGTCCAGGCAATAGGGGCCACTAATCCAACGGCCTGCGTCGCCCACCAGCTGCGGGCAAGATCCAATAGCTGTAGGCGCACCACGGCCACATTCTCGTTCTCTGGAGTCCTAGCTGCTTCTAGAATCACCTCTGTGTCCTGAAGCCATGCATCTGCAGCGATCGCATCTTCACTGTCGTCGAAGAAGGGAGGGTTCAAGCGCTTGAAGCTGTTGGCCGTGCTATTACCCTGATGACCTCCTCTGGTCAAAGCGTCTGCCACCGCCTGGTGCAAGGCATCTCCTCGACGATCCTGGGAGGCTAATAGTGACCTGATGAGACCCACCAAAGTGCCATCATCAGGCTCTGCAGGCTGGACGGGCTGAACTGGTGGCTCTCCTCCAGTAGGCATGACTCTGGAGGCTACTCCTGAATGTTCGACTTGATCTTCAGGTTGCTGCTGGTCCACGGGAGGTACCCCGCCTTGCTGATCGGCAGGTCCATGAACAATACCGCTGAAGAAGACGTCATAGGGAATAATAAGGAAGGACCAGGACAGATCAACGATACAAGCATGTGATCAGGTCAAGATTACAGGGATTAGAAGATACGGGCAGAGATCAAGGGCGAGTGCTGATTGAGACTTCTATTCGGTAAATCCTCACATATCTTGATTTATAAGACCTGCATAGGCCACCACTTAAACCATGTAACGCCCCAGAACCAGAATACTGGAGAGCGGGGGCGTACATAGCCAGCTACGCATATTAAAGTGCAACCTACCTCGCTATACGGTCATGGCTGTCTAGATACATGAGGGTTTAACTACAAGCCAACAGTCTCCTATGGTCATGAACCAGCCTATTGTCTCAATATCAAGCAATCAATAATAGTTACAAGTTGTCAGAGCACCAAATATATAATAGCAAGGCATCCCATACATTACATATTGGATGATCATGAAGCTAGTCGTACAAAAGGTCAAGACTAGCAAGAGTTCAGTCATACATGATCAACCCTAGGATCTGTCAATCATGATACAGCCTGTAGGCGGACAGTAAATAAAGGTACAATACGGGCTAACACGTGCTCGCCGGCTAAACGTCTCAAAAGAATAATTTTTACAGTAAAGTGGGAGGACAAAAAGAAACCCAATCGTTGCCAGGGTTACGCCTGGTGGTCACCATCTGGCTGGAAGACAGGTGGATCCTCTGGTGCTGCTCCGATATCTGGCCACACAAAACCAGCTGGGTCAGACCCCAGAAAGAGCAAGTGCCACAAAGGAGGCTTCGCTTAGGAACTAAAACCAGTATATCACAATAGAATATTAAAGCTAATAAATAAAGAACTGATAATAATAGAGATAACAACAGTAAACTGAGTACGAGGAAACCATTCAAGTAGCCAGGTCACAACCCTTAAACCAAACAAGGACTGGGGTTGCAGTCCTTCACCTGAATAGAAACCCGTCTCAAATACTATTGGTACAGTGAAAACAATAAACGAAGAGAGGATACAGAACTACTCCGGGAGCCAGGTTACAACCCTTAAACCAAACAAGCACCGAGGTTGTAATCATTCGCCTGAACAGAACTGGACCCCCGATCTTTATCGCTAAGGCCAGTATAAATAATCATGGTATTAAGGTAAGGTAAAACATGACGAACATGGCATGGGGTTGCAATAAGACAATAAACGAAGATAGGACACAAAACTACTCCGGGAGCTAGGTTACAACCCTTAAACCAAACAAGGACCAAGGTTGTAACCCTTCGCCTGAACAGAACTGGACCCCCGATCGTTATTGTTAAGGCAAGCATTAATAATCATGTCATGTCACAATCTTGCATAGGATCAGGATAAGACTAAGCTGGAATAAACTCCATCCAATCAATCACGGCCAATCAAGAGTACGGCTTGATACTTTTAACTAACTAGGGTTATCACAGGCCTAGTTATTAGCAAGATGCAATGAGATTATCCCAACAGCCACAAGCCCTGCAGACCATCCGGTTATCCAGGTCGAATGTCCGTTTATGAAGAATGCAACACGTGACTGTGTGCTGGAAATGTGTCCTACTCGTCGGTAGACTACAAGTCCACTTAATGCGCCCAGATAACGGGATTGCCTGTAGCTGGGAATCTCTTCATGTCTACTGAATTATTCTAGTTTATTAGCCTTAGTCAATTACTGTAGTATCCCTGACCGTGGTACTCAGGGATCCCTATCCTAGACATGATGCAAGACAGTACTGGTTTATTTGTACAAACACAATCGTCCACGGTGTCCAGGTCATTCAATTCTGTCATGACATGCTAGCCATCGCAACAGCATTCGAGATATATATATCATGTCAAATTCACTGTCAAGAGTGCGCCACGACGGGCCACTATCATGTCATGTCATTTGTCAAAAGTGCACCACAACTGGTCACCATTATGTCATGGAACATATTTAAAATTAACATTTAACCGGGTATAAGCGTATATGCAATAACTAAATATAAACAGGGTGCAAGAGTTATGGAGGAATCATGTGGCTCAGGGGAGACGGGACATAACTTCCACATACGAACTCAAAATGAGGTGCTCCAGAGATATTCGAAAAGGCAAGACAAAGATCTAAAACTTTCATGTTTTAAGTTTTTCGAAATTCTGGCTAGAAAATAGCTAAACTTGGCAAAAACAGTCATTCTGTGCACTTTTTACGCCAAAAATTCAATTCTACGTAAAATACGCAAAAGGGGAGGGTTCCAGCATAAAATTTCACATTCTGGGTACTATCCAGCGTAAAATACGCAAATTCAGAGTTCTCTGCGTAAAATCTTATATTATGGATGCTATCTAGCGTAAAATACACAATTTCAGGGTTTTCTGCGTAAAATCTTACATTCTGGATGCGATCCAGTATAAAATACGCAATTTCAGGGTTCCCTGCGTAAAATCTTACATTCTGGATGCTATCCAGCGTAAAATACGCAATTTCAGGGTTCCCTGCGTAAAATTTTACATTCTGGATGCTATTCAGCATAAAATACGCAATTTCAGGGTTTCCTACGTAAAATCTTACATTCCGGATGCTATCCAGCGTAAAATACGCAATTTCAGGATTCCCTGCGTAAAATTTTACTCAGCCGACATGAAAAATTCAAAAAACTTGTTTTGGCCATAAAAACTTCATTTTAACTCGAAATGAGGTGAATCAAAAACCAAATTCATACGAAATTTTGTGCTCTTGCTCATGGAACTATTAGTTTTCGAAACTAACAAGTTTTAGTAGATCAAAACCAAGAAAAACTCCATGAACTCATGAAACCCCAAAGTTATAATGTAGATCTAGAAGAATCTATCCATAAAAATCAGAAACTCCAAGTTCTGAAGAGGCTTATAATTATGTAAATAAGGGAATGGAACAATAAAACTTAAGATCCATCATGAAGCAAGTTGCACTTGCCTAGGGCTCTTGGGTGTAGGTGGAGAGTAATGGTGAGGAAGAAGAAGAGTGAATGAGGAGAGAGAAAGAGTGTTGGATTAATAAATAGGGATGGTGGTGGTAGGTAAGGGTTCTCCCCTTGGTTCATGATGAACCAATAAGCAACCCAAGCCGAACCAAGCCAACCCAAACAAGCCGAACCAAGCCAGGAGACATACAATACGAGTCAGATACGTACACGTATCCCAAAATACGTAATACGAACTATGGTCATCACACCGTATAGTAATATTTGAATAAGATTTTCATAAGAATAGGGCAAAGAAAATAATTGGATTAGCGCCAAGCTATCATTATCTTCATGTATGTCAACATCCTTCAAGTCGGAAATAATTCGATTGAATTTTGAGATATGATCCCGAATTGACGTACCTTCCTCCATCACTAGTGTGTAGAGCGACTTTAACATATAAAGTCGGTTGGTAAGAGTTTTCTCATGTAGAGTGATTCCAACTTCAACCAGAGCCTCGGTGGTTTCGTCCTTCACAGAGTACACGACATCCCTTTCCAAACACAGACGAATAGCAGCACATGCTTCGAAATCCATGTCATCCCAATTATCATTGGTCATGTTAGCGGGCTTCTTGGATTTTTTTCCCGTAAAGCCTTGTGAAGCTTTTGAGATATGAGAACGTCATTTATCTGGCTTTTCCAAAAACCAAAATAATTCTTCCCATTTAACTTCTCAATTTCGTACTCCCAACCTTGCTTGACGGAGCCATCTCAAGAATCTACCAAATTAACTTTCTCTGAGAACTTTGTTGGATACTTTGCTAGAATTCCACAGCTCTGACCATTTTTGTAAAGTTTCCTTCATTGACACTATCACGACCATGCAAAATCACTTTCAACCATGTTTTTTGGTTCTCTTTGGAGCCTAGACATGAGCGAGCCCGTATATGACATGTGTCAAGGGTGTAGATATGTGGCACAGACACCTATACAGTCTTCTTGGGGAGTATCTGTCCATTAAACATAGATAGTGGTTAACTGTATTTTTTGCTGAAAGGATTTGGATGTACTTGCCTATTGGTCCCCTTTTTATTTTCCTGTTACAGAAGATTTCTCTTAGTATTTGACTGCTCCATGAATTTCTCGATAGAATTATGAGTCATTTACAACTGAGCTAAGATGTTGCTCTCCTAATAGTAAGATTGAAGGTATTTAGGGCCTGTTTGGCTACAAGAATGTAACAAAGAAAGTAGGAAACTAACGAAAAGTGTTCTTAGATCCCGTTTGGTTCATTGTAATGTAATCGTAATCATAATGTAATCAAATGAAGAAAAAAAATTCATTTGATTATATTACGATTACGACTACATTACATTGTACCAAACGAGGCCATAGTATCATATAAGGCGAGCACGACTGATTTGAGGTGATGAAATGTAAATTACTTAAAAGATATAGCCTGATTTTACCAACTACAGGAATTGTTGAACCAGTAAGATAAAGGAGTAACAATGATTGGAGATCTTTATGTTTATTATAATTCATACATGTAAGCTTTGTGTTTCTCTGGCAACTATGGAGAGAGCTTGCTCTCAACATGCCTTGTAAAATTTTAGTCCCACATCGGAAATGCACCATGAGTTATCTCAACATATATACTTGGTTGTGTTGTTGAGAGATGCACATGGGGTGGTGACCCTAAGGAGGGAACCATGTGGGTGATTTTACTAGGAGGTAAGAATAAGGCTCCAAGGATTAAGCATTAATGCTTTTGTCATTCTCTTGGATTAATTCCATTTGGAGCTAAGCCCCAAAGGGGCTTAGCGACTCGGACTCGGACTCGGGCTCATGGGCTCATGAGGCATAATATGGCATTTTGTTGGCGCACTTTGCACTTAGCACGTCAGCAGTCATGCGGCTCATATGCGGCCATGCGGTCTTATGCGGCATGCGGCTCATATGTGGCCTCATGCGGTCCATGCGGCCACGCGGCTCATGCGGCTCATGCGGCCACGCGACCATGCGGCTCATGCGGCCATACGGCCATGCGGCCCATGCGGTCCATGCGGCTCATGCGGTTCATGCGGCCATGCGGTCCATACGGCCCATGCGGTCCATGCGGCTCATGTGGCTCATGCGGTTCATGCGGCTCATGCGGCCATGAGGCCATGCGGTTCATGCGGCTCATGCGGTCCATGCGGCCATGAGGCCATGCGGCTCATACAGCCAAGCTGCTGCTGCTGCTGCCGCATGGAGGGCTCCGCTGACTGTGCAGACTACAAGTCAGTTATGGAAAGACTGATTCAATACGATTAATTCAGATCCACTTTTTGTGGGATTTGAATTAATTTCGTTGCTATCTTTGTAGAATTTGAATTAATCTCGTTGCTATCTTTTTGGGATTTGATTCAATCTTTCCATAACTGAAGAGGCAGCTAGGGTTTCCACCATCTCTCTATATATACTCTCTTCTGGCCTCCTTTGTGAGGAGTACGAATTTTATAAGTCAGAAAAGGAGAGAGAGAGAGAGAGAGAGAGGGAGCTGCTGCCGCCATTGCAAGTCCATCCGAGGAGTCAGAACAGAGGTGACTTCGAGCGTTCCACAAGTTCTACAAACTTGCTGGTTCCTTGAAGCAATTCGTGTAGGGCAAATCTTGCTTTGAGCAACGGTGTTTTGACATCCCAGCAACTGTTCTTCTTCTTATCTTTCTCTAGTTTTTATAACTCGTTCTGTCCTAATTGCAACACGTTTGCAAGGAAGAACGAGAGATCTTCTCTTCTCTATTTTTCTCCTTCATATTGTAATCTGGCTATTTGGTTTTTTGTATCATCGTAGATCTCGATTGCATCAGTTTTACCATCTTTGATCAAGCCCCGGGACTAACAATCTCAAAGCAAGATCCTTATAGATGGAAAACATTAATGCTTCGCTCGTCCAATCGGACTACTGCAAGTTGGAAAAGTTCGATGGAGAGCATTATCAAGTCTGGAAGAGGAAGGTTTATCTAACTCTTCAACTCAAAGACGTTGATCATGTACTGTTGGAGGAAGAACCTTCTGTTCCTGACACTGGGTCTACTGCCGCAATCAATACGGCTACCAAACTCCAGGCCAAATGGAGAAGGGAAAATAGCATCTGCAGGCTTCTCATCCTGAATGCTATGGAGGATTCTCTAGCAGAATCCTACTCGAAGAAGGAATTTGCCAGAGACATATGGGAGTCTGTGGAAAAACTGTATGAAGAAGACAGGAACAGGAGTAAGATGTTTGTGGTTGAAAAATATCACAAATTGCTCTTTGAGGACGAGAAGTCCATATTTCCACAGGTGAAGGAATTTCTGAAGCTGCGTCAGAAACTGGAAGACGAAGAGATGCCCCTTTCCGACAAGTTTGTCGTTGGAGGGATCGTCTCAAAACTTCCTGCTGGATGGAGTACCTTCTATGCAAGGATGCTCAGAAAGAAACTAGACATTAGCTTGGAAGATCTACTTCAAGAGATCCATGTTGAGGACGAGATGCGTTTCCAACAGAAGGTGGACACTCTGTCCAAACAGTTGGCTAAAGCCAATCTAGTGCAGACGAGAGATCCCAAGGGGAAGCAGACGGCTTTTCATCCCAAGAAGAAGGACTTCACTAATCTAAAACTGAAGGGTCCTTCATTCAAGCAACAGAAGACTAAGTCCCACGTGACTTGTTACAATTGTGGCAAGAAAGGCCACTACAAGAGTGAATGCAGATCCAAGTCTAAACAATCAGAAAAAGATGAGCCTAGTAAGGTTTCATTGGTTTCTAACATTGTTGCTATGATTGCACAGGTCACAACTGTGGAGGTTGACTCTGACTGGTGGATAGACACTGGTGCGACTTGCCATATCTGTTCTGGCAAGGAATGGTTCGTCACGTACCAGCAGATATCTGAGAAGTTTGTCATGGCGAACCAGGCCCAAGCTGAAGTTCTGGAGATCGGGACCGTGGAACTGAAACTCACTTCTGGGAACACTCTGACGCTTCAAGGTGTTAAGCATGTTCCGGTGATTGCCAAGAACCTGATCTCTGGGAGCCTGCTCTGTAACGCAGGCTTGAGGATGGACATCAATGCTAGTCAGATGGTGATGTCCAAGAAAGGAACATACTTCGGGAATGCTTATCAAACCGAAGGAATGTTTAAAATTCAGCTTGTCAACCAGTTTGATGACATTAATGCAGTTGCATTTTCTGATTATTCTCTTGAGTTGTGGCATAATAGGCTAGGACATGTTCACTGTAAAAGAATTAATAAAATATCCAGTCTAGGACTTATCTCCAAATGTGGGGGTAAGGTGGAGAAGTGTGAAGTGTGTGCTAAGACGAAGATCACAAGAAAACCCTTTCATCGGGTCAATCGAAGCACAGATCTTCTAGAGTTGGTGCACTCCGATATCTGTGACTTCAAACATTTCTCCACGAAGGCCGGGATGAAGTATTTCATAACCTTCATCGATGACTTCTCAAAATACGCGTTCGTCTACTTGCTCAAGTCTAAAGACGAAGCCTTCGAGAAGTTCAGAGAGTTCAGGGCCGAAGCTGAACGGCAGATTAGACAACAACTCAAGAGGTTGAGAAGTGATCGAGGTGGGGAGTACAGGTCTCATGAATTTGCATCATTCTGCAAAGAAAATGGAATCATATGCGAGACTACTGCTCCATATTCTTCTCAATCCAACAGAGTAGCAGAGAGGAAGAACCGAACATTAACAGAAATGATGAATTCTATGCTACTTACTGCAGATCTTCCAAAATGCTACTGGAGAGAAGCTGCATTAATGGCCACTTTCATTCTGAATAGAGTGCCATATGCAACTTCGGACGTAACTCCTCATGAACTCTGGTTCAAAGTCAGACCAAACTTGAATATCATTCGAGTGTGGGGGTGTCTGGCGTAAGTGAAGCTCCCAGATCTGAAGATTCAGAAGCTGGGGACAAGGACTATGAAGGCGATCTTCTTGGGGTATGCCGAGAAGAGTGATGCTCGGAGATTTCTTGATATTGAGTCAAATCATATCATCGAATCTTGCGATGCTGAATACTTTGAAGACAAGTTTACAAAAGACAAAAACATTGTTCTTTCGGACATTCCAGAAAATGATGTAGGTGCAAATGAGACTGAAATCTCATATGGGCCAGTAGTCCAAGAAGAAGCTGTTGTTGATGAAACAACTCTTGTACCAGAACTCGCAGAGCCGTCAGCAAAGCGAGCGAGGAGACCTAAAGACTTCGGAGATGACTTTGTCACCTATCATGTGGAAGCAGATCCGCTTACCTATGATGAGGCGATGAAGACCAGAGATGCTATCTTCTGGAAGAAGGCAGTGAATGACGAGTTTGACTCTATCACCTCCAATAACACATGGGTGTTGGTAGATCTACCTGAAGGAGAAAAGTCCATCGGATGTAAATGGATCTTCAAGAAGAAGATGAAGGCAGATGGAACTATTGACAAGTTCAAGGCCAGGCTGGTAGCCAAGGGATTTTTTCAGAAACAAGGGATAGACTACTTTGACACGTACGCTCCAGTAGCTCGGATGACCACCATCAGGATGTTAATCGCTCTAGCAGCTATACATAAGTTGGTGATACATCAGATGGATGTAAAGACAGCATTCCTGAATGGGGAGCTGACCGAAGAGATTTACATGCAACAGCCAGATGGATTTGTCGTCAAAGGTCTTGAAGACAAAGTCTGCAAGTTGGTGAAATCATTGTATGGTTTGAAGCAAGCTCCCAAGATGTGGCATGAGAAGTTTGACAAAGTTATTAGGTCAAACGGCTACAGAGTCAGCGAGACGGACAAATGTGTTTACACAAAGTTCGCTGATGGAAGAGGAGTCATCGTTTGTCTGTACGTGGATGACATGCTAATCCTAGGGACGGATATAGGATGTGTCACGGAGACAAAGAAGTTCCTCTCAACCAAGTTCAGTATAAAGGACTTGGGGGATGCAGATGTCATCTTGGGCATAAAGATCATCCGGACAAACACTGGAGTAGCGCTGTCACAATCTCACTACATTGAGAAGATGCTCACACGCTATGGGTATAAGGATCTTCCAGGGATCGATACGCCATACAGGTGTGATCAGAAGCTGAAGCCAAACTCGAGGGAAAGCGTCATGCAGCTGGAGTATTCTAGCATTATCGAAAGTTTAATGTACGCAACCACTGCCACAAGGCCTGACATAGCTTTCGCTGTGGGAATGCTGAGTCGGTTCACAAGCAACCCAGGGGTTGAGCACTGGAAAGCTGTGAAGCGGGTGATGAAATATCTCAAGAAGACTCAGACATATGCACTGCACTACAACGGGTATCCGACAGTAGTGGAAGGCTTCAGTGATGCTAGCTGGTGTTCAGAGATGGAAAGCGAGAGATCCACAGGTGGATATATCTTTTCCTTGAGTGAAGCTACTATGTCGTGGAAGTCGAAGAAGCAGACTATACTCTCTCGTTCCTCCATGGAATCTGAATTCTATGTACTTGAAACTGCAGCAGATGAAGTAGAATGGCTTCGGGAGCTCATGTATGATCTTCCAGTGGTTGGGGCTCAGATATCGGCGATACCGATATACTGTGACAACCAGACGACTGCGGCGGTGGCATCAAATGACCTCTTCAACGGAAAGAAGAGGACTGTGCGGTTGAAGCACAGGGCAATACACGATCTTATCAAAAGAGGTGTAATTACAGTGATTGATGTTCGGAGTCAGGAGAACCTGGCAGATCCGTTCACAAAGGGCCTCAAGCGCCAGTTGGTCGATGACACAGCTTGTAAAATGGGCTTGAAGGTATTCTGATAATGTGTCTTTGTAATCCTACCATAAAATTTTATGCTATTAGTTCAAAGAGAAATCTACTAGACATCTAACTTTTGGTTCAAAGAAGGATCACTAACTGAGAAACTATCAGGTAACAGTGGGTACTTGTTCTCTGGAACATAGAAAGGATACGGACCCATAACCACTGTTGTCTACTATGTATTTTCTGTGGAAAAAATAGATCCTGTGAAAGGTTGGCTTAAACGCCTTAATAAGTTCTCAGGCAGAGTGAATGTCTGGTGTGCTTTACAGGAAGCACGGTAGAGCAGCACTACAAGGAGTAAAACTCCATGCTACAGTGGGGTGACTCCACTATGAGGTTCCTAGGTCTGGGGTAATGCCTCGGCTTTGCAAGCCAAGTCATAGCGACGTAGCACCGCAAATAGGCAGGTAGCCTAATGCTGTATGACGTAATTAAAGAGTTGTAGATAGCACTACAAAGGGAAGGATGGCCCCATGTTACAGTAGCACGACACCACGATGAGGTACCCAGGTAGGGGTAAAGCCTCGGCCTTGCAAGCCATGTCGTTGCGGCGTAACACCGCAAGGAAGCCTTAGGCTTCATGCTGAGTAGATTGGCACTACAAAGAGGCTGAGACCTCATGCTACAGTAGTATGACACTACGATGAGGTTCCCAGGTAGGGATAATGCCTCGGCTTCAGGCCATGTCATAGCGGCGTAGCACCGCAAGGAAGCGCAAGGCTTCAAGCCATGTCTCTTTAATAAAGAACTCACCTATAGTGTATGGAAAGAGATATCAGGCCGTCTCTTGAGGGTAAACTTGTAGACGCCCAAAATTATACACTGAAACCAGACTGGCATAGGGCCTTTAATGTGCAGCCAGAAGCACACGTAACTACACTTTGTGAGTGGGAAGAATTACAATTGTGGTACAGAATTCAAGGCGTAGTCCATTCTTGTATCACATTGTTATTTAACCCATGCGGAAAGATTCAAGTCGTCAGCGACATCTATCCTAATACAAAATGGACAGTTACTGTGGGGAACGCTCAACCCTGAACACATATATATGTTGTGATATGTGGAGGATTGTTGGTGCTTTCTTTACATGGAGAGAGCTTACTCTCAACATGCCTTGTAAAATTTTAGTCCCACATCGAAAATACACCATGAGTTATCTCAACATATATACTTGGTTGTGTTGTTGAGAGATGCACATGGGGTGGTGACCCTAAGGAGGGAACCATGTGGGTAATTTTACTAGGAGGTAAGAATAAGGCTCCAAGGATTAAGCATTAATGCTTTTGTCATTCTCTTGGATTAATTCCATTTGGAGCTAAGCCCCAAAGGGGCTTAGCGACTCGGACTCGGGCTCATGGGCTCATGAGGCGTAATGTGGCGTTTTGTTGGCGCACTTTGCACTTAGCACGTCAGCAGTCATGCGGCTCATATGCGGCCATGCGGTCTTATGCGGCATGCGGCTCATATGCGGTCCATGCGGCCCATGCGGTTCATGCGGTTCATGCGGCCATGCGGCATGCGGCTCATATGCGGTCCATGCGGTCCATGCGGTTCATGCGGTTCATGCGGTCATGAGGCCATGGAGGGCTCCGCTGACTGTGCAGACTACAAGTCAGTTATGGAAAGACTGATTCAATGCGATTAATTCAGATCCACTTTTTGTGGGATTTGAATTAATTTCGTTGCTATCTTTGTGGGATTTGAATTAATCTTGTTGCTATCTTTTTGGGATTTGATTCAATCTTTCCATAACTTAAGAGGCGGCTAGGGTTTCCACCATCTCTCTATATATACTCTCTTCTGGCCTCCTTTGTGAGGAGTACGAATTTTATATGTCAGAAAAGGAGAGAGAGAGAGAAGGAGCTGCTGCCGCCATTGCAAGTCCATTCGAGGAGTCAGAACAGAGGTGACTTCGAGCGTTCCACAAGTTCTACAAACTTGCTGGTTCCTGGAAGCAATTCGTGTGGGGCGAATCTTGCTTTGAGCAACGGTGTTTTGACACCCCAGCAACTGTTCTTCTTCTCATCTTTCTCTAGTTTTTGTAACTCGTTCTGTCCCAATTGCAACACGTTTGCAAGGAAGAACGAGAGATCTTCTCTTCTCTATTTCCCTCCTTCATATTGTAATCTGGCTATTTGATTTTTTGTATCATCGTAGATCTCGATTGCATCAGTTTTACCATCTTTGATCAAGCCCCGGGACTAACATATCTGTCCATTAAACATAGATAGTGGTTAACTGTATTTTTTGCTGAAAGGATTTGGATGTACTTGCCTGTTGGTCCCCTTTTTCTTTTACTGTTACAGAAATTTCTCTTAGTATTTGACTGCTCCATGAATTTCTCGATAGAATTATGAGTCATTTACAACTGAGCTAAGATGTTGCTCTCCTAATAGTAAGATTGAAGGTATTTAGGGCCTGTTTGGCTACAAGAATGTAACAAAGAAAGTAGGAAACTAACGGAAAGTGTTCTTAGATCCCGTTTGGTTCATTGTAATGTAATAGTAATCATAATCATAATGTAATCGTAATCATAATGTAATCAAATGAAGAAAAAAAAATTCATTTGATTACATTACGATTACGACTACATTACAGTGTACCAAACGAGGCCATAGTGTCATATATGGCGAGCACGACTGATTTGAGGTGATGAAATGTAAATTACTTAAAAGATATAGCCTGATTTTACCAACTACAGGAATTGTTGAACCAGTAAAATAAAAGAGTAACAATGATTGGAGATCTTTATGTTTATTATAATTCATACATGTAAGCTTTGTGTTTCTCTGGCAACTATTTATTTTCTTGGCAGATCATAATGTCTAAACCAGCAAGGAGAGATCAACCAGCCGGCATGGATATAGGTTCTTCCTTTTTGTGGGTTTTGCTTTTTTGCTATTGACCTCTAGAGCTGGACAAGGTTCTTGTTTGTTGTTGGCACAACAGAAAGGATGCAGCTGTGATGTATTTAGACTTGTTGGAAATTTTTGTGAAGGAACATTCTTCAAGCTGATGTGTTTTAGACTAATTACCAGTTGAATTTTTTTGTTTGGTTTTCAGTTCTTAAATTCCCACCGGCTTCGGAGATGACAGTATCTGGACTATTCATGTTTGTTTTTACATGAATTGTTGACCCTTGTCACAAACAGGACCAGCCATGGCCAAGGCAGCCAGCATGACCGTCCAGGATCTAAAATAGAACTAATATGTATCATGAGTCTCCTTGGTGTAGTGATTATTATGTTAAACTTGTACATTAGAATTTAGAGATCCTTAGACTCTGTTTGGTACACTGTAATGTAATCGTAATCGCAATATAATCAATAATATAAAAAAAAAATCATTTGATTTCATTTGATTACATTGCGATCACGATTACATTACAGTGTACAAAACGAGGCCTTAGAGCATCTCCAACCCTATTGTCATGTTTTGTTTTTGTGATTCCTTTGTGGCATGAGGCACAAGACAATGCCTTTTTTATGTGGCAAGATTATATTCACACAAGACAATGAGATAAACAAGTGTTCTTTAATGCAAAAGTTTGAGAAAACAATAAAATTATTTTTTTTCCAACTTTTCCACTTCTCCCTTTTTTAAAAAATATTTTTATTCATAACTGATGATGTGGAAATAAAGCATTGTGAAGTCTATTGTCTAGATCTAGACAATCAACTTCACATTGTCTTTGACATGTCATTGCCATGTCAACTTCACAATTATTTCACATTTGCATTGGAGAAAGAATTTTGAAATAAGAAGTGATAATTCCTATGTGGCAACCATTTTTTTTCAAACTCACAATGGGTTGGAGATGCTCTTAGTTCTATTCTTGGTGGCAACTTTTTTTTTTTATATATATAGTTTCTTATTTTATTTTTTTACGTTATGTAAGGAGGCTCCATTTAGAAGTTCATTTCGGACTCCCATGAGCTTAGGGCTGACCCTGTTCGTAACGACTCTAGAAGTTTTGTGCAGTGGAGAGAGTTTAACATACTAACATAGCTCTCTCTGCTCACAAAATGGGCAATCGATCTGCATTAATGTATTGAAAGAATATAACTCAAGTTCTCAATTTTGGCCTTAAACCATAAACATTTCATGAAAACTTAGGAGGTGTATACACTAATAGTATGACATGTTAACCTAGACACATTGATATCAGCAAACCTGGGTAAAAGTTACAAGCAAGAGAAATGACTTGCATATATATGATGTCCCCAATGGTCCTGCCATTGGAAAACCTGCCCGTCGACTTCCCGTACCACAGGAAATTCGATAATAGGACCTTTTTCAGATATGTACAATAGTCACCTGTGTTGCACGAATAGGTACACTAATACAGGTATCTCAGTACGGACACAATCCAGATGCAGACACCATTTTCCCATGTTCATTCAACATAGACTGCCACAATACTAGACCGAGAAAATAACCTTCTCCCCATTTATAGATCCCAATTGACAAAAATTCTTGTTCACTAATCTTAATATCAAACATTCCTGTCATATACCATAACGGGTTACAGAATAAATCCGAAGGTCATGCAAGAATCCTCCAATTCTAGGTAACAAATGCAGCTTCAAACTCGACAATTACACAAAATGGGGGAAAATACATAATGAGACTTAAACAACAAGAACAAAGCTTGGACTGCACAAACACATTTCCACAATTACATTAGCAAGCTTCATAATTTCAATAATAAGACTGCATAATGCACAACAAAACAATTCTTGTAAAAACAGCAAATTATAGGAACGTGGCAAGTCTGAAGTCTTCAGCTTTATATTACAAAACTAGGAAAAATCTAGAGTTAAAAGCAAAATCACTGTGGATTTCTACAACAATTCATTCAATCCATTCGGTGACTCGAGTTTCCAGCACTAAGTTTGGTTTATCTTCTGATGTCAACGAGCTAATGGCTCAACAGCGGTCCTGAAGAGAAGAACGTAAACCTTATCTATGGAGAAGTACAGGAATCCTCCCAATGAGTGTGTGACATATGAACCGAAGCTTGTCCCTACAATGCAGTGCCAAGCCGGGCCATAAGATGAATCGAATTCCTGTAACCAGAAAAGAGGCGAGGATGACTCCACTTGACATAAGAAAGAAGCCAAAAACGATGATGATGAGGTAACAAGAATCTCGCCATTAAAACAAACTATTCATCTAAATTGTTCCTGTAAAAAGAGCATGTATAAGTAGAAAAGCATGTGTTTGTGTCCCTGCTGCTGCTGTCAGTGTCGTAAGAGATATTTTACATACTACAACCATTGAAAATATGATCTCGCTGCACAAGGTATAATATGATCATTAAGAGAGTTTCGGGTACAATCGCATGAAATTTATAATTTACTTCTTGTTCACTCAAAATATTAACATAACGAAAATCAAGGTGATAACTTATATGTCTAAAAGGAGGCTTTAAAAATAAGTGAAGTCTGTTTTGGTACATAAGATCAGGCCACCGGTCAGGCCTAAGTGAAGTCTGTTTTGGTACATAAGATCAAACCATTAGCCAGAATTTTCATCTAGGAGACACGACGCTTAATATTAAAAAAAAGTATAACAAATACATTTATAACCCATAAACATCATATATTAATACCAAAGGTCATAAACTATTACTGGACTAATAACAATAGGAACATTATAAAATACGAACCCAATTAATGGATTAATACAAATAGGAACATTATGATTCGCCTATCAGTTTTGGTTAAGTGATCCATTAATTGGGTTGGCTCCGAGTAAGTAATGTATTGCCACTATAATCAATTATAATAAGAGTTTCAATGGGATTATTTAAGATTTCAAGACTTAAGACGGACCACATGAGGAGGTTTGTGTTACACGCATATCTTGAGTACCAGCTGGGTCAAAATTGAATTGGCTCGGATGAGATCTAAACAATGAAACCACACTTCAATTTCTTCTTTTGCAGACATTCTCGTGTGGCTAGAAGAAAAAAAATGAACGGTGAGGATGGAGCCTTTTCGCATTTAGGTCCATCATGAATTTAAGTAATTGGCGAGTTATGGGAATAGGTCCCATAGGAGCACGATAGTTCTAACTGAGTTGTTCCAAATGAAAAGTTGCAATTATTTGACATAAGTGAATTCTTTTGACCAATGTGGCACCAAACTCCTATTAAGGTACAAAAGTTGAAAGACGGAGAACAAGAAAAACCCAAAGCAAAAACTTGTATATATTTCAGAGAATACAATTGCTAGTGTTGGTTTTTCCTAACCACTAAGCCTAATTTTGCAAGAACCATGGTAACAGTGCTTTCAAGTTCTTCAATAATCAACATATATGCCGATGGTATTGTCTCGTACTTTAAAGTTAGAAAAAGGCATGCAAGCTACCTAACTGCCCTTTCTCATTATCAACTCAGGTACTACTCCATCGAGATAGCTAAGCGGCCAATCTATATATAACAAAAAAAAATCAAAATCAAAATTTCCGCCCCATCGGGACCATGTAGCTACGCCACTGACACTCGTCTATAATCTATTAGTTGGACATGCAGTCAATTGGTAAGACAGATGCTTCAACAGCTGGTTTTCTCAGCCCATCAAGTAGCATGATGAATCTAGGGAAAAGACTTTTAAGGATCATCATATCTCTTTCATTAGGCATAAGTAAGGAAACAATTCCCTAGGAGTCGTACTCACGAGAACCCAAGACCACAACGAAGATCTGATTGCGGAATTTGCGGAGAAAATAAAGATCAAAACACAAGACACAGAGAAAACAAGGATTACGTGAAAAACCATAAATGATAAAAAACCATCTAGAAAGTCACATCACTACTAAAACAAAGTTACAAGCCTATTACAATATTGCTAGAACTTCACAAGCCTCAATACAAAGAAAGTACACAAGTGAACACAATAAACCTCCAAATATTACACCCAAGACGACCCGAGAAATCCAATCTCCCTCTTTTCAAACTCTCTTTCTTACTCTCAACTATTGGTGGTTACCCAACAACTCTATTAACACCAGAATGCTCCCCCAAGGAGCCCTAATCCTCTTTATACAGCATAATATGGCTCATACATGGAAACCTAATCCGAAGTAATCATGACATTCTATATTTGCAAATTGAATATAAGTTGAAGTTTGACTAGGACTTGTCCTCCAAGTCATATTATAGTTAGATTTCCTAACCACTAAGCCTAATTTTGCAAGAACCATGGTAACAGTGCTTTCAAGTTCTTCAATAATCAACATATATGCCGATGGTATTGTCTCGTACTTTAAAGTTAGAAAAAGGCATGCAAGCTACCTAACTGCCCTTTCTCATTATCAACTCAGGTACTACTCCATCGAGATAGCTAAGCGGCCAATCTATATATAACAAAAAAAAATCAAAATCAAAATTTCCGCCCCATCGGGACCATGTAGCTACGCCACTGACACTCGTCTATAATCTATTAGTTGGACATGCAGTCAATTGGTAAGACAGATGCTTCAACAGCTGGTTTTCTCAGCCCATCAAGTAGCATGATGAATCTAGGGAAAAGACTTTTAAGGATCATCATATCTCTTTCATTAGGCATAAGTAAGGAAACAATTCCCTAGGAGTCGTACTCACGAGAACCCAAGACCACAACGAAGATCTGATTGCGGAATTTGCGGAGAAAATAAAGATCAAAACACAAGACACAGAGAAAACAAGGATTACGTGAAAAACCATAAATGATAAAAAACCATCTAGAAAGTCACATCACTACTAAAACAAAGTTACAAGCCTATTACAATATTGCTAGAACTTCACAAGCCTCAATACAAAGAAAGTACACAAGTGAACACAATAAACCTCCAAATATTACACCCAAGACGACCCGAGAAATCCAATCTCCCTCTTTTCAAACTCTCTTTCTTACTCTCAACTATTGGTGGTTACCCAACAACTCTATTAACACCAGAATGCTCCCCCAAGGAGCCCTAATCCTCTTTATACAGCATAATATGGCTCATACATGGAAACCTAATCCGAAGTAATCATGACATTCTATATTTGCAAATTGAATATAAGTTGAAGTTTGACTAGGACTTGTCCTCCAAGTCATATTATAGTTAGATTTGCATATATAAGCCAAAATCCTAACATCTTATTTGTATGTACCAAGAACTTAGATCCATGAAGAAAGTGTTAGCAGTATGCACATGTTACACATTTGTTAGCTAGCAAAAGCTCAAACCCATTAATTTTGTAACGTTTACTCTTGAATATTGTCCAGGTTTAATGAACCACATTTTTTATATGCTTTTATTCAGCATCTATTACGTCCTTGATTCAAGCAACGGTTACAAAGTTTGAGCCTATATTATGAGCCTTTCATCTCCTCTTGACACACAAAAAATCTCTAACAAAAATCTCTCCCAAATTCTTGTTTTACGGAAATTCTTTCCGTTCTTCGTATCCTCGTTCTGGGCAGAGCTAAGTCAGGGTCAATCTTCCCGAGTTGTGTGCGACGACGCTAGGAGCATTCGGAAATGTCTGCACATAGACCCGGATTAACTCTTAGGGCAGTGCTTCGTGCGCGACTTCCCCGGAGGCCGGTAACTTTAATTTTTGTTTATTTTATTTGCAGATTATTAGAGGAGTAAATCAAATATTCCTAACAATCTAAGAGTTAAATTCGCTATCATTTTTCATGTTCTGTTTAACGCATGATTTTATAGACTATTAGAAAATTGCTTACAACACTGGTTGTATAGAATTTTCAACCAAATTCCTTCCAATATAGTATATTTATATTTGTGCATGCTCGTATGTGAGGCTTCCCTGGCCTTTTTCTTTCCTGAGGACAAATGGAATAATTAACATCTAATTTACTGCTGACAATATTGGATAATTAATTACATTTGTCATTCTGTCTTTATTCTTTGCCCATTAGCGAGTAGCATGATGGGGTGATTAGGGTATTAAAGAAGCGAATTGTCACTGTTGACAAGAAGTGCAAAGTTGTACTAAACAATAAATCAAAGGTGAAAGTGGGGTGAAGTTGGAGAAGAGTTTATATGCTAGGGAACTCTTTTAGGTAAAATAGGTATCTTAATGTTGTTGACTTATACTTGAAATGATCAAATTAATATCACTAGCTCTTCAGTTTCTATTTTTATAAAAGTTACTCTGAAGACAATTTCTTGTGGAGAAGTATAAAAGATGGAATGCTCCTATATGGTTTCAGTTAGTACTTTATTAGAGTTTGCTTAAATTTTATTTTGCATCTGTTACTAGCATGGTGCTTGTAAAGAGCTATCTCCTTTGATGAGTAAGATTGCACGCCACCATTATTGTTTGTATTATTGAAATTTGTTTTGCCTCTGACTGTGCCCATGCAATGGGACACATGCAGAGGCCAGCGTGCCCTAGCACTAGCACAATCACTTTTAATTTTAATTTTAAAACCATTAGATCATAATCATATGTTTGGTGGTTGGATTTAGCGAGAGGCACAGATTGACAAATACCCAAGATAATCGTATGTAACGTCTGTTATATGTTATGTCTGCAATTTTATAGTCTGGACAGTTTCAAATACCTTTCAATAACTTGAGATGAGATTGTTTGCTAATTGTTGCTAGGTGCTTATTTTGCTTCTATAATTATTAGCCTAAGAAATGATAAAATGGTTAAATGTTTAAGACCATTTGAGTAGTGAATAATAGGGATCTTGTATTATCCAATTTGCTTACATTGTTTATAATTCCTGTTTTGCTATATGGAGATTCTTGAATGAACTTGACCAGCAACATTATTTTTTAAGTATCGAATATCACGTATTAATACTAATGCTTCTTGGTTTTAAGGTGCATCCATATAAAATGTACTTTGATACCCCAACTTCTGTTGACTTGCTGAACATTTTTTTTTCTCTCGTAAAAATTTGTAATCTGTCAACTTTTATTGGGTGACCGACCTTGTAGCTGGAGTTGGTTGGGTCTTCTTTACCTGAAGATAAATAGTGACAAAATGTTTATTTTCTCATCATTCATGAAAAATGAGAACACCTTCCTCTGTTGGCCTTTCCAAGTTCTTAGTGGGAGGTCTTAATCATTACTATTTTCTTGTTTCTTGTGGTAATTTTTAATATTTCATGTCACCTATGCATCTTCCATCATTGTGAGATCTCTCTTTATATTTATCTCTTATCTAGTCATCATAAAATGTTCCATGGCAAATTATGTTTCATTAAAAAAAAAAGAGGTTCCTGGGTGGATTTTGATGTCCTTAACTATGAAAGATGTGTTGAGTAACAGAATATATGATGATAATATATTCTTTGTCAAATCTTCTCATGTGTATCAGCTGAATTTGCAAATATCAGCTGAATTTTATGATATGTAGAAATTCACAGTACTAATTTTTTTACTACTCTTGATGTTTATGTTTCATGTTTTGATTTTATCATCATTCTACATATATGTATTTAAAAGCATGTTTTTACGCACAATAAAAGCACATATCTTCTTATTAAGATTTAAAAAAAGGGAGGAAATTTACTTGTTGATTTTTCTTGCATTATTGAACTATTTTGTATGGAAGAATTATTGAAAAAAAAATCAGAAGTGATAAATTGCATGAATCTAGCTATCATAATTTTTCCTTCTCGAGATTTTTCAACATGATGGTAAAGTTTTAGCAGGTAGATTTTATTTATTTATTTATGCTACATAATCAGTAGTCTAGCCCTGATAAAGAGAGCACTAGATCTGAGAAAATACTATAATTAATATATATATATATATATATATATATATATATATATATATATATATATTGCTGAATTATTTTACTGTTAAAATTCATAGCCAAATTATAGTGTTGTGTGATCAGAATGAATAAGTTGTGCATAGTTTCAGGTATATATTTCTTGTTAATATCTTGAAGGTAGAATCCTTAGAGATATTTTAATTTTTTGAAAGGAGCAACATATTATCGATGACGGTAATACAAATTTATTTTTGTAATCTCCTATTCCTAACATGATATTTGTAATGTTCTCTCTCTAATGCCAGAAACATTAGAGATTGTGACTTGTGAGGAAATGCCCAAACATTGCTGAGGTGAAGGTACGTAAAACAAAAGTTCTTTACTCGAATGTTATAAATCAAGACTAGAAGTACAATAGTGCTCCGATCAATTTGAAAGATAATTTTTCCTATGTACAACATACATTTTCTAGTCTTTTTATTTCTATTTTAATTGAAAAAATACATTGTTGAAATATATGAGCCAATTATCTTGGTTTATATACATTGTTCTATATATTGCTGTATAAAAGTGATATTCTTCGCATGTTAGTGTGAACCTTAAAAGATTATATTATCACAATATTAAAATTTCTAGTCGAAAAGAAATCACAATATTGTTCAGTCACAATAGTTAGACAAACTTTGTTTTTGCTTATATTTCGTGACGCTATAATTTTTTGATTCATTCAGACAATTATTCACAAGAAAATAGTTAGTGAAATTGTAAATTCCTTTAATCTAAGTTTTAAAAGTTGAGATTAATTTGGGTACAAGCCAAAAGGATTCTTCTGTCAACCGGGTGTAAATAGTCCTAGGCGACACGATGTTTAATCGTCCCCCTGTGGACCTCCGCTAGCTGGGAACCGGCCCCTACAGCTAACCCAAGTTGATCAAAACTTGATAAACTAAAGATTTGATAAGGTCAATTAACAAAATTCACTTAAACTATTATTCTATTACTTTAGACTGTCATTTTATAAAATGGCTTGTAAAGATAAATCTTTAGAGCCAAGGTTGAAAGTTACTGTATCTTACTTTAAGACATGATAGAGTCAGATGAGTTCTTGCTCACTGTCCTAATGTTTATATCAACAATTAGTGAAATCACATACTTGTTAAATAATTGTGATGTCCCCAAATCTAATTTAGGAAATAACTAAATCAGTCAAACCAGTTCAAAAATATTTTTTAAGGATATTCTAGACTATAAAATTGTATCATATTAGATACTCTTATGTCATAGAAAATCATTTTAATATAAATTGGGTAACTGACTCATACGATATCTAATCCATTTATGGATAATTTTCTTCTCTATGAGGAGTTGTCATCTCTTTAGTTTATGTAAGAATCATATCTAAAGAGTATTATATACTCAGGAATGTTAGCTTCAGTTACATCTTGTACTGAAGCTGTATGACTTAGACATTTTATACTTTACATGATCAACATATTTCTATACCTGTCATTTTTTAATGCTAAAAAAGCATGATCTTGTGAATACTAAGATGAACAGGTACCTGCAGCTGCGTTTTAAGACATTAAACGAGCTTTTAAAAAAAAGTAGTTCTTAACTATAAAATCATAAAAGAACTTTACAGATCTCTTGACAAAGAGTCCGTTTACTCTTGACGAAGAGTTTGTCTAGAAAATTAACCCTAGAATCATCGAGGGGGATGGGGTTAAGCCCATAAGTAAGTCACTAGCAGTGGCAACCCAACCGAGTCTGACTGAAGATCCCAAGAAGCCGGTTCAATGGGTAGAAACAAGCTAGACTTAGGTGACTTTATGGAACACTGACCCGAGATTAAAATCTCATTAAAATGCCCAAGTGGCTGTACAGTATAATGATTCCCCATCCTATGGTGACAGTGTTCTAGTGTGATTTGGTTATGATGAGTTTTAAAACTCTTAATAGGTCCAAGCATAGTTATGCAGGGTTGATTCCAATCACCAACCTTTTGAGGACTTACCTATATGAGAAGTCGTGAAGGCCGTGACTATAGGACAGGGCGATCCTAGACAACTCTCATGAATATGGAAAAGTACGCATGGCCATTCAAACGCGCCACCGGATAGACCCAAGTACCTCTAGCGTACTATGTGTGCTATTTTCTGAATCTGATTCAAGAAGACTGATTCAAGGCGTAGTCCATCAAGCTCTTTTTCAGACAAAGACAATAGTCACTACGTGAGATTCAAGGCTGTAGTCTATCTCATTTATGCATAGTATAAAACTGCCCAGAAATTCTCTTATTCTTCTCTTGTTTTTCCTCCAATCTATTACCTTGGATTTTAACCTTTTGGGGGGGATTGTTAGCTGTATGCACATGTTACACATTTGTTAGCTAGCAAAAGCTCAAAACCATTAATTTTGTAACGTTTACTCTTGAATAGTCCAGGTTCAATGAACCACATTTTTATATGCTTTTATTCAGCATCTATTACGTCCTTGATTCAAGCAACGGTTACAAAGTTTGAGCCTATATTATGAGCATTTCATCTCCTCTCTTGACACACACAAAATCTCTAACAAAAATCTCTCCCAAATTCTTGTTTTACGAAAATTCTTTCCGTTCTTCGTATCCTCGCTCTAGGCAGAGCTAAGTCAAGGTCAATCTCTCCGAGTTGTGTGCGACGACGGGATACCGGTAGAGCGGAGTTTTTTTACCACTATAAGCATTCGGAAATGTCTGCACATAGACCCGGATTAACTCTTAGGGCAGTGCTTCGTGCGCGACTTCCCCGGAGGCCGGTAACTTTAATTTTTGTTTATTTTATTTGCAGATTATTAGAGGAGTAAATCAAATATTCCTAACAGAAAGCACTTAGTGAAGCTACGAAAGCATTTAGTGAAACCAAATCTAAAGCCTATGGTTTTATATAGGAGGTTGGAAACCAATGACAATCCAAATAGACTAGTTAAGAGTACGGAAATGAGGACCTTGCTACCAAGAACAAAGTTGTATCTATTTTTGGAGCTTCTATTTGGCCCGCCCTTGCCCGCGGTCACGTGTCGTCTCCCCGTTGGAGAGGGGGGGGATTCGGGAGTGGGCCCGGTGCTAGCAGGGGAGGCCAATGGGCTGCTGCCACGTGGGCGCGGCAGGCCAAAAGGCCTTTTCCATCTATTTTTGCACATCTCTTGCACATTTTCTCTGATTTCCCCAAAACTCGGTAGCTACCAAACAAGTTGTCAACTAATAATTATTCCCAAATGGCACAGAATGTGGGTTTCAACTGGATCACAAGCTTCATACCAGAAGTACTATGGTTCTCTTAAAAATGGAAACTTTTTAAGTCAAGACTCAATTTTTTTTTTTTTTTTTGGCTCACCTTCTTGAGTGCGAGGGCGAGGCGAGTGCTGTCCGTCTTGGGCATTCCGCCGAGCACCTCGCGGGCGCACCGGAACGCCCGCCGCTGCAGCGCGGGCGGCATGTCGGCGGCCCTCACCCTGATGCTGCTGCGCCTCTCCTGCCGCTCGCCGACGACATCCCTCCCCTCCCTCTCCTCTTTCGCCACCTCCTTCTCCTTCTTCTTCTCTTCTTCTTCGGCTGCTGCTTCTTCAGTGTTGAGCTTGGTCCTCCGGATGAGAGAGCTCAAGTACTGGCTCCTCCGCTCCAGCTCCTCGCAAGCGTCTTCCATTGGCGATGGCGATGGCGACGGAGGAGCATCGAAGGAGTAGGGAAAAAAAAAAGGAGGCTTCTTGATTTTTTTTTTTTTTATTTATTCTCGGTCGCCGGTCGGTTCGAGTAGGGTTTTTTTTTTTTTTTGTCGGTGGGGGGAACGCTTCTTTTTATGGAACGTTCGTCTCGGAAGAAGACAAAGGGCTCGGCAGCTTCCATGAGAAAAAGGACACTCCTAGGCTTATTTGTATTTAAATACTTCAAACTTTGACACATTTACATCTTATTCTCAATTAATTTTCACTCCCATTTAGATGTGAATTATTTATTAGCCCTAAAAGAAAAAGAAATTAAAAGTAGGGTTTTGTTAACATGTGCTCCCATTAATACATTGATAAATGTGCATTTTACGTGGATATTTCTCCCCCTAATACTTTCAAAGATAATAATCATGTGATCAAACTCGCCTCCTTAAAAAAATCAAGCTCATGTTGATATTAGGAAATCGAGTGGAGCTCACAAACTTTTATATTTTTGCAACCTACTCATGTAAAAAAAAACTTAGTATGACAAATTTGTCCATGAAATATAATATTATAATAATAATAATAATAATAATAATAATAATAATAATAATAATAATAATAATCCATCATTTTTTCTTAAATGTCCTAAATCAAATATTATTAAATTTTAGTATAAAAGTGGTATGGGAATACATAGAAATTTGTGGAGGTCGAAGGTATTTAAATGTAAATTAACCTTGAACCTAAAACATAGTAGTTGATGGGATCCCGACCCGACCCGACCCGACCGAGGCAAACCACTATACTAGAGCCCACATGTTCGTTGAGTTAAACCATACAATTGTAGAGGGGGAGGAGGGGCAATTGATTATTTTTTACCATGTTCGTACATCAGTTATAAATATCCTAGTAATTGGAGGGATAGATGCACACATTCGTTCCTCTACAACTGGGCTGTCCCGGGCTGCAGCCCGGCCTAAAAAAATTTTGTTCAGCACTAATATTATATTTTCACATTGTAAAATTGGTAGCAGTCCTAGCCTAGTTGGTAGAGTGCCTTGGTGTTAGTTTGTTAGGTCCTGGGTTCAAGTCCCTTCTGTCACATCCCGGCCCGAAAAATTGCTCGTCCTCGTATCGATTTATCCGAATCATCGTTCTCGCTGGGGTGTGATGTCGTACGAGTCTGGAGTTGCACTCGTACAAGGCAAGATGACAAGTTCTCAAATGGTTATCTTTGATTTGATATTAGTAACGAAAGAAAACAGAGTATACGAAACAATTCTCTTTATTGATAAATGAACTGAGATTACAAAGGCTTTCAATAGTCCAACTGAATTTGCCAGATTGGCGACAACACTCAAGTTCTCACTTGCCCACAAAGAATTTCACCGTTCCATACATCATGCCTTCTATATCTCGGCCGCATCAATCATGTTGCAAGTCCGAGCGTCAATGCGATCGCACGCCTCAATACGCTACGACATTCCATGCCTCAACGCGATCAAGCGAAGCTTCGCCGCAAGCAGACCATTTCCCAAACCTGCTAGCAAACTAGTGGGGGATTAGTACTTTCGTCTTCGTTGTACTGATCAAAGACACACTTAAATAAACCGACATTTGTTATGTAATTGATTCATGCAACATACAATTTAGTTATATTTCTATGTTCTCCTTAGGATCTGTTTCATGGCATATTCGAAAGTAGTAAGCATGATATCATGGCAAACATGTTATTTCGATTCGCATAAGCAAACAGGCAACCAATAGCAATCTCGTGTTGTTTCGTGACTTCTTACCAATGCTGACGTACTCGTCCTTGCATCGACGCATGCAAGGTGAATACGCATCATTCTTTTCCTGTCATGTTATAAGTGCTCTGTGCGGGAGCTCTGTGTTCCTGCACTTTCGGTCCATCGTTCCTTAACTATATGAAGGTCATTGGCATATCTGTGTCGAAATAGACTGACTTATTTTTCTTTCTTTTCTTTTCTTAAACTGGATAACCTGACGTCCTCCCTATACGGGTTTGCTAGCCCAGTATCCGAAGGACGTCGAACTTATCATCAATTGTGGCTTATCACATCAGTAGCAGATCGCAAGTCATACCCAAAAGATGTACACCAACAATAATTATTTATCCCTCCTAGGCCAAACGGTCCCGGTGCCCCGGCAAATATATCTCGTTCGAGAGAAATTACCACACTCTGTGCATGGGCAATATCTCAAGTCCATTCGACCATGCAACGCGCGTCTTATTCAAACAACCAAACATATCTTGAGTCCGCGACTCAAACTTCGTATCATCTCGTATTTCTCACCTTAACTTTATATGTTCTCATATTTCATACTTCGTTTTAAGGTTCAATGGCATCATACCCCAACTAAATGTTCGTCTAACGAACGACCCGAAGGTCCCAAACATTTTTGAGACATTACTTCACATCCGACAGTTCCGTCACATTAATGCCACAACTGAGTCCGCGACTCAAACTTCGTATCATCTCGTATTTCTCACCTTAACTTTATATGTTCTCATATTTCATACTTCGTTTTAAGGTTCAATGGCATCATACCCCAACTAAATGTTCGTCTAACGAACGACCCGAAGGTCCCAAACATTTTTGAGACATTACTTCACATCCGACAGTTCCGTCACATTAATGCCACAACTGTTCTCTTCGCAACGAAGCCATCTTTTATGATTCTCGTGCACGTACGCACGCCTTGACACGATTGTTCTCTATTCTTCGAGTCGTGCATGCGATGCACGCCTCGATACCGTAATTCCATATTCTATGTCTTAGTATTCAATGTATGTTCCTTCTCTCTGACTCGTGCAACTAAGGCACGCCTCGATAGGGTATTCAATGTTCTATAGCTCGTGCACCGAGGCACTCGCATCGATATAGTCTTTCAATGTTCTAGCATACTAACTCATGCACGGGGCATGGAATGACTCGCGCGTTGAGGCACTTGTCGATATAGTTATCCCATGTTCTTATGGCTTGCGCACCGAGGCGCTCGCCTCTACGATATTCAATGTTCCATAGCGACTCGTACATTTGATGTACGTTTTATTTCAATTGTTCTATCTAGTGTTCGACACGCACTATATTTATCTCTCGATTGAGCCACGCATGTGGTCTCGATAGGTTAACTTAGCATACAACGATATATTTTACTTAGGCATGAAGGAGTAGGAAAGAGAAGTCAAAGTTCCCCTACCTTAAGCCGATATGCCTTGTCGTTTCGCCGAGCCGATGCGGCTCAATTTCATAACTTAGTTTGTACGACCAACTCTTCTGACTTGGCCATTCGAACACTTTACGCTACGTTGAATTATCCAAGCTATTTGGCCTACTGTACCTATACTTCAGTCTGTAGCAAGGCGACGATTTGGTTTTGCGTACCCCGTTGTAAATGAGGTAAAATGTCGATCTCTTATATTTCAGCGTAAACGTATAGCCTGCACACGAAACCAAATAAATCAATATTTGTTTGAATCAGACTTGTGCCTTGCGTCGATTCGATTTCTTAGAATCTTTGAACCGACTCAATGTTTTCTCTCGGGCCAACTTAACACTTGCATCGATCTTACTCGATGCATTCTTCGGTTCGACGTAACTCTTTGCATTGATCTAACTCGATACGTTTCTTGGGATAAGGTAACTCTTGTATCGATTTGCATCGATACTTAATCGGGTCAACGCGACTCTTCGAGTCAATGACTCAGTATAATGCACCGCACGGAGCGGGGCATTACATAATATACCACTCAAAACAAGGTTCGTCCTCGAACCGAAACCAACACTCAATTCCAAGTGTTTCTCTAGATCATTTCATGATCTCGTCCAACTATCGTTGTTCTATTTCAAACACTCGTACAAGCTTTCATTAACTTTCAGTCTTTCCTGTAGCTCAATTTGAATTTTAGTATACAACTTGATTTGGATCGTACACCTATTCAAGGAGTCCCAAAAATATGTGTATTTCAGCCAAGCCCAGTGGTAGAAAATTGGAACAAAGCTGATAGGTAAATTTCAATCCTATGCTTGTCATCTCGTACTCTCGATCAGACTTATCTTTAGCGACTGTTCTCAAAATTTTATCGTATCTGTATATTCGATACATATGTGATTCATTCAATAAATTTACTGCATGCGATAAGATTCAAAATCGTATTTCTCGTTTTGTAAATTTCGTATGGACCATAAATTCTATGCGCCATGTCGAGCCGTTGCGCATCCGATCGCAACGATCCTCTGTAACGCCTTGCGTTCGAAGTCGCTGCCCAACTATTTTCGAAGTCTGGCTATGTAACTTATCTCGATACGATTTCCTTGGTTGACTTACAAATGCATCAACATTCAGGGCTACGCCCGCTCGGTCACTTACCTAGACACCGTGCTTAAATTCTCTCGACACAACTTTAAATTAGCATTTCACAAAGGCCACAATCTATCCGACACAAAAGTTCAATTCGAGTCGACGATGCTCAAAGGCAAAAATCGCTTTGACATGAAGGTCTTTACGATGTGTCTTACGTTTGATTCCTATCGAATATAAAATTTACTAGCCAAATTCCTAACTTGTCCGTCTCACAACATCAAAAATAAGTTCGATTCACGCAAGTTCAATTGCAAGGTGAATCCAAATCTAACGACATAATTCGTAAGTCATTCTCTTACCGCCCGCTCTCTGCATAGCACGATTCTCAAAATCGCCTAAACTTATCATCAACATGCACTACATTATATTTGTTACCGATGTAATTTCCTATGCGTTATCGTATGGGTCATCTTATGGGTCTGCAACATTCAATTTGATTTGGCGGTCAAGTCTTCTAGGATCAGCTGCCCCAAAGCTACGCTCGATAATTGTGGATCATTAACGAATGACAGTTACTACAAACCATGATATATCTTATTTCGGAGCCAAATCACGTTCTGACAATTTCTATGCGACTACCCGAATCCGGACAAAACTATTTTTTATCGGCACAACTGATGCGCAACTACCCTCCGAGTACAGTCATGCATTACTGTTGATAATTTCGTATTTCACGAAACATCTACTCGTATGGAGTTCGAGTCTTTCTACCCACGGTCGACACCCGAGATGCTATACGCAT
This sequence comes from Iris pallida, assembly GCA_029216955.1. Lineage (NCBI taxonomy): Eukaryota > Viridiplantae > Streptophyta > Magnoliopsida > Asparagales > Iridaceae > Iris > Iris pallida. The sequence goes on from JANAVB010033819.1 coordinate 1,577,766, forward strand.
CGAAACAATCGTCGATGACTTTATAGTCTCGTCCTGATCAATCACAAAGTTTACGATCAACCAGTTAGACACTTCCGTATTGCTATTTTCAAAAATTCTGATATCATAGGCCTGTCCCATTTTATATTCTGAAATCGTGCTTACGTTTTCTCGCATATCAATTTCGATAGGTCATATCAATTTCGATAACACGAGGGTCAACTTTGAATCTACATCAACGTCAACTTTAGTTCGTATTGCATACCTCCAAGTTTACTACAAACTTTTCCATACGCATCAACTCATTTTTGATTTGCCGCATCCCACTATACTTTGATCGCGTAACCGAGTTATCGATTATCCAATATCGAACCCTCGAGTTATATGATCATGCCCTCTAAGTTTTGCGTGTTTCAGTCGAACTCAAATGAGTTTTGCCTTAACTTAACCAATTATCTCTTAGGCACTATTTACCCACATCAACCAACTCTTCACCGAAGTCGCACATCGTACGATTCGATTATAATTCGCATCGTCCAACATTTCTATCGAAATAGCAAGTCGTACGATTCGATTACGATTTGCCTCGCCCAACATTTCTATCGAGATTGCAAGTCGTACGGCTCCTTTATAAGTTCAAGTTTTCTATCCCGTCGATCTGATTATTGTATCAAGGCATAATCGTTTCGTTAGTCTCGATCATTCGACCAACTTACAAATTTTTTTTCGTCCGACATATCATTCATTGATACGATACCCGTCCTATTGTTCCAACCGATTATCAAAGAATACTTACATCAACATACCATCATACAAATTTCCAATTGAGTCTCGGTACTCTCCCGTCCGTTGTGGACAAACCTTCCGCAATTCTCACAACGCGGTGATGCAATTCATCGCACAAGTGGTATAGCATATACCACTCAAAATCGAGTCATTCATCGCATACGTGGTATGACATATACCACTCAAAAATTAAGTTATTTCTCTTGCATCATACTCGGTATGAACCAACTATTTATTTCAACTTACAATTTTCGCAGTGATCATGCCGATCACAACCGTAACTTTTAATAAATCAAAATCTGACACAACTCGGCCAATGTTTTCATTTGCCAATATATGTTCGGTGCGCAACCGAATGATTCGTTCTATCGATTTATGATTTCAGTTTCCTTCGTTGCATCTCGTGCAACGTATTATTAAATTTCATCCGTTGAATCTCGTGCAACATTTTAATTCAGTCTCATCCGTTGCATCTCATACAACATTTTAATTCAGTCTCATCTGTTGCATCTCGTACAATGTTTTAATTTAGTGCCCTCTGTTGCATCTCGTGCAACGTTTTATTTTTGATATTCAAAGCCAATACTCAAATTCGTTTAACACATTCAATTTTTCAACTTTCATGTTCATTGCAAAGCATACAATTCAACTCGTTGCAATTGATACGGCAACATTCTACAACTTTCTTTATATCGATGCAACAAATATTTCTCATATCGATTGTTGCATTGAAACAACAAACATCTTGATTCACATTTCACAACCTGTTGCACTTGCAGCAACAAATATCTCAATTCACATCTCGTGACTCGTTGTACTTGTAGCAACGAACATTTTACTGCTCATTACACTTAATACAATAAATATTTCACGACTTTCTCAGCAAACATCATATAATTTTCAAAACACATGTGACAAAATTATACGATTTGTATTAGACTTATTGTATGGAACATTCAGTGCGACATCGAGTAGAGTCAAGTGTGATTTGATTGGTGGTGGACAACTCTTTGGAATTGAAACGAAACAAGCGTCTTGAGGAAATTGAGCCTAGAACTTTGATACCAATTTGTCACGCCCCGACCCAAAAAATCGTTCGTCCTTGCATCAATTTATCTGAATCATTGTCCTCGCTGGAACGTGATGTCGTACGAGTCTAGAGTTGCACTCGGACAAAGCAAGATAACAAGTTCTCAAATGGTTATCTTTAATTTGATATTAGTAACGGAAGAAAACAGAGTATACGAAATAAATCTATTTGTTGATAAATGAACTGAGATTACAAAGGCTTTCAATAGCCCAATTGAATTTGCCAAATTGGCTACAAAACTCAAGTTCTCTCTTGTCCATAAAGGATTTCACCGTTCCATACATTATGCCTCCTATATCTCGGCCGCATCAATCATGTTGCAAGTCCGAGCATCAGTGCGATCGTACGCCTCAATACGCTACGGCATTCCATGCCTCAACGCGATCAAACGAAGCTTCGTCGCAAGCAGACCATTCCTTGAACCTGCTAGCAAACTAGTGGGGGATTAGTATTTTCGTCCCCGTTGTACTGATCAAAGACCCACTTAAATAAACTGACATTTGTTATATAATTGATTCATGCAATATACAATTTAGTTATCTTTCTATGTTCTCCTTGGGATCTGTTTCATGGCATATTCAAAAGTAGTAAGCATGTTATCATGGCAAGCATATTATCATGACAAGCATGTTATTTCGATTTGTATAAGCAAACATGCAACCAATAGCAATCTCGTATTATTTCGTGACTTCTTACCAACGCTGACGTACTCGCCCTTGCACCGACATAAGGTGAATACGTCTCATTCCTTCCCTGTCATGTTATAAATGCTTTGTGCAGGATCTCTGTGTTCCTTCACTTTCGGCCCACCGTTCCTTAACTATATGAAGGTTATTGGTGTATCCGTGCCGGAATGAACTAACTTGTTTCTCTTTCTTTTCTTTTCTAAAACTGGATAACCCGGTATCCTCCCCATACAGGTTTGCTGGCCCAGTATCCGAAGGACGCTGAACTTATCATCAATTGTGGCTTATCACATCAATAGCAGATCGCAAGTCATACCCAAAAGATGTGCACCAACAATGATTATTCATCCTTTCTAGGCCGAACTGTCCCGGTTGTCATGCCCCGGTCCCGTAGGACCGATCGTTCTGGCTAAGGCATGATGCTGCACGAGCCTAGGTTGCGCTCGTACAAGGCGGATTCCAAAACGACCGATTACAGCGGCTTACGACGGGGTCGTTGCACAGAAGTCCCAAGCAGAATCCTTGAATGAAAAAGGCAACACAAGCATTGAACAAAATTAGAGTCTTTACTAATATAGAAAACAAAATTATAATGTGGCACGTGGCCAAGATTTACATGTCTCTAAAGCTTACTTTTCTCTCAAATTATAAGTCACTCAGCTCTCTCTCATTTCTCAATGCAAGTTTCAAGACTACAACTTGCGAATGCTTCAGATAGGCAATATTCATACATTATGTCCCATATAAGTTCTATACGGCCGCACGCCTTGAAACGCCAAGGAACTCCGTGCCTCGACGCATCCAAGTCGTGCTCCGTGCCAACGAGCTTCTATCTATGCCTGCACTTGAAAACTGTGTGGATGTCAGTAATCAACTGTACTGGTGGAGTGAGTTCTCGCCCACCCATACAAAACCAACACGTTCATTTACTTTGTGCAACATAATTCATTTATAATTGTCTTTCTATTCTTGCCTTAGAATCAATTTTAGGATATCGACGCCTGGCCTATTTGTGTCTCTAGACCATCACCGTGCCTTGCACCGATAACTTACTTATCGTTGTGCCTCTAGACCATTCTCGTACTTGCAACATCAACGCACTGACTCGTGCTTGTCTTTCGGCCTATACTTAGCGACGCAACGAAACGGTCGTGCTATACTCTATTCGTGCTTCAATATAATCGAGGCAGTGCCTCCCCACTTAGTCTTTCTATTCTATGCTCGTGTCATAATAGTGTGGTCATGCCATGACATATAGAGGTCGTGCCTCGTAACTCAACATGCCTTAAGCAACTTGTCCTACGGTCCTTCCTGATTTAACTTTGAAATGATTCAATTCGAACCTATGCACTATGTGCCAACGATCTCATTACTCGACCATCTTGTATCGAAGCACGTGCCTTGACTATTGCCAAATCTTAGACTCATCGACTGTGTTACATACCAAACTAATACTTCGTAACCCACTCAAACCGTGCACACACATCTTGACGCGCTTAAGGCATGCACGCGGATAGTCGCTCTTATGTCGACTCATCTATATAAAAGGTCACTAGCACCACAAGCTATACTTGGACCTTAATTGGGTAATACGGTACGTTCGTCTACAGTGAGGCACGATCTTGTCGAATTTTCCTTATTACCCGCTCTACAATGCACCCCTCGGGTCAGGTCGCACACCATCCGAGGGCCCGCAAGCATGTTCCTCCTAGGCTAGATCAGTCCTGTGGCCGCAGGTACCGTCTGAGGAACAAAATCATCCTTGTCAACAAGTTGTCCAATGACCATGCAATACTCGACTCATTTTTTCTTATTTTATGATCATTTCATTTCATTTCTTGATTCACTTCTCTACTTCACCTACTTCTTTCAGAGCCCAAACCAGGGTTGCCTCAGTGACTGACCTACAGTCCCGACATCTTTTCTTTTGTTTCCATACTCTTATTGACTCAACTGATGAATGGCTAAGTGATAACCTTCAAGCATAACTTGAACAAAGCGTATTCTTTAGGTGCTGTAGACTGTGACTAACTTTTCATTGAACCAACCGTGGTTCGTGCCTTAAACCGACTTGTGTTCTACGCGACACTACAGCCCAAGTCATACTTTATATGATGAGCCTTAAGATCATGGGACTATGTGACTTGAGAACCGCAGAAAACATGGGACAGTGCTTGCTATGTCCTCTATAGTCCATTAATACTCTGCCTAACTTAATCGTGTAACAACTTAACAAGCAAAGGCTGCGTCAAGCCTTACATCGTGGGAATGTGATGTACACACGTTCGACTTGAACAACCAAGTTCTTTGGGTGCCTAGACTTATGCCACAAGCTGTGCAATATAACTTAACCCGTAGGGCAAGCAAAGGCTATGCCAAGCCTTAGACGATGGAACCGTGCATACTTTATCAAGCATTTATGTGGAGACGCCTATGACTTAGGCTAATTTATAGCTTTGAGACGAAGACCAACTTTTCTTCTCCCAAGCCACGGGACGAAGGACCGAGTGTCATTTTGAAAACACGTCATGCAACACTTCTAAGCCGACCGTGGGACTTTTTTCCTTGTTCTAACTCAATCCGATCCGACTTGGGATTATTCCCTTAGCTATGTGGATTCGCCTCTTTTATTATCAAGCCTACTTGTGCATTTGAAAACTTTCATTTTATTAATGTGAGGCCAAGCTGAGACAAGTTCACCGAAGCCATCCACCTGAACGAGGAGTCGCCTCGGCCGAGCGGGACTTCGAGCAGGCCGTTGCATGGCTAAGTCCAATGTCGTTGGCATTTTGATCTTTCCGATTGAGCTGAGTGGGATAGGGCATTACACCGGTGCCCCGGCAAATATAACTCGTTCGAGGAAAATTATCACACCCTGTGCACGAGCAATATTGTAGGACCGTTGAACACCTCTAGAGGGGGGGTGAATAGAGTGTGTGCATGTGCAGCAGAAAATAATCACCAATTAAAAATATTAAGCAGTTATATATTATGGCAGATAAAATGCGGTAAAGTAAGAGTCAAGAATTCAAACCCAGTGACACAGCGATATATACTGGTTTCCCTCTGAGAGGACTAGTCCAGTCGCGAGTACTCTTGCTCGTTGTTAATCCACTATGGCACAAGCTTTAACCGAGCGCTTGTAACTCTTACAACACCGTGCTTGGTGACAAGTGCCCGACCGACTTCACAACACCGTGCTTGGTGACGAGCGCACGACCGACTCCAGAAGGCAATTAGAAAACTGGAACATTTTCTGAATACAGCCTCCGATACAACTCTTCAATACCAAACTCTAGATTAAACAGAAACTGTACTGACTTGGCTAAGAGTCGTAAAGGCTTAGATATGAAAGTAAAAAGCTCAGAATACTTTAGATAGAAAAGAGAAGAGATAAAATTGGACGATTGAAATGAATGGTAATCTCAACTCTATTTATAGTATTTTTGGGAGACAGAACTCGGGCATAGTTCGGATGCTAGGATTTCGCATACGAACGTTGGATGCAGATTTGGTGGGAACTAAAATTCAAATAACCCAGACCGAACTTGGGCCGAACTCGGACCAAACTCGGTCAGAGTTCTGTCAGAGTTCTGCTGGGTCAGAACAATAAGAAATGGACCAAATTTGCATAGGTTTTGGGCTTTTTGGAATTGTAGATTTTTGGGATACGTAGGTAGGCTTATTTTTGTTTGTAGACTGAGAAAATCCTAAGCCAGTACCGATCAATCTCACATTTTTTTTATACTCGATTAAAGAAAAAATACAGAATAAATATGAAAACCAATAGCCCTTTGATGACAGTTCTCCAAACAATTGAGCAGACTTGAAGATGCCTTTTTCCTTGACGGCTTTATGTATCTTTGGATCGATCGTAATGCCTTCTGCTGAAATAATATGTCCGAAGAATGCGATGCTACTCAGCCAAAATTCACATTTGCTTCGCTTCGCATACAACTGATTCTCTCGAAGGATCTGAAGCACGGTCCGTAGATGCTCAGTGTGTTGCTGCTTGCTCTTCGAGTAGACGAGTATGTCGTCAATGAAGACTACTACGAACTTGTCGAGGAATGGTCGGAACACCCGATTCATCAGATCCATGAAAGCAGCAGGGGCGTTCGTTAGGCCGAACGGCATTACCAGGAACTCGTAATGGCCGTATCGAGTGCGGAAGGCAGACTTCGGCACATCATCCGGCTTGATCTTGAGTTGATGGTAACCCGAACGCAGATCAATTTTAGAGAACACCGTGGCTCCTTGAAACTGATCAAACATATCGTCCATACGGGGCAGGGCATATTTGTTCCGGACGATGGCTTTATTCAGCTCGCGGTAGTCGACACAAAGACGCATAGAGCCATCCTTCTTCTTGACAAACAGTACGGGCGCTCCTCAGGGCGAGACGCTGGGACGAATGAATCCCTTGTCGAGCAACTCTTGTAACTGTATTTTGAGTTCTTTAAGCTCTGTAAGGGCCATTCTGTACGGGGTTTTCGAGATCGGTCGAGTGTCGGGGAATGTATCGATAGTGAACTCAATCTCTCGATCGGGCGGTATGCCGGGCAGCTCGTCCGAGAATACATCGGGGAATTCTGCCACAACGTCGGTCTGACCCGCATTTGTACCATCCTGTCGCATGTCTCGAACGGAAGCTAGATAGCCTTCGCACCCGGAATGCAGCATCCGTCGAGCAGATATTACGGAGATCACCATGCAGGTGGCGACGCCTCACCATACGAGTAGCAGAATTCAGGCACTCTAGGTATGCGGAACGTGACCCTCTTTTCAGTGCAGTCTATGGTTGCGTTGCACGGACCGAGCCAATCCATCCCCAGAATGATATCGTAGTCCTTAATATTTAGAACTATCGCATCGAGACTGGTCTTTTGACCACCTATACAGATGATTCCGTCTCTGCAGACTAAATTTGCTAGTGGCATGCCCGATGGTACGTTAACAGTGAGATCGAGGCCCATTGGTGTCAAGAAAATTTGTGCTCGGCGGCAAAGTCCGTCGATATAAAACTATGCGTGGCACCTGAATCAAATAATACACGAGCAGGTTTATTATTGAATTGCAGTATACCTGTCATAACTATATCAGATGCAAATTCTTCGTCTCAAGTCATGGCGTAGATGCAGCCCTGAGCATTGGGACGACGGTCTTGGCCATTCTGTTGTGCGGTCGGTGGAGCCCGAGGTGCTTGACCTCGGTTTTGTTGATGTTGCGGGGGGTGTTGGTTCGGTGTAGCTTCCTGGCAGTCCCTTGCGAAGTGAACTGTTTTGCCGCACGCGAAACATGTTTTGTGCTTTAAGCGGCACTCCGTGTCCAGGTGCCCGTTCTTGTGGCAGAAATTGCAGACCATCCGATCCTTCGTCTGGTTGCCGCGATATTGACGCTTGTGCGCGTTGTTGCCTCCCGCATTACTATGACATTTGTTATTAGGGTGAACAGCGCCGGTAGTAGTAGGAGGATACTCGAACTCCAGACGGAGGGCATGGTTGATGTCTCGCCCATGGTTTTGTATTCCGACACCGAGACATGAGCACGGATAGTGGAACGCAGGCCCACTACAAATCGTTTTGCTCGACTTGCAGTGGTAGGTAGATAGTCTCCAGCATACTTGGACAGTTTGTTGAATTTGGCCGCATATTGCCGTACAGTCATATTCCCTTGCGTCAACTGCATAAACTCGTTTTCTTTTTCCTGTCGCACGGCTGCAGAAAGATATTCAGTCTCGAACGCATTTCTGAATGTCGCCCATGAGATCGCCGCCGTCTCGTCTTTACGTCGAGTCCTCGACACCCAGAAGCTCGAACTTGTCTTCCAGCTCCTCCAACCAGTCGATCGCCACGGAGGGATCTTCTGTGCCATTGAAGGAAGTGCGACAGCTTTTCGTGAATTTTGACACGTCGAAGTTAGAATTTCTCGGTGCTGCAGGTGAGAGAACGGGCGCCTCTGGTTCAGCTTCATTGGATCGAACCGCATGCTGGGTCACGGCAGGTGTCATCGTTGAATTGTTGTTGTTGCCCATGACCGACTGTACAATTTGCTGGAGGGTATTCAGCTGCTGCTGCTGCTTGAATTGAGCCTCGAACTGATTCTCAAATTGGATCTGACGAGCCTCCGCTTGCTGACGATGGAGCTCGTTTTGACGTTGCTGCATTTCAATCATCTGCAGCATATGTTGCATCGGGTCGCCGGAAGGTCCGGCTGCGATAGGCGTCATTTCCGTTGGGTTGACGGAATGCTCGGGTCTGGAAGCACTCGAGCCGCTGGAAGCGCTCGTCTTGTCTTCCGCCTGAGCTCCCGTAACTGCAGGAAAAAGAAAGGCAACTCTTGTTAGTTTCAGAAAATGTCCTGGGTTCAGCGTATGGAACAACTTATTTCATCGACAGGAGGTCAACGGTTGGAGACTAGAACTCGACACTGGAGGCCAAGGACGTAAAGCATGCTCTGATACCATTATGTCATGCCCCGATTCCGTCGAATCGATAGTCGTCCCCCGGGCGTGATGCCGTACGAACCTAATTTGTGATCGCACAAGGCATAGTCATAAGGTAATCCGAGTCACGAGATCTAAGAGAGTATGCAGACAAATTGATTCACACAATAAGTAAAGAAAACTTGATCTTTATTGATAATGAACATCTTTTACAGACTCCGATACAGGACTCACTGCCGCACGAGCTACAACATGACTCGATTACAAAAGAGTGGCGATGAGATAGCCGTTCCATACATTGCACACATCCCTCAATATACAACAAAGTACTCCAGTGACCTGGATGGGTGGGACGCTGAGTCATCTTCCTTGGACTGTCGAGAGCCTTCAAGAGTGGAGTCGCAGAGAAAATCTTCGACGCACGGCCGAAGCTTCAAAAGTTGCGAACATCGCCGAGCTAGTTGGCACGTCCTTCCTGGTTCGTGAGACCTGCAAAGAGCGAGGATCAGCACGAACACATGTACTGGCAAATGGCTAATTAAATCCAAGCTCTGCATTTGATTCAAAAATTTTCGTAAACATGTTAGCTAGCTATTTCAATGATCTTTCTAACCATCCTGCTCAATTTGCATGTTAACAAGTTTTGAGGCAAGCATATGAAACTGTATAACATTAAGCAACTGTCATATTCATCCCGTGTCCCGTGTACTTGTTAAGCAGTAAAAAGGAGTGTGAAGGCCACTGGCAATGTCAAGCCATCGTGGACTATAGCAGGGTTAGACGACGCCTCTTTCGCGTCGGGTAGCGAGTCCTGTGCGAAAGTGCTCGCATAACTCGTGTCGATGAAGGGTTGGCGCTGCTACACTCGTTCCTCCCGGGCCGAATCGGTCCCTTGGCCTAGGCAACCGTTCGAGAAAACTTTACCTTGTCGACAAGTTGTCCAATGACCGTTTTCTTTTAAACTTATAGTCGATTTGCTTTCCTTAGCCGTATCATTGCGATAAACGTTAATCGATTCATTCATTGTTTTGCATAGGCTAAGTGGATTTGTATAAGAAAACATGTTTTTTCTATTTTCAAAACCGGCAGTTTGATAGCAAGTGTTTCGTGAAGAATCGTGCCACAATTTCTTTGATTCAACACTATTATGACAAGCATTCATTTACTTCACATATTGAGTTTTTGAAGTAGAGGTACGAGACGAAGAAGGTCAGCCATTCGCCTTAGCCTTGCTTCAAGCGAGCGGCCGGTTGGCTGCGCTGACGTCGCCTACGCGATCACCTGCAATCGCATAAGCAACTGATTAGAACACTGTATAATTTAAGAAATTTCGATATGAATGCGAAGCTCAAAAATGCGAGTCACAAAAACTCATTCGGAAAACATTCACGAAAACGCATTCACAAAAACCAAAGCCAAAGCCAAATCAAGTGCGGCATAAAAATCAGAGCAACGGGAGGTCTCTCCCGACTCAGCCGCAGAGCCAATCCTCGAGGCGCAATCTGCTGAATATGGGACTTGGTTCCGAAGAAGCCATTCCATAATGTGGAATGGATCTTAATTCAACCGTTCCCGTTCGATCGACTCGGCCGATTCCGACCTATCGGTCCCGACAGAATCGATAGCGACAGTGTTCCTTTCTTGCGCACCCCGTGGACAAAAACGGGGCACAATGTAGGCACGGGGCACTATAATTAGTGACTTCAATAGTTAAACTTAATTGATTAGCCATATTCAAAAATATGATGTAACCATTGGGCTAACAAATATTTCAAGTCCATTCGACCATGCAACGCACGTCTTATTCAAACAACCAAACATATTTTGAGTATGCGACTCAAACTTCTTATCATCTCGTATTTTTCACCTTAACTTTCTATGTTCTCACATTCCATACTTCGTTCCAATGTTCAATGGCATCATGCCCCAACTAAATGTTCGTCAAACGAACGACCCGAAGGTCCCGAACATTTTTGAGACATTATGTCACATCCGACAGTTCCGTCACATTCATGCCACAATTGTTCTCTTCGCAACGAAGCCATCTTTTATGATCCTCATGCATGTACACACGCCTTGACACGATTGTTCTCTATTCTTCTAGTCGTGCATGCGATGCACGTCTCGATATCGTAATTCCATATTCTATGCCTTAGTGTTAAATGTATGTTTCTTCCCTCCGAATCGTACAACTGAGGCACGCCTCAATAGGGTATTCAATGCTCTATAGCTCATGCACCGAGGCACTCGCGCCGATATAGTCTTTCAATGTTCTAGCATACTAACTCGTACACGGGGGCACGGAATGACTTGTACGTTGAGGTACTTGTCGATACGGTTATCCTAAGTTCTTATGGCTTGTGCACCGAGGCGTTCGCCTTTGCGATATTGTTCCATAGCGACTCGTACATTTGATGTACGTTTTATTTCAATTGTTCTATCTAGTGTTCGACACGCACTATGTTCATCTCTCGATCGAGCACGCTCGTGGTCTCGATAGGTTAACTTAGCATACAATAATATATTTTACCTAGGCATGAAGGAGTAGAAAAGAGAAGTCAAAGTCCCCCCACCTTAAGCCGATGCGCCTTATCGTTTCGTCGAGCCGATGTGGCTCGATTTCATAACTTTATTTGTACGACCAACTCTTCTGACTTGGCCATTCGAACACTTTACGCTACATTGAATTATCCAAGCGATTTGGCCTACCGTGCATATTCTTCAGTCCGTAGCAAGGCAACGATTTGGTTTTGTGTACCCCGTTATAAATGAGGTAAAATACCGACCTCTTATATTTCAGCATAAACGTATAGCCTGCACACGAAACCAACTAAAATCAATATTCGTTTGAATCGGACTTGTGCCTTGCGTCGATTCGATTTCTTAGAATCTTCGAACCGACTCAATGCTTTCTCTCGGGCCAACTTAACACTTGCATCGATCTTACTCGATGCATTCTTCGGGTCGACGTAACTCTTTGCATCGATCTGACTTATTGCGTTTCTTGGGACAATGTAACGCTTGTATCGATTCGCATCGATACTTAATCGGGTCAACGTGACTCTTCAAGTCAACGACTCAGCATAATGCACCGTGCGGAGTGGGAAATTACACCTTTTGTGTAGTTTCACTTGTTTGTAAGATTTTTTGTAAGTTTTTTTTAATCTTTTTGAGTATATGTCATGACCCGCTACCCAAATTATTGGGCCGGGCCGAGCCATGTCCAGCCTACGCTTGGTTAAAGCGTAGTAAGTTGTTCTAAGAGAGAGACAAAATGGTACTAAGTGTGCAAACAGACATATATTAAAGCATTTTAAGAGTTTATCACAACACATCATCTATTGACGAAAACAAATAAGTTTTATAGTTTATTACACTTTCAAAGTAAGAACTGAAGACAAGGTTCAGTCACCAAGTAAAAGTTATAACAACCCGAAGTCTAAAGTCTAAAGGCGACAACTAAGCAAGGTTCCCTGCTGGGGCCTCTTCTGGAGCAAAGGCCAGGTCCTCTAAGGTAGTCCCGTAGTAGGTATCACATAACATTTCTTCCTCGGATAGTATTCATACAACGTTATCCTGTCAGGACGGGAGCAAGTACTGATTCTACAAACAGAATATACTGAGCATGAAATGAAAAGAGATGTAATAACTGGAATCATGTCATGGCACAATCTATCATGTAATATCACAACTATCATGTCAAGGATATATTTGTCATGGCGACACATGCATATGTATTGTTTAAAACTAGAGTAGGTACGTGATCGGTCAATAGGTATAGAATGTACGGTGTACAAGCCATAAATTTGAAATGTACATATGTACAAGTAACAAGCATAGGTGTACATCCGTACAAAAATACGGAATAAGGCCTACGACAAGGTTTGCATATACAATGCGACCTTGCTCGGTACATACGTACGGAGAAGGGGGCATGATCACGTACTCAACTATCAGTTTCCCCCATATCCTAGTAACCATCATGTGAGATATACAAGAGCTTTTCTAAGCATATAAAGATACTAGGAGCGGTATAGAGTATGTGGAAGATACTGAGAGCAGTATAAAACATGTAATGATATGACTTGCAGTTTCAAGAAACAGTATCTTAACATGGTTCATTCACAGTTCATTATTATATGCCAGTAAATAAAGTTTGTAGGGGTACTTGCCTCGAGTAAATCAAGGATATGAGATAGCAGGTATAAATGTCCGGTGTCCTGTCAAAATGATATACAATCTCAGCCTCTAAGCTATGTTCAAGATTTATACTAGTGTTGTATGTCACGACCCGCACCTGCTGTAAGGGCACGTGTGCGTAACAACGCCCAGTCCACACCTTAAAAACGGCGTGGAACGCTGTAGGTTTACTACTCTAACAACAGTTTATATAATATCAAAACCTGTCGAGAATATGGTCAACTCCGAACGGAGGACAAGCAATGATAATATATGAGTACTCAATCACAACTCTAAGATGATAAAGTAAATACTAAAAGATAAAGACAACACGACGATAAATTATAACATGTCAAGTCCAAACACAAAGAATATACAAGTCCAAGTCCAAAGTCTCTAATACTAAACAAAATAATAACAGTCCCAAGAGTAACTGGAGACAAGGTCCAGTACAAAAACCTACTCTATTACAGGATAGGCGGTATCTCGCCCTGCGGATCTAGGGTATCTGTCTCTAAACCTACTACGTCCGGTGGGCTGTAGTAAGTGCAATAGTAGTCCTCCTCTGCATCTGTAAACATTTTCAACATATCCGATCAGGATGGAACGAGTATATATATCTCATAACAGATCTCAAGATAGAATAAAAGCCATAAGACTGTAAATAGAGCATATACAATAAAATCATAGAGTGTACATATATGTATCATGGCATGGTAAGCTGTAGAGCTAGAGCTAGAACAGGAAAGTAGAACTGATCATGGTATGTACACAAATCAAGGTAAGCCATCTATCCAATGTGTGTGAGTAGTAGTTTCAACTTGTGATCGGCTTGGGCACCTGTAAAGAACTGGCCTGGCTACTCATAAGTGCGGTATATGACTAACACTGTTCGGGAATACGGGATGGATTTGATCACAGGCATACGCTACTACTCCCCCACCCCAACTGGTAGAATGGATCCAAACAGGACACGTCACTGCACGGGATTCTATGAGAAGGGAGCAAGTCTTCTCTGGAATCAGTGACCACATATTGCGCAAGAGCTACAAGGGAGCTTGCACAATAAATCCCAAGCTAACAAGGAGCAACATCTCTCGTCGAGATCCAGGAATACCAATCCGTGAGAACCATGTGTCAGGAATGAGCATATCTACACTAAGTACATGAATCATAACAGTTATCATAAATTAGAAAAAATGTTATCAGAGAATGTACTCGCCTGTGATATGATATAATATGTCAACTGGATCCAATACAGCGCCTCGATGACCTATAGATAACAAAACGTATCAATACTATGTTTAGAAAGGAAAGTCAAATCAATTTAAATCCTATTAAGTCATTCTAGGTCAAGACACGTCAAACTAGATTGTACAGGGTCAACCTAAGTCATATTCAATTTTGGACGCGTTTCGACACTCGGAACTCCATTTCAACCTTTCACTAAATTCGACTCACTCACAAACCCTCTCTAATTTAATTTCCTACATTCCCTTCTCCTTATTCTTATTCTCCGTCTTCTTCTCCTTATTCTCCGTCTCCTTCTCCTTATTCTCCGTCTCCTTATTCTCCATCTCCTTCTCCTTATTCTCCGTCTCCTTCTCCTTCTTCTCCGTCTTATTCTCCGTCTCCTTCTCCTTATTCTCCGTCTCCTTCTCCTTATTCTCCGTCTTCTTCTCCGTCTCCTTCTCCTTATTCTCCGTCTCATTCTCCTTATTCTCCGTCTTATTCTTATTGCCACTGCTGCTCCTAATGCCTAAACTGCTGTTGCTGCTAATGCCTAAATTGCTGCTGCTCTACTTCCTACTGCTGCTGCTCTACTTCCTACTGCTGCTGCTGCTATTTCTTATTACTTCTTCTTCTACTTCTATTCTTCTCTCCCAAACTCTCATTCTCTTCCTCTAAAATCACACACACACATCCATATCTCTCTATATATATAAACTCACAAACACGCTCCTACATATATATATATATATACATAAACACACACATGTAATTATATATAGACACACACACTCAAACACACTCACACACACACGCATATATAGAAATATATATATATATATATATATATATATATATATATATATATATATATATATATATATATATATATATATATATATATATACATATATACATATATACATATATATATTTCTCTCTAAAAAGGAAAACCCCTAATAAATCCTTAAACTAGGTTTTAGGAAAACCTATAAAAGCTATGGTCATTAAGTAGAGAATGGTCTCCTCCACATTTATTGTGAAGGAATAAATGCAAGAGAGGAAATTAATGAGGGTTAATGAGCATACCTAATTTGTGCAAGAGAGGAAATTAATGAGGGTTAATGAGCATACCTAATTTGTTGATCTCTTGAAGAAAGGAAGAACTCAAGAAAAGATTAGAATGGAGAGAGAGAGAGTTTACTTTGGAGTGAAGTAAAGGGAGGGGGTTTACCTATACATGGCCGGCCAGGGGGAGGGGTCTTAATGGGTTTGGGTGGAGACCCATTAGGCCTCCAAACCCATTAGACTCGGTTTGCTTTGGTTTGGGTTTGGTTTAACTCTAATTGACTAATTAAGCCTCTAAATGACTAGTTAAGCCATGGGAGTATGGTTTATAGTTTCTAGCCTAGTTAGGATGACATGTGGGCCAAGCCCAGCTAGTATGTGGGTCCCACTAGTGTCCAGACTGTAATGCCCCGCTCCGCATCGGTGCATTACGATGAGTCGTTGACTCGAAGAGTTGCGTTGACCCGATGAGGTATCGATATGAATCGATGCAAGTGTTGCGTTGGCCAAAGGTAAGCTTTGAGTCGGTTGGAATCTATTAATCGAATCGATGCAAAGAGTAAGTCCCGCTTGAGCAAGTGCTGATTTTAGTTGATCTGGTGTGCAGGCTATGCTTCTACGCTGGACGATAAGAGGTCGGCATTTTGCCTTATGCAATGAAATGTCTGCAAAACCAAATCGTGGCCTTGCAACGGATTGTGGCATAGGCACGATAGGCCAAATCAACCGAGTAGAGCAAAGGAATGGCTAAGTCCGGGAGTTAGCTATGCGATCGAGTTATGGAAGCGAGACGCTTCAATCGGCGAGGCAGCAAGGCGTATCGGCTTAAGGTGGGCGGGTTCTTGACTCTCTCTCCCTATTCCTTCACGTCTAATAAAATGTATTATGATATGCGTAATATGTTATCGGAATAGCGAGCGTGGCTCGACGAGTAAGTGTCTAAGTATGCGTTGAACACTAAGACAGAACATTGAACAATCGAACAATTAAAGCGACGTGCATCGAGTGCACGAGTCGCAGTAGGGCAATGATGGTAGAACATTGAAAGATGAAAATGAGATGTGCATCATGTGCACGGCTCCGAGAACATTGAACTCTAGGCGTAGAACATTGATTACGGTGCTGAGCGTGCCCTCGGGCACTTATGCTATGAATTGACTAAGTAAATACGGAAGTAGGCTATGCGAATATCATTATGAATGGGACGCGTTGATTATGAGTACGAGACGACTAAGCCGTTGAGCGTCGTGCATCAATATGGATGTGTTGGGGCATAACGCCGACGGAGCTCCCCATGCGATTGGTGGATTATGTTTATGGCACGGGAAACCGTTTATGTGCGACACTATGTTTATGAAATTCGAGAACGGTTGGTATGCTATGGATTGTATGCTATGGAACGTATTGCATGGTCAATGGACTCGGATTGCCCGTGCACGGGTGCGGCTTCCCTCGAACGGTTACGCCGGGGCGCCGGGACCGTTCGGCCTAGGAGGGAATTATGTGTGGTATTTATGGTGCACAACATTCGGACGGATTGCGACCGTCCAGTGCTGTGATAAGCTATGATACCCGTAAGTTTGGGATCCTTCGGATACTGGGCTAGCAACCCGTATCGAAGCGATTGTAGGCTTACACATATGAGATGCCAAGTCCATTACGGTGCGACACACCGTGACCTTCATATAGTTAGGGCCGGTGGGCTGAGATGAGAGCTGGGTGCAGGCGCAGGGCCTGCTACCCATTATGCATATGTTTATGTTTGTGAATAGTCGGTTGCGTGAATCATATGTTGGCTTATGTTAAGTTCTAACCACTGCAGGCTAAGGAAAATGGGACGGCATGAGCACGAACACTATGTTTACGTTTATGTTATGGCTAACTGTATCTGCTGCAGGAACACAGGATGTGCTGACACATTATAATAATGTGCTATGTTAAGTTTTGCCATGAAATTGATCCTAAGGCTAAATAGAAAGACCACAAATTAAGATGCATGTTTCACTAAATGAATAAGTGTTTGGTTCGGGTGCGAGCGGGTCTTGATCAGTACGAAGCGAGGACGAAAGCACTAAACCCCCACTAGTTTATGTGCAGGTTCAGGTTATGATCAGCTCGGGGCGGAGCTTGGCTTGGACGTGCCGAGGCATGGAGTCCTTGGCGTTCAAGAGGAGCTTCCGCATTTGCGTTCGGACTTGAGACATGAAGATGTTCGGCCGAGGACTACTTGGTGGCTATAAAGAGGCATAATGTATGGAGCAATGTAATCCTTTGTGAGCTAGAGAGATCATGAGCGTTGTAGCCAATTGGCATTTTATGTTGGGGCTATTCAGAGCCTTTGTAACCTTCAGTTCAATATGAATAAAAGAGATTCTTATGTTTCACTTGTTTTCTTCCGCTGCTTATGTTATCAATTTGAGATAGTTCTATGTGAACCTGTTATCTTGTCTTGCACGAGCGCAACTCCAGGCTCGTGCGGCATCACGCCCCAGCGATGGCGATGATTCGGGTTAAATCTAGCGAGGACGAGCGATTTCCCGGATCGGGGCGTGACAAGTTGGTATCAGAGCGGTTCCATCCTTTGGACCGTGCGTGAATCTCTTTGACCCTCAGTTGCTTCGATATCGAAATTCAGTTGACTCTAAGTTGTTTCCGCAACCGCATGGCTCATGGATCTGCTCGACGCTACATTGGATGTTCCATACAATAAGTCTATATTAAGCGAGTACGTTTGCCACAAGTATGTCGTGACTATCACGCTACCTCCGGGTGCCATCGGAGAGTGTTGGTTGCACGGAGTGCAACGGGTTATGGGGTGTTGATTGCACGAAGTACAACGAATATGGTGATGTTGGTTGCATGAAGTGCAATGATTTGTGTTGTTGGTCGCTCGCAGTGCGAGGAGTTATGTGTTATTAGTCGCACGCAGTGCGAGGAGTTATGTATTGGCGGTCGCACGAAGTGCGAGAGATATGTGTTGTTGGTTGCACGAAGTGCAACGGATCGATATGTGAGACGATGCGTATTATGTAGCTATGCGAAGGAGTATGTGTTGTCGGTTGCACGGAGTGCAGCAAGTCGTGGATCGTTCGTTGCATCGGTGCAACGAGTCGATATGGTATGATGCGTGTCATATGGCTATGCGGGTGGATAGCGATATGTTGTGCGAGATTGAGTAAAGACCTTAAGTATCGAGACTAAGTTGTTGCACGAGCTGCAACGAACGGGATTCGAAGATCGTGGATGCGATAATAACGAGTCGAGATGGTCGCTAAGTCGAGTTTGAGTTGGCGAACGTGTATGTTGGCCATATGTTGCATTGAGCTTTGAATAAGCGAATGTTGCGGGTGTGATCGAGATGATCGCCATGGTACGGTTAGATTGACTGAGTTCCAAACTTGAGCTAACGTTAGAGCTGGGATCGGAAGGATCGCC
This sequence comes from Iris pallida, assembly GCA_029216955.1. Classification (NCBI taxonomy): domain Eukaryota; kingdom Viridiplantae; phylum Streptophyta; class Magnoliopsida; order Asparagales; family Iridaceae; genus Iris; species Iris pallida. The sequence continues at coordinate 1,596,664 of JANAVB010033819.1, forward strand.
ATACGTGACGGTTAAGTTGAGATAGAAGTCGGACCTATGCGAAGTGTGATGTCGAGTAATGACTCGATTCCAAGTGGTATATGCAATACCAACTATGCGAGCAAGTATAGCAAAGTATTGTGTCAATAACGATAGGCTCGATCCTGAGTGGTATATGGGATACCACTTAGCGATGGTTATGTTAAGCCGGTTGGTGACTTGCGATAGGTTTCGTCGAAACGATTATGTTGTTACGGTATGTTTGTCCGCAACGGATGGAATGGTATCGAGACTCGAGTAGAAATGATGCGATAGGAGTCGATATAAGTATGCTTGTGAATTAGTTAAATGAGCATGCGTGAAGTCGTGCCTACAGAGGATACGTCGGACGAGGATTCGCTAAGTATAAGTCGAACGATAGGCCGAGCATATGCGAATGAATGTTACGTTGAGGAAATGGTCGACCCGGTCGAACTTATGTTGAGTTAGTACGGAGACGTCTTCGGAACGAATTGAGTAGGTACGGAGAAATTGTACGAACGAATTTGGGTTAATGCAATGAGTCGGTAACACGATTTGGAAGTACGAGTTAGGGATATGAGAAGTGATTTGTGCGAGATTTGATTCGTATTCGAGTTCGGATAATGGCAATGATTGCAACGGGTTTGAGCTTATGAGAAAGGAGGGTGTTCAAGTTATGCATATCGACGATGGTATTGAGGCGTATCAAAGACGATATGCAATAACTCGGGGATACTCTGATCGAATGAACGAAAATTATGTTGAGCATTGTTGTTGGATGAATAAGATGCAAGTTAAGTTATGGCAATTGGAATGATAACGATAGGAATGCTTCGGAGAATTTGAGAGTCGACGGATGTTACTCGGATGAAAACGAAAGTGTATGGATTGCTTCGCAGATCACCACTATGTTGACATTCTTGTCTTGAGCGAGCGCAACACCAGCCTCGCACATGCGTCACGTCAAAATTAGAACGATCATTCCGCGTGAGCACTGGTATGGTGATTCATCCAGTGGGGATGATCGAACTTGCAAGGCGTGGCAATTTCGATATGGACTTGTGGTTTGATGCGAAGGTGAACTTGAGGATTGTGCGATATTGTCAACGGCAGTGCCTAAGTGACTCGAGTAGTAATGGCACATCAGTTGTGCGGGAGTAGACGAATTATGGATTGGTATGTCGGATTGGATAAAGTCCCATAAGAAGTGTTGCGAATTGATTTGGCTCCGTAATAGGATATAGCATGGTTCGTTGTAACTGTCCCTCGTTGATGATCTTCAATTATCGAGCGTAGTTTCGGGGCAGATGACCCTAGAAGACTTGACCGCCAAATCAAGTGAATGTGTGAAACCATAGGACGACCCTAATGAAGTCGCATAAGAAGGATAAGGAATGAGGTAGTGCATGTTGAGGATAAGTCTAAAAGTGAGCGAGTATCGCGTCTCGAAAGTTAGCGAGTACAAGAATCGATATGGTCAAGAAAAGTTATGTTGGATTGGGTAGATGTTGAGGAACGTGCTTAGCGTAGTGACGCGGTAAGGCGATTGCAAAGATTTTTGCAATGCGCGAGAGCGACGGATAGAGGAACGACCCTAAGAGTTGTGTCGTAGGTCGGCTTAAGTAACGGTTAGGCTATGTGTGTTGAGCGCGCGAGTTACGTTACGAAACGAACTAGTCGGGATTGAATCGATGATTGAGTGAGGGATTCGTACTCGGTCGAGAGTAGGAGATGGGCGTATCGTAAGAGACCTTGGGTCGGAAAGATTGTTGCCTTTGAGCATCGTAGACTCAAGTCGACCTCTTGTGTCGAGAGAGCGCGAGCATGATGTCTGGATAAGTTGCCTAGCGGGGGTAGCCCCAGACTCGATGTGCTGGTAGTTCGAGAACGTAGATCGTGTTGGGATAGTTGTGTGCGAGACTTAGTACGGATTGTAGACAAAAGAGTTGGTGACATGTGGACGTAGTCCATGTCGTTATGGCCAAGTGTTATGAATGATTGGATAAAAGACTTAAGTTATGCGAGAGATAGAAAACGGTTGGGCGAGTAGGCATTGCGGAGAATTGTTGCGGTCGGATGCGCAATGACTTGTGCAATGCGAGTGTTAGATGGCCGGCAAGAAACTTACGAGATCGAAGTTATGGTTGAATTAAGTTATATGTAAGATGTTGGAAGATGATCGCATGTTATGGGATGATGCATACGAAGAGTATTTTGGGAATAGGCGCTAAGATTTGGCTAAGTCGAGTACGGATTGATTGGTGCTTGAGGATTTAAGTTGAGATTGTAAGTTGTCCCGATATCCTACAACTGAGCTTGGCTGAAATGCATATATTGGTGGGACGCCTAAAATATGTGTATGATCCAGACTGAGTTGTATGATTCAACGATAGTAGCACGAGATCGTGAAGCGATCTATGCGAGGCACTTGGATTAAGTGTTGGTTTCGGTTCGAGGACGAACCTGATTTTGAGTGGTATATTATGTAATGCCCCGCTCCGCATCGGTGCATTACGATGAGTCGTTGACTCGAAGAGTTGCGTTGACCCGATGAGGTATCGATATGAATCGATGCAAGTGTTGCGTTGGCCAAAGGTAAGCTTTGAGTCGGTTGGAATCTATTAATCGAATCGATGCAAAGAGTAAGTCCCGCTTGAGCAAGTGCTGATTTTAGTTGATCTGGTGTGCAGGCTATGCTTCTACGCTGGACGATAAGAGGTCGGCATTTTGCCTTATGTAATGAAATGTCTGCAAAACCAAATCGTGGCCTTGCAACGGATTGTGGCATGGGCACGATAGGCCAAATCAACTGAGTAGAGCAAAGGAATGGCTAAGTCCGGGAGTTAGCTATGCGATCGAGTTATGGAAGCGAGACGCTTCAATCGGCGAGGCAGCAAGGCGTATCGGCTTAAGGTGGGCGGGTTCTTGACTCTCTCTCCCTATTCCTTCACGTCTAATAAAATGTATTATGATATGCGTAATATGTTATCGGAATAGCGAGCGTGGCTCGACGAGTAAGTGTCTAAGTATGCGTTGAACACTAAGACAGAACATTGAACAATCGAACAATTAAAGCGACGTGCATCGAGTGCACGAGTCGCAGTAGGGCAATGATGGTAGAACATTGAAAGATGAAAATGAGATGTGCATCATGTGCACGGCTCCGAGAACATTGAACTCTAGGCGTAGAACATTGATTACGGTGCTGAGCGTGCCCTCGGGCACTTATGCTATGAATTGACTAAGTAAATACGGAAGTAGGCTATGCGAATAACATTATGAACGGGACGCGTTGATTATGAGTACGAGACGACTAAGCCGTTGAGCGTCGTGCATCAATATGGATGTGTTGGGGCATAACGCCGACGGAGCTCCCCATGCGATTGGTGGATTATGTTTATGGCATGGGAAACCGTTTATGTGCGACACTATGTTTATGAAATTCGAGAACGGTTGGTATGCTATGGATTGTATGCTATGGAACGTATTGCATGGTCAATGGACTCGGATTGCCCGTGCACGGGTGCGGCTTCCCTCGAACGGTTACGCCGGGGCGCCGGGACCGTTCGGCCTAGGAGGGAATTATGTGTGGTATTTATGGTGCACAACATTCGGACGGATTGCGACCGTCCAGTGCTGTGATAAGCTATGATACCCGTAAGTTTGGGATCCTTCGGATACTGGGCTAGCAACCCGTATCGAAGCGATTGTAGGCTTACACATATGAGATGCCAAGTCCATTACGGTGCGACACACCGTGACCTTCATATAGTTAGGGCCGGTGGGCTGAGATGAGAGCTGGGTGCAGGCGCAGGGCCTGCTACCCATTATGCATATGTTTATGTTTGTGAATAGTCGGTTGCGTGAATCATATGTTGGCTTATGTTAAGTTCTAACCACTGCAGGCTAAGGAAAATGGGACGGCATGAGCACGAACACTATGTTTACGTTTATGTTATGGCTAACTGTATCTGCTGCAGGAACACGGGATGTGCTGACACATTATAATAATGTGCTATGTTAAGTTTTGCCATGAAATTGATCCTAAGGCTAAATAGAAAGACCACAAATTAAGATGCATGTTTCACTAAATGAATAAGTGTTTGGTTCGGGTGCGAGCGGGTCTTGATCAGTGCGAAGCGATGACGAAAGCACTAAACCCCCACTAGTTTATGTGCAGGTTCAGGTTATGATCAGCTCGGGGCGGAGCTTGGCTTGGACGTGCCGAGGCATGGAGTCCTTGGCGTTCAAGAGGAGCTTCCGCATTTGCGTTCGGACTTGAGACATGAAGATGTTCGGCCGAGGACTACTTGGTGGCTATAAAGAGGCATAATGTATGGAGCAATGTAATCCTTTGTGAGCTAGAGAGATCATGAGCGTTGTAGCCAATTGGCATTTTATGTTGGGGCTATTCAGAGCCTTTGTAACCTTCAGTTCAATATGAATAAAAGAGATTCTTATGTTTCACTTGTTTTCTTCCGCTGCTTATGTTATCAATTTGAGATAGTTCTATGTGAACCTGTTATCTTGCCTTGCACGAGCGCAACTCCAGGCTCGTGCGGCATCATGCCCCAGCGATGGCGATGATTCGGGTTAAATCTAGCGAGGACGAGCGATTTTCCGGATCGGGGCGTGACACAGACTACCCGGGTCTCCAACTTAAGTCCAAATTGGATAAAATTTAAACTAAATCAAACAAATCCCTAAAAATCCTATAAAATCAAATAAAATTCCCAAAAATTATAAAACTTGGAAAATAACGAAAATACCCCTAATTCGAAAACTGGGAGTGATAAATCTACCCTCCTTAAAAAAAATTCGTCCTCGAAATTGAATGAGGAACTAACACAGCAACATGAATAGAACAAGGAAGGAAAAGAAAGAATTTACCTCAAGGCTCGAAGAGATATGGGAATCGCTCCCGCATGTCGTCCTCTCTCTCCCAGGTAGACTTACCTGGAGAGTGGTGCCTCCATGCAACACGAACCAAGGGAATGACCTGGTTCCGGAGCACCTTCTCTCTTCGGTCCAAGATCTCAACTGGCTTCTCTGGATAGCTGAGTGTCGGTCCCACTTTGATCTCAGAGTGGTCCAAGACGTGACTGGGATCTGCCACGTACCGTCTCAGCTGCGACACGTGGAACACGCTGTGCACTCCCTCTAGCACGGGCGGTAACTCCAATCGGTAAGCCACTGCACCGATCCTGCCCAAGATACGGAAAGGTCTGATGTATCGTGGACTAAGTTTTCCGTCGCCACCAAAACGAATCGTGCCACGCGTCGGAGAAATCCGCAGGAACACAAGATCACCAACCTAGAACAAAAACACAACACTTAAAGCTTGATCTAAAACAATCACAATCAGACTCAAATACTAGAAAAATCTAAACTATACCTCAAACTCCAATGGCCTCCGATGGCTATCGGTCCAATGTCGTTGCCTATCCTGCGCCACCCGAAGTCTATCTCTGATAACTCTGACCTTCTCTGCAGCATCCACTACCATCTCAGGGCCAAGCAAAACCCTCTTGCCGACATCATCCCAAGACAAGGGAGTACGACACCTCCGTCCGTATAGAGCCTCGAAAGGTGACATCTCTATACTGGCTTGGTAGCTGTTGTTGTAAGCAAACTCTACCAAGTGAAGGTGGTCCTCCCAAGATCCCTCGAAATCCAAGACACAGGTACAAAGCATATCTTCGAGGGTCTGAATTGTCCTCTCCGACTGCCCGTCTGTCTGGGGGTGGTATGCGGTACTGAACTTGAGCGATGTGCCCAAGCTAAGCTGTAAACTCCTCCAGAAGTGGGAAGTGAATCGGTTGTCCCGATCCGAGACTATACTCACTGAAACCCCGTGCAATCGGACTATCTGCCGCACGTACATCTCGGCCAACCTCTCCGTAGACAAACCCACCTTGAAAGGCAAAAAGTGGGCCGATTTGGTCAATCGATCAATAATGACCCAAATCGCATCCTTCCCACTTGGAGAGAGCGGAAGCCCAGATACAAAGTCCATAGTAATATGCTCCCACTTCTACTCAGGAATGGGGAGTGGCTGGAGCAATCCACCGGGTCTCTGTCTTTCGGCTTTCACCTGCTGGCACATCAAGCATCTAGAAATGAACTGAGCCACCTCGCATTTCATGCCATACCACCAAACATGCTGTCTCAAGTCTCTATACATCTTGTTGGCTCTAGGATGCATAGAGTACTGAGAACGATGTACCTCCTGAAGAACCTCCTCCCGAAGTCCTCCGCTCGGCACACACAATCTGGTACCATGCCTCAACGATCCATCTCCCGCTATAGAGAACTCATCCAACAGTCCTGCCCGGACCTGCTCCCTGATGACCCTCAGAGCCTCATGCTCAAACTGAGCTGCTCTGACTCTGTCCATCAGCTCTGACTGTACCTGGAGACCCCACATATGCTCCTCGAACCCAGGAACTATCACCTCTATGCCCAAACTCTCCAGATCTGCCAGAAGGTGACGATCCATCGTCAAACACATGGCCACGGGATACCTGCTCAAAGCATCTGCAACCACGTTGGCCTTCCCCGGATGGTACTGTAAGGATATATCAAAATCCTTCATCAGCTCTAACCATCGCCTCTGCCTCATATTCAGCTCCTTCTGGGTAAACACGTACTTCAAGCTCTTGTGATCTGTATAGATCTTAACTCGCTCTCCGTACAGATAGTGTTTCTATAGCTTCAAAGCAAAGATGACCGCTGCCAGCTCCAGATCATGGGTAGGGTAGTTCCTCTCATGAGGACGTAACTGCCTAGATGCATAGGCAATCACCTTCCCGTGCTGCTGAAGTACACAACCTAAACCCCGTCCTGAAGCGTCACTGTAGATCGTATAACCACCAGATCCAGATGGCAGCGTCAAGATAGGAGCTTTAGTCAACCTCGCTTTCAGATCCTTAAAGGCGGCCTGGCACTCCTCGGACCAAACAAACTCCTCGTCCTTCCTGGTAAGTCGGGTCATCGGCTGGGCAATCCTGGAAAAGTCCTGCACGAACCTCCGGTAATAACCCGCCAGACCCAGAAAACTCCGAACCTCTGCTACTGAGCTCGGCGTAGACCAGGACTCCACTGCAGAAATCTTCTTCGGATCTACTGAAATCCCCTCGCCAGAGACAACATGGCCTAGAAACTCCACGCGATCCAAGAAGAACTCGTACTTGGACAGCTTCCCATACAGCTGCTCCCTCCTGAGAGTGTCCAACACAATCCTCAGGTGCTCCTCGTGCTCCTCTGGCGTCTTCGAATAGATGAGAATGTCATCGATGAAGACCACCACGAACTTGTCAAGGTACTGATGGAATACCTTGTTCATCAAGTTCATGAATACCGTCGGGGCGTTGGTCAACCCAAACGGCATGACGGTATACTCATACTGGCTATAGCGAGTCCGAAAGGCAGTCTTCGGAATGTCATCCCGCTTTACCTTCAGCTGATGGTACCCGGTACGTAAGTCGATCTTTGAGAACACCCTCGCGCCGCTCAACTGGTCGAACAAGTCATCAATCATTAGCAAAGGATACTTGTTCTTGATGGTAAGGTTGTTGAACGCCCTGTAATCAATACACATACGTACAGTACCATCCTTTTTCGGGACGAAAAGAACTGGCGTGCCCCAAGGTGAAGAACTAGATCGGATAAAGCCTTGTCCTCCAGCTCGTCGACCTGTTTCTTCAGCTCCGCTAACTCACTGTTGTTGACTCTATAGACGTTGTAATGTCCCAAATTCGTAATACGTATTTAGAGTACGTATGTGTATTTTGGACCCATATTTTATTTTAGTCATGATTAGTTATCTTGGTTTATCTTGCATTGGCTTGGTTTTAATTAGCATTGATAGTTCAATTGGTTTTAATGGTTCATTGGTTTATTTTGGATTAGTGAGGCTGGGTTTATTTCATGGTTCATTTGGTTTAAATTGCTAGAGAGAGAGTTTATTGGCCTTGACTTGGTTCACCTTGGTTTATTTTGGTTTGGTCTATTTTGGTTTAACATGGAGAACCCCACCCTATTATAAATATCAACTTCTCTCTCTCTCCTTATTATTTTCTTCATCTTCTTCCTCAAGCTTCTTCCTCTCCACCACCACCACCAACCTAGGCAAGTACATCTTGCTATCACTTGAGGCTACATTTTATTTGTCTATTAGTTTTATTAGCTCATTTTGAGCAACATTAGAACTTGGATTTTCTCCATTTGGAGCTTGGAATTTTGTAGATCTAGGTTTGAAGTATTTTGGATTTTGGTGGATTTGATCTATGAAACTTGTTTATTTTCATGTTTTGATTGTTCTATGTGGAAGAGAATTGAATTTTACACAATTTAGACCCTTGTAAAGTTGGATTTGGACTTGTTTTGACCTAGTTGTGGTCCTTGGAATTTCTGAGTTCCATGGCTTTTCTCTCGGTTTGGGGAAGAAGACCCCTGTTCCCGAGCGCAATCCAGTCCAGCACCCTTTAGCGCCTGGCGCAATCCAGTCCAGCGCTCTTTAGCGCTGGCGCAAACCAGTTAGCCCAGCACTCTTTAGTGCTGGCGCAATCTAGCCTCGCGCAGCTCGCCCTGGCGCAATCCATTCTCTGCATAATCCGGTTTGTGCGCAATCCAGTGTGTGCGCAATCCGATCCCTGCGTAACCCGACTCAGCGCGGCTCAGCTCTTGCGCAGTTCATCTTCTGTGCAATCTGACCTAGCGCAATCCATTTCCCTGCGCGCTTGACCCAGCGCAGTCCAGCCCCTGCGCGATCCAACTCTCGTGCAGTTCATCCCTTGCGCACTCTAACCCCTGCGCAATCCATTGTCCATGTTGATTTTGTTTTAATCCTCTAGGCTTGGCTTCTTTTCTATGGATTGGAGTTTTGAGATCTTGTTTCACATGACACGACTGCTTGACCCAACACGACCTGGCACGGTTTTTGATGAATTGCTTATGACTAATATGGTTTCTGATTTCTGTGATTTATGATCCGGATACTTTCTGATCTTCTTGATAGTGACCCGATGGGATGCACACTTGACTTGTAACCGGTGATTCATATTAGTCCTGTATATGGATATTTTATTAGATATTTTACGCCCATTTTATATCCTTACGCCTTTTGTCATGAACTTGATAATCACGAATTTATTTAATATGTTTGGAATGATAACTTGACATGATTGGCTTGACATGATAGACTTGATATGATAACCTGACTTGATGATGACCCGTAGTGGTGCGCTCTCGACCAGTAACCTGACATGGCATGATAGTGGCCCGTCGTGGCGTACTCCTGGCTAGTATACTTGACCGGATAACCTGACATGTTATATCTCGATAAGCCGTTGCGGCGGCTACTTGACATGACACGACCTGTATAATGACTTGACACCGTGGGCGATTGTGCTTGTATAAATGAACCAGTCTTGTCTCACATCATTTCTAGGGCATGGACCCCTGAGTACCACGGTCAGGGGTACATATCGAAATAAACTAAGGTTAATAACTAGAATAATCTACTAGTCATGAAGAGATGTTCCCCAGTTACAGGCGACCCCGTTATTCCGGCCGCAAATGTTTGAACTTGTAGCCTGCCGACGAGTAGGGCACATTTCCAGCCCACTGTCATGTGGGGCACTCTTGATTGTCACTTTAATGATTGAACTCTATTGTCTTGCACTCTCCCTCCATTGACACTTTAATGATTGAACTCTCTGGATTGTCACTATAATGATTGCCTGGATAACCTGGGTAGCTGCAGGGCCTGTGACTACTTGGAGCATCTCATTGCATCTTGCTAGTAACTAGGATTATGATAACCCTAGTTAGTTAATATAGAAAGCCGTAGGCAATGATTGGCCGTGATTGATTGGATGGAGTCTAGTCCAGTTTAGTATTGTCTAGAAGTGATCGATTACAAGATTGTACCAGCATGATTGAATGATTGTCACTCCAGATTGTCACTATAATGCTTGAACACTATTGTCACTCCAGATTGTACTATCCTGATTGTACCTTTCATTGTCACTCTCATCATTGTCTTCTTTTTATATATATTGTCCAGCTATATTTTATTTAACATGATGTTTCTCTTAATTATTTTCTCTAATTGGGACAAGTGCATTGGTAGTGCACGAACCCCAATCTGTGTTACTTATTGTTTTCTTACATGTTGAATGCTAATGATTTGCTGGTTTTAGTCCTTAAGTGAAGCCTCCTTTGTGGCACTTGCTCTTTCTGGGGTCTGACCCAGCTGGTTTTGTATGGCCAGATACCGGAGCAGCACCAAAGGATCTCCTTACTTTCTAGCCCGATGGTGGTCACCAGGCATAACCAGGGCATCGAGTGGGTTTCTTTTGTTCTCCCAGTGTAATATTGTAAATTATTCTTTTGAGGCGTTTAGCCGACGAGCAAGTGTTAGCTCGATTGTACTTACTTACCGTCTGCCTACGGGATGTAACATGATTGACAAGCCCCGGGGGTTGATCATGTATGACTGAACTCTTGCTAGTCCTTACATTTTGTACGACTAGCTTCATGATCATCTGGATATGTAATGTTTGGGACGCCTTACAATTGTATATTTAGTGATCTGATATCTTGTTACTATTATTAGTTGGTTGAGATTGAGACAATAGGCTATTTTATGACCTTAAGTGACTGATGGCTTGTAGATAAACCCTCACATATCTAGACAGCCGTGACCGTATGGTGAGATGGATTCTATTTTATCATACGTAGCTGGCTATGTCCGCCCCCGCTCTCCAGTATTCTGGTTCTGGGGCGTGACATGGTTTAAGTGGTGGCCCATGCAGGTATTGTCAATCAAGATATGTGGGGGTTTACCAGATAGATGTCTCAATCTGTACTCGCCTTTGATCTCCACTCGTATCTTCATATCTCCTTGATCCCTGGCTTGATAATATGCTTGCATCATTGTTCTATCCTGGTCCTTCCTTAATATTCCTGATGTCATTGCTTCAGTGACATCGTTCATGTTGATCAGCCGGAAGGAGCCCAGCCGGCAGCCCAACAACAGCAAGAAGATCAAGATCAGTCCTCAGTAGCAGCCTCCCGAGCCGTGCCTCCTGGAGAACCATTACCACCAGTTCAGCCCGTTCAGCCTGCAGAGCCGGATGATGGCACCTTGGTAGGCCTCATCAGGACCTTGATAGCTTTCCAGGATCGTCGAGGAGACGCCTTGCACCAGGCAGTGGCAGATGCTTTAACCAGAGGCGGTCATCCAGGGAACAGTGCGGTCAACAGTTTCAAGCGCCTGAACCCTCCATTTTTCGATGGCAGCGAGGATGCCATTGCTGCCAATGCTTGGCTACAAGATATAGAGGTGATTCTCGAAGCCGCGAAGACTCCAGAAGACGAGAAGGTGGCTGTGGTGCGCCTACAGTTATTGGATCTAGCCCGCAGTTGGTGGACCGCACAAGCAGTGGGATTGGCAACACCTGTCTCCTGGGCAGTGTTCAGCGAGAAGTTCCAGACCAAGTATTATGATGCAGTGGCTCGATATGACTTGCAGACCAGGTTCAGTAATCTTAAACAGATGGGGAGGACGGTCGACGGTTATGCGGCCGAGTTTTCCAGACTCAGTCGGTTTGCTCACACCTTGGTGGCAACCGAGTTTGACAGAGCGCAGAGGTTCCAGCAGGGACTTCACCTAGAGATTATATTGGCAGTAGAACAGTTCGAGCATCAGACCTATGATGCGGTGTTGCGAGCAGCAAGGAGGCACGAGTATACCTCCCAGAGAATAGTGGACAGGACTGGAGGTCGGAAGCGGTCCCATAGTCAGATGAACCAGTCTTCGGTACCATCTCCAGCAGCTAGGACTTTAACTATTGGAGCTCCGAGGCGAGCAGCTTCAGTTACGTCGGACCAGCACTCAACCCTGACGTACTCTCCGCAGAAACAGAAGCAAGCGCAGTCTTCCGCCGTGGGCTGTTCATATTGTGGAAAGCCTGGACACGTGGTAGCAGAGTGTCGCAAGGCGTTGGGATTGTGTTTATTGTGTGGAGCACCGGACCATAAGGTGGGGTCCTGCCCATTCAGAGTTGATTCAGCATCGACAGTATCTAGTCCCTCGGTTAGGGGACCAGCACCAGCCCCAGCTCCAGTTCACCAGCAACAGCAGTTTCCGTTCCCGGGGCCATTGCCGACTCAGGCCCAGACCTTCCAGCAACAGAACCCGAGGCAGTTTGCTCTAGCCCAGGCTCAGGTTCAGAATCGGCCGAGAGGTATATGTGTCCTCTCATCTTGCTTTTCTACCGTCATTATGCGGGGTGCATGACATATTTCATGTATCATGATTGTGACGGAACATCCCGGACCCGAGCCATATCCTAGATCATTCGAAAGGGTTGGTACCAATAACCGTAACTTTTCGTATGAGGAGAGGCCCGTGTCCATGTTTGACCAAAGAGAGAGACCTCAAGCGCAAGACTATCAGTTCAGTCCGTGTTGCTTAGAGTCATCCCTCTTTGGAAGAGTCAAACTTGGGAGCATGAGGATGATATCTGATCAGGTCATCCCGGCTGGTTTGACTCGTAGGGTGTAATATCTTCCTTATGCCTTACGTTTCGAATCCTTGCTTGCATGAATGATTGTATGATTGATTGGTAGCGTAGATTGCCTATGATAGAATAGCTTTCCCTTACATCTCTAGCCTCTTGATTAAATTCCGAGGACGGAATTCTTTTAAGGTGGGTAGGATGTAATGTCCCAAATTCGTAATACGTATTTAGAGTACGTATGCGTATTTTGGACCCATATTTTATTTTAGTCATGATTAGTTATCTTGGTTTATCTTGCATTGGCTTGGTTTTAATTAGCATTGATAGTTCAATTGGTTTTAATGGTTCATTAGTTTATTTTGGATTAGTGAGGCTGGGTTTATTTCATGGTTCATTTGGTTTAAATTGCTAGAGAGAGAGTTTATTGGCCTTGACTTGGTTCACCTTGGTTTATTTTGGTTTGGTCTATTTTGGTTTAACATGGAGAACTCCACCCTATTATAAATATCAACTTCTCTCTCTCCTTATTATTTTCTTCATCTTCTTCCTCAAGCTTCTTCCTCTCCACCACCACCACCAACCTAGGCAAGTGCATCTTGCTATCACTTGAGGGCTACATTTTATTTGTCTATTAGTTTTATTAGCTCATTTTGAGCAACATTAGAACTTGGATTTTCTCCATTTGGAGCTTGGAATTTTGTAGATCTAGGTTTGAAGTATTTCGGATTTTGGTGGATTTGATCTATGAAACTTGTTTATTTTCATGTTTTGATTGTTCTATGTGGAAGAGAATTGAATTTTACACAATTTAGACCCTTGCAAAGTTGGATTTGGACTTGTTTTGACCTAGTTGTGGTCCTTGGAATTTCTGAGTTCCATGGCTTTTCTCTCGGTTTGGGGAAGAAGACCCCTGTTCCCGAGCGCAATCCAGTCCAGCGCTCTTTAGCGCCTGGCGCAATCCAGTCCAACGCTCTTTAGCGCTGGCGCAAACCAGTTAGCCCAGCACTCTTTAGTGCTGGCGCAATCTAGCCTCGCGCAGCTCGCCCTGGCGCAATCCATTCTCTGCGCAATCCGGTTTGTGCGCAATCCAGTGTGTGCGCAATCCGATCCCTGCGCAACCCGACTCAGCGCGGCTCAGCTCTTGCGCAGTTCATCTTCTGCGCAATCTGACCTAGCGCAATCCATTTCCCTGCGCGCTTGACCCAGCGCAGTCCAGCCCCTGCGCGATCCAACTCTCGCGCAGTTCATCCCTTGCGCACTCTAACCCCTGCGCAATCCATTGTCCATGTTGATTTTGTTTTAATCCTCTAGGCTTGGCTTCTTTTCTATGGATTGGAGTTTTGAGATCTTGTTTCACATGACACGACTGCTTGACCCAACACGACCTGGCACGGTTTTTGATGAATTGCTTATGACTAATATGGTTTCTGATTTCTGTGATTTATGATCCGGATACTTTCTGATCTTCTTGATAGTGACCCGATGGGATGCACACTTGACTTGTAACCGGTGATTCATATTAGTCCTGTATATGGATATTTTATTAGATATTTTACGCCCATTTTATATCCTTACGCCTTTTGTCATGAACTTGATAATCACGAATTTATTTAATATGTTTGGAATGATAACTTGACATGATTGGCTTGACATGATAGACTTGATATGACAACCTGACTTGATGATGACCCGTAGTGGTGCGCTCTCGACCAGTAACCTGACATGGCATGATAGTGGCCCGTCGTGGCGCACTCCTGGCTAGTATACTTGACCGGATAACCTGACATGTTATATCTCGATAAGCCGTTGCGGCGGCTACTTGACATGACACGACCTGTATAATGACTTGACACCGTGGGCGATTGTGCTTGTATAAATGAACCAGTCTTGTCTCGCATCATTTCTAGGGCATGGACCCCTGAGTACCACGGTCAGGGGTACATATCGAAATAAACTAAGGTTAATAACTAGAATAATCTACTAGTCATGAAGAGATGTTCCCCAGTTACAGGCGACCCCGTTATTCCGGCCGCAAATGTTTGGACTTGTAGTCTGCCGACGAGTAGGGCACATTTCCAGCCCACTGTCATGTGGGGCACTCTCGATTGTCACTTTAATGATTGAACTCTATTGTCTTGCACTCTCCCTCCATTGACACTTTAATGATTGAACTCTCTGGATTGTCACTATAATGATTGCCTGGATAACCTGGGTAGCTGCAGGGCCTGTGACTACTTGGAGCATCTCATTGCATCTTGCTAGTAACTAGGATTGTGATAACCCTAGTTAGTTAATGTAGAAAGCCGTAGGCAATGATTGGCCGTGATTGATTGGATGGAGTCTAGTCCAGTTTAGTATTGTCTAGAAGTGATCGATTACAAGATTGTACCAGCATGATTGAATGATTATCACTCCAGATTGTCACTATAATGCTTGAACACTATTGTCACTCCAGATTGTACTATCCTGATTGTACCTTTTATTGTCACTCTCATCATTGTCTTCTTTTTATATATATTGTCCAGCTATATTTTATTTAACATGATGTTTCTCTTAATTATTTTCTCTAATTGGGACAAGTGCATTGGTAGTGCGCGAACCCCAATCTGTGTTACTTATTGTTTTCTTACATGTTGAATGCTAATGATTTGCTGGTTTTAGTCCTTAAGTGAAGCCTCCTTTGTGGCACTTGCTCTTTCTGGGGTCTGACCCAGCTGGTTTTGTATGGCCAGATACCGGAGCAGCACCAAAGGATCTCCCTGCTTTCCAGCCCGATGGTGGTCACCAGGCGTAACCAGGGCATCGAGTGGGTTTCTTTTGTTCTCTCACTGTAATATTGTAAATTATTCTTTTGAGGCGTTTAGCCGACGAGCAAGTGTTAGCTCGATTGTACTTACTTACCGTCTGCCTACGGGCTGTAACATGATTGACAAGCCCCGGGGGTTGATCATGTATGACTGAACTCTTGCTAGTCCTTACATTTTGTACGACTAGCTTCATGATCATCTGGATATGTAATGTTTGGGACGCCTTACAATTGTATATTTAGTGATCTGATATCTTGTTACTATTATTAGTTGGTTGAGATTGAGACAATAGGCTATTTTATGACCTTAAGTGACTGATGGCTTGTAGATAAACCCTCACATATCTAGACAGCCGTGACCGTATGGTGAGATGGATTCTATTTTATCATACGTAGCTGGCTATGTCCGCCCCCGCTCTCCAGTATTCTGGTTCTGGGGCGTGACAGACGTGCTGAGAGATAGGCTCATCGCCCGACACTAGGTCTATAGAAAACTCAACATCATGATCTGGCGGCATCCCGGGCAACTCCTCGGGAAAGACATCAAAGAACTCAGCAATAAGTGGATGTGGCAATACCGGCCCCGCCAACAACGCTCCGCAGAATCCATCTTCTGGCTCCGCTGTACCCCTGGTGAACTCAAACTCCGGCTCTCCCGGTGGCCTGAACAGAATCCTTCCCCCTCTACAGTCTATGCTAGCATGGTGCATGCTCAACCAGTCCATACCGAGTACCACATCGTAACTCGGAAGTGGCATTACAAGCAAACACGCACTCAGCTCCCGGCCTCTCAAAGAAACTCTCCGCCCTTTGCAAACATTATTAACCAGGATGATGCTATTCCCAGTCATAATCTTGCAAGTCCTACCAAGATACTCAGCAATGATATTGTGCCTAAGAGCAAAAGAAACAGACATAAAACTGTGCGTAGCACCAGAATCAAACAAGGCTAAAGCTGAAAAAGAATCGAGTAGAATAGAACCTGCGATAACATCTGCTATAACATCTGCTATAGGCTCCATCTCCTCGGCTGCAAGAGCAAAGGCTCTACCCTGAATACCCCTCTACTGGCGGTGCTGGACAAACTGCAGCTGCTGGGTCGGAAGTGGACCCCGTTGCTGAACTACAGGCACACCAGCTGGTGCCCTCGGAACAGGTGCCCTCTGAGCTGCTCCAGCAACACGGGGGTTCTTAGGACACTCCCGCATCTGATGCCCAGCGGCACCGCAAAAGAGGTACAAACCCAGTCTCCTCCTACAGAACTCAAAGAGGTGACCGGGCTTCTTGCAGTAGTGGCACGGAGGATCATCCTGCCCCGGACACTGCTGAACCCTCTGGACAGGTGCCCTGGCCTGTACCTGCTACTGATGATGCTGGAACGGCTGATGCTGAAGCTGAGGGTGCTTAGCAGCCCCCGCGCTGCTACTGGCCCCCGAAAACAACTCACGATCCTTCTTCGGCTTCAAGCCCCACTCTCTCTCCACCTTCCGAGCCTCCGCATAGACCTCTGCATATGTCGCATAGAAGGAAGGGATCAAGATCTTGATATCCCATGTCAATCCCTTCCGGAAGCATTCTGCTCGGATCACTGGGTCGCTCACCATGTACTCGGCGTATCGGCTCAGCCGGCCGAACTCCGCCGCATACTCCTCCACAGTCATACTGCCCTGTTGCAGGTTCTGAAACTGCCGTACTAGGCCGATCTTGTCTGTAGAAAAAAAGAACTTTTCTCTGAACTGGGCCCGAAACTCAGCCCAAGTGTGGCCCTCTCCTACAAGAGTCGGTTCGTTCCGAAACCATGTCCGAGCAACATCTAATAACTACAAGCCAACCGCCTCGACCTTCAGGTCGTCTGCCAGGCGGGAGGCCCTCATCTGACGCTCGATATCCTCGATCCAGTCATCAGCATAAACAATGCCCTCGGTCCCTCTGAAATCCCTCGGACCCATCTTCTTGAAAGGCTGGATGTCTCCGGGCTTCTGCTGCTGCACCTTCCGCTGTGGAACCCCACGCTCCACCGTAGCCAGAGCCAACCTATGGGCATCCTCCATGCCCTGGTGCATGGCCTCAGTCTGTCTCATCTGTGCCTCGTGCTGGGCCCGCTGGGACTCCAGCACCTGCTGAAAGAATGCGAGCATCTGCACCATATCTGTAGGCAGAGGAGGCAACGAAAGAATAGCTCCCACCACCGGCGAAGGAGTCCCCTGCTAAGAAGGAGAAGGAACGCCCCCGACAGCTCCCGTCGTAGCCCCCGGCACTGCAAGAAGAGCACCCGCAGTAACCCCAGGGACAGTCATCGAGAGCGCTGGAGGAGTACCCCCGAGAGCCCCTACTGAAGTCCCCACTGCAGGGGAAGTGACTGGAGCCTGTCCGCCAGAGGTAGCAGACCTCTCCGTCTCCCCGTGATCCTCACCGGAAGAATGAGTCATAACCATCCTGGAGACAGATTGAAAGGAAGATATCAATATGGCACAAGAAGGATTATATCAAAGGAGGACAGCTAGAATACATTAAATCAATATCAAAGACGGTAAGCAAGATAAGTAAGGAAAGATCCTACTGTGATTGAGTACTCTTAGCCTACTACCTCCTATATGTAACACAGGTTCGTAGTCAACACTCTAAGACGAGTGCTGCTACGACATCGTACTAATTGCAACTTCAGGACCTGCGTGGGCCACCACTAAAATGTGTCACGATCCGCACCCGCTGTAAGGGCACGTGTGCGTAACAACGCCCAGCTCACACCGTAAAAACGGCGTGGAACGCTGTAGGTTTACTACTCTAACAACAGTTTATATAATATCAAAACCTGTCGAGAATATGGTCAACTCCGAACGGAGGACAAGCAATGATAATATATGAGTACTCAATCACAACTCTAAGATGATAAAGTAAATACTGAAAGATAAAGACAACACGACGATAAATTATAATATGTCAAGTCCAAACACAAAGAATATACAAGTCCAAGTCCAAAGTCTCTAATACTAAACAAAATAATAACAGTCCCAAGAGTAACTGGAGACAAGGTCCAGTACAAAAACTAATCTATCTACAGGATAGGCGATATCTCGTCCTGCGGATCTAGGGTATCTGTCTCTAAACCTACTACGTCCGGTGGGCCGTAGTAAGTGCAATAGTAGTCCTCCTCTGTATCTGTAAACATTTTCAACATATCCGGTCAGGATGAAACGAGTACATATATCTCATAACAGATCTTAAGATAGAATAAAAGCCATAAGACTGTAAATAGAGCATATACAATAAAATCATAGAGTGTACATATATGTATCATGGCATGGTAAGCTGTAGAGCTAGAGCTAGAACAAGAAAGTAGAACTGATCATGGTATGTACACAAATCAAGGTAAGCCATCTATCCAATGTGTGTGAGTAGTAGTTTCAACTTGTGAACGGCTTGGGCACCTGTAAAGAACTGACCTGGCTAGTCATAAGTGCGGTATATGACTAACACTGTTCGGGAATGCGGGATGGATTTGATCACAGGCATACGCTACTACTCCCCCACCCCTGTAGTGCCCCGTCCCTACATCGTGCCCCGTCTTTGTCCACGGGATGCGCGAGAAAGGAATACTGTCGCTATCGATTCGGTCGGGACCGATAGGTCAGAATCGGCCGAGTCGATCGAACGGGAACGGTTGAATTAAGATCCATTCCACGTTATGGAATGGCTTCTTCGGAACCAAGTCCCATATTCAGCGGGTTGCGCCTCGAGGATTGGCTCTGCGGCTGAGTCGTGAGAGACCTCCCGTTGTTCTGGTTTTCATGCCGCACTTGATTTGGCTTTGGCTTTAGTTTTCGTGAATGCGTTTTCGTGAATATTTTTGATGGGTTTTCGTGATACGTTTTCGAGCTTCGCATTCATATCGAATATCCTTGAATTATACAGTGTCTTAATCACTTGCTTATGCGATTGCAGGTGATCGCGTAGGCAACGTCAGCGCAGCCAACCGGTCGCTCGCTTGAAGCAAGGCTAAGGCGAGTGGCTGACCTCCTTCGTCTCGTCCCTCTACTTCAAAACTCAATATATGAAGTAAATGAATGCTTGTCATAATAGTGTAGAATCAAAGAAATTGTGGCACGATTCTTCACGAAACACTTGCTATCAAGCTGCCGGTTTTGAAAATGAAAAACGTACTTTCTTATACAAATCCACTTAGCCTATGCAAACAATGAATAAATCGATTAACGTTTATCGCAACGATACGGCTAAGTAAGCAAATCAACTAAGTCCAAAGAAAAACGATCATTGGACAACTTGTTGACAAGGTGTAGTTTCCTCGAACGATTGCCTAGGCCAAGGGACCGATTCGACCCGGGAGGAACGAGTGTATAGCAAGCGCCAGCCCTTCATCGGCACGAGTTATGCGGGAACTTTCACACAGGGCTCGCTACCCGACGCGAAAGGGTCACCATCTAACTCAGCTATAGTCCGAGATGGCTTGACATTGCCAGTAGCCTTCACACACTTTTTACTGCTTAACAAATGCACATGGCACGGGATGATATTGATAGTTGCTCATTGTTATACAAATTCATATGCTTGCCTCAAACATGTTAACATGCAAATCGAACAGGATGGTTAGAAATATTATTGAAATAGCTAGCTAACATGTTTACGAAACGTCTTGAATCAAATGCAGAGCTTGGATTTAATTAGCCATTTGCCAGTACATGTGTTTCGTGCTGATCCTCGCTCTTTGCAGGTCCCGTGAACCAGGAAGGACGTGCCAGCTAGCTCGGCGGCGTTTGTGACTTTTGAAGCTTCGGCCGTGCGTCGAAGACTTACTCTACGACTATACTTTTGAAGGCTCTTGATAGTCCAAGGAAAATGACTCAGCGTCCCTCCCATCCAGGTCAATGGAGTACTTGTGTATATTGAGGGATGTGTGCAATGTATGGAACGGCTATCTCATCGGCACTCTTTTGTAATCGAGTCATGTTGTAGCCCGTGCGACAATGAGTCTTGTATCGGAGTCTGTAAAAGATGTTCATTATCAATAAAGATCAAGTTTCTTTTACATATTGTGTGTTTCAATTTGTCTGCGTACTCTCTTAGATCTCGTGTCTCGGATTACCTTATGACTAGGCCTTGTGCGATCGCAAATTAGGTTCGCACGGCATCACGCCCGGGAGACGAGTATCGATTCGACGGAATCGGGACGTGACATAATGATATCAGAGCACGGCTTTACGTCCTTGGCCTCCAGTGTCGAGTTCTAGTCTCCAACCGTTGACCTCGTGTCTATGAGAAGAGTTGTTCCATACGCTGAACCCAGGATATTTTCTGAAACTAACGAGAGTTGCCTTTCCTTTTCCCTGCAGTTACGGAAGCTCAGGCGGAAGACGAGACGAGCGCTTCCAGCGGCTCGAGTGCTTCCAGTCCCGAGCATTCCGTCAACCCAACGGGAATGACTCCTACTGTAGCCGGACCTTCCGGCGACCCGATGCAACGTATGCTGCAGATGCTTGAAATGTAGCAACGTCAAAACGAGCTCCATCGTCAGCAAGCGGAGGCTCGTCAGACTCAATTTGAAAATCGGTTCGAGGCTCAATTCAAGCTGCAGCAGCAGCAGCTGAATACCCTCCAGCAGATCGTACAGTCTGTCGTCGGCAACAACAACAACTCAACGATGACACCTACCGTGACCCAGCCTGCGGTTCGATCTAACGAAGCTGAACCAGAGGCGCCTGTGCTCTCAACTGTGGCACCGAGAAATTCTAACTTCGACGTGTCAAAATTTACTAAAAGCTGCTGTACTTCCTTTAACGGTACAAAAGATCCCTCGGTGGCGATCGACTGGCTGGAGGAGCTGGAAGATAAGTTCGAGCTCCTGGGTGTCGAGGACTCAAAGAAAGTCGCATGTGCTCAACTTCTACTTCGAATGAACGCGCACGATTGGTGGGCTGTGCAGAAGTGGCAATTCGACGTGAAGACGAGACGGCGGCGATCTCATGGACGACATTCAAAAAGGCATTCGAGACTGAATATCTTTCTGCAGTCGTGCGACAGGAAAAAGAAGATGAGTTTATGCAGTTAAGGCAAGGCAATATGACTGTATGACAATATGCGGCCAAATTCAACAAACTGGCCAAGTTTGCTGGGGACTTCCTACCTATCACTGCAAGTCGAGCTCGACGATTTGAAGTGGGTCTACGTTCCACTATTCGCGCTCACGTTTCGGTAGGTGAATACCAAACTGTGGATGAGGCACTCAACCACGCCATCCGTCTGGAGTCCGAGTATCCTCCTACTACTACCGGCACTGTTCACTTTAATAACAAATGTCATAGTAATGCGGGAGGCAACAACACACACAAGCGTCAAAATCGCGGCAACGGAGGCGGCAACCAGGCGAAGGATCAAATAGTTTGCACTTTCTGCCTCAAGGAGGGGCACTTGATCAGCGAGTGCCGATTGAAGAATGGTACGTGTCTCGGGTGCGGTCGAGCCGACCATATCATACGCGACTGCCCAGAGAAGTCAAACCAGCGCCCACGACAACACCATCAGAACCGAGGCCAAGCACCTCGGGCTCCACCGACCGCACATCAGAATGGCCAAGATCGTCGCCCCAACGCTCAGGGCCGCGTCTATGCCATGACTCGGGACAAAGCACTTGCATCTGATACAGTCGTGACAGGTATACTGCAATTCAATAATATACCTGCTCGTGTATTGTTTGATTCAGGTGCCACGCATAGTTTTATATCGGCAGACTTTGCCGCCAAGCACAAATTCTCCCAGACACCGCTAGGCCTCGACCTCACTGTTAACGTACCGTCGGGCATGCCACTAACTGCAAATTTAGTCTGCGGAGACAGAATCATCTGTATAGGTGGTCAAAAGATCAGTCTCGATGCGATATTCTAAATATTAAGGACTACGATATCATTCTGGGGATGGATTGGCTCGGTCCGTGCAACACAACCATAGACTGCGCTAAAAAGAAGGTCACATTCCGTATACCCGGAGTACCTGAATTCTGCTACTCATGTGGTGAGGCGTCGCCGACCTGCATGGTGATCTCTGCAATATCTGCTCGACGAATGCTGCATTCCGGGTGCGAAGGCTATCTAGCTTCCGTTCGAGACATGCGACAGGATGGTACAAACACGGGTCAGACCGACGTTGTGGCAGAATTCCCCGATGTGTTCCTGGACGAGCTGCCCGGCATGCCGCCCGATCGAGAGATTGAGTTCACTATCGATACCTTCCCCGACACTCGACCGATCTCGAAGACCCCGTACAGAATGGCCCTTGCAGAGCTTAAAGAACTAAAGGTGCAGTTACAAGAATTGCTCGACAAAGGATTCATCCGACCCAGCATCTCGCCCTGGGGAGCGCCCGTGCTGTTTGTCAAAAAGAAGGATGGCTCTATGCGTCTTTGTATCGACTACCGCGAGCTGAATAAAGCCACCGTCCGGAACAAATACCCCCTGCCCCGCATAGACGATTTGTTTGATCAGCTTCAAGGTGTTACGGTGTTCTCTAAAATTGATCTGCGCTCGGGTTACCATCAACTCAAGATCAAGCTGGACAATGTGCCAAAGTCTGTATTTCGCACTCGTTACGGCCATTACGAGTTCCTGGTAATGCCGTTCGGCCTAACGAATGCCCCTGCCACTTTCATGGATTTAATGAATCGGGTGTTTCGACCATTCCTCGACAAGTTCGTAGTAGTCTTTATCGACGATATACTCGTCTACTCGAAGAATAGGCAGCAACATACTGAGCATCTGCGGACC
Source organism: Iris pallida (assembly GCA_029216955.1). Classification (NCBI taxonomy): domain Eukaryota; kingdom Viridiplantae; phylum Streptophyta; class Magnoliopsida; order Asparagales; family Iridaceae; genus Iris; species Iris pallida. The sequence continues at coordinate 1,619,772 of JANAVB010033819.1, forward strand.
GTGCTTCAGACCCTTCGAGAAAATCAATTATATGCGAAGCGAAGCAAATGTGAATTTTGGCTTAGCAGCGTCTCATTCCTCGGACACATCATTTCTGCTGAAGGCATTGCGGTCGACCCAAAGAAAGTTGAAGCCGTTGTCGATTGGAAACGGCCAGCGTCCGTCGACGAGATTCGAAGTTTCCTTGGCCTAGCAGGATACTACCGACGCTTCGTGAAAGACTTCGCGAAGATCGTATCGCCTCTGACTCGTCTCACCCAGAAAGGAGTCGTATTTGACTGGTCAGACGACTGCGAAGCTGCATTCCAAGAGTTGAAGCAACGGCTCATCTCGGCCTCGATACTCGCACTTCCAGAAGGGACTGAGGGTTTCCAGATATTCAACGACGCGTCCGGTCAGGGCTTGGGGTGTGTGCTGATGCAACGGAACAAGGTGATATCTTTTGCTTTCCGACAGCTAAAGCCGCACGAGAAAAATTATCCCACGCACGACCTGGAGTTAGCGACGATTGTGTTTGCGTTGAAATTATGGCGTCACTACCTCTATGGCGTGGCGTGCATGATCTACACCGATCACAAGAGGCTCAAGTATCTATTCACGCAGAGGGAACTGAACTTGCGGCAGAGGCGCTGGCTTGAACTGATCAAGGATTACGACTTGACTATAGACTATACGCCGGAAAAGGGAAATGTTGTGGCGGACGCCTTGAGTTGAAAGTACATTGCCTCGTTATCCATCGACCCCAGACTGCTACGTGACTTAGAAGAGATGGGCATCGAGCTCCGAATCAGATTCCGGAATGTGCAGTTGGCAAAGTTGTAGTTAGAGCCGAGCTTGCTTGAAAAGATCAAGACCGCTCAGACGGACGATCCATACCTGAAGAAAGTGCGAGAGCTAATCTCGACGGGCAGGACGACTGACTTTGCGGAAGACGAAACCGGCGTGCTTCGATTGAAGGGTAGGCTATGCGTTCCAGACGATTCAGAACTCAGAAAGGAGATACTGTCGGAGGCGCACTATGCGAAATACACCTTGCATCCCGGCAGCACAAAGATGTACAAGGACCTCCGTACAAACTTCTGGTGGCACGGGATGAAAAGAGATGTGGCACTCTTCGTGTTGCAATGCATGGCCTGTCAGCAGGTGAAAGCTGAGCACCAGAGACCAGGCAGAAAGATGCAGAATCTGGTGATTCCGGAATGCAAGTGGCAGCACGTGTGCATGGATTTTATTGTTGGTCTGTCGAAGACGCCGCGGAAAAATGATGCCATCTGGGTCATCGTCGATCGATTAACCAAGTCAGCGCACTTCATTGCCATTAATGTTACTTTGAGCGTTGATCGCCTGGCACAGATATATCTTGATGAGATAGTACGGTTGTACGGAGTTCCAGTATCCATCGTCTCTGATCGGGATTTACGGTTCATGTCGCGATTCTGGAGTAGCCTTCAGTCGGCGTTGGGTACCAAGTTGCAGTTCAGCTCAGCTTACCATCCTCAGACCGACGGCCAAACGGAGCGCGTCAATCAGATTCTCGAAGACATGCTACGACTCTGCGCAATTGACTTCAAATCAAGCTGGGACAATCATCTACCGCTGGCCGAATTTGCATATAACAATAGCTATCAATCCAGCAATCAAATGGCACCGTATGAAGCCTTGTACGGGCGCAAGTGCCGATCACCCATTTGCTGGGACGAAGTCGGAGAGCGGCAGATTCTCGGTCCGGAACTGGTTGAACAGACCGTGCAGAAGATTCGGCTCATTCGGGAAAGATTAACGACCGCACAGAGTCGTCAGAAAAGCTATGCGGACGATCATCGTCGACCTCTCGAGTTCCAAGAAGGCGATCACGTGTTTCTCAAAGTGTCGCCCATGCGGAGAGTTACTCGGTTCGGTACGAAGGGAAAATTGTGTCACGCCCCGCTCCCGTAGGAGCGATCGTCCTCGCTAAGGCGTGATGCCGCACGGGCCTAGGTTGCGCCCGTGCAAGGCCAAGTCCAGAAACGACCGATTTGAGTCTAGGCCACAGAGTCGCACAGAGTGTCTCCATTTGCAGCGGAAGTAAAAATGAACATAAGTAGAAGCGAATCCAAATCTCTTTATTGAATTTCAAGAAGTTTACAAGCGGCGCTAGGCCGATATTACAAATCGCTCAAGCTCTCTCTCTCTGAAACATAAAAGGCGTGCCAAGTGGCTTACAACATGGAATGATACATGGCGATGTTCCGATACATTATGTCCTGTATAGGGTGCTTCAGCTTCTTGCAACGTTCCAAGGTTCCAGAGTTGGCTCCGCGCCTTGACACGTTCGATGGAAGCTCCGCACCCGCCGGCATCTTCTGCTATCCTGCAAGCATACTGTGGGGTTATCAGTACATTGTTATGCACTGGTGGGGAGGCAAGCTCGCCCACAATGCCATCATTACCAAACACGTTCCATTTACTTTTGTGCATCTCTATCATTCATTGTCTTTCTAATCTTGCCTTAGGATCAGTTTCATAGCATATTGCATAGCCTATCTCGTGTTACCGAACTCAAGTGTCGCATGAAAATACATGTACGACTTACCCATACTTACCGTCCGGCCTTCCCTGTCCAAGGTAAACCAAGTTAGTCAACATATAACATGAAGTAACTTAACGTGATTCATGTAAACATTCAATGTTACGGGCGTGTCTATGTCTCGGGTTCTAGCACGTCGTGGACATGTTCTAGTGTTACGTTTCGAGCATGTTCAGGAAGCACATTTCAAGCATGTTCGGGGTGGTATATTTCAAGCATGTTCAGGCATGTTACATTTCTAGCACGTTCATGTTCAGGATGTTACTTTGCAAGCATGTTCAGGAGACACTTGTTCATTTAACTTAGACTACTTTGATTTCAATGCAAGAACTTGCACGTGGATTGCCACCAGCATAGTCCACTTAATCTACATGCACGGGTCGCTGGCTTTACGAGCCATTTAGGACATTCCCCTGTGGCAATTCTCAACTTAGCGTAGGGTGATGGCTGGTACACCCCGTTAAGTCTCTTGAATATACCCTCCTACTTACGTCTCTTGGTGCCCAAGCCCGCACCCAAGCAGCCCGTAAGCGCCGTTGATTCCGCCTAGGCCGGCCACGGTTTACCCCCCCAACGCCCGTGCCGCAGAATCCTTCCACACGACGGCCACGGTATTCCCCCCCATCGCCCGTGCCGTTTGTCCACGACCATTTCGTATTAACTTGTCTTTTACTTAGCGGCTATCTCCGAGCCGTAGGCTAACCCTTAGCCATAATACGTTAACGACCAGGTTGGCGTCCGTACAGCGCGGGTAGCGAGTCCCGTTGCACGTGCCCGTCATACCTGTCGCTAGCGTCTTCCATGTCTTATCTTTCATGTATTCTTTCTTTTCTTTCTTTCTTTCACTTGTTCATTTGATTCATCGATTCATTCATGTATTCATTCATTCATTCGTTCGTTCATTTGTTGATCCATTCATTCACGCATTACGCAACTCCCAGTGTGGGAGTCGCCTTGGCGACCCATCGGTCCCATAGCCTTTCAATGTTGCTAAACTCTACTCGGAGCGACTATGTTGATAGTCTTTCCGTTTCATTGTTGTAAACCATTCATTGTTTCATTGTTTGAACATATAAGGGACATGAACGTGGGCTTGTGCCTTAGCACGAGCGTAGAGCGCGGTGCGAGCGTTTCTATTATTGTCGAGTTCTTTTCCATGTTCTAAACAAGCATGCAAGATGGGATTATTCCCTTAGCTAGGTGCGTTGAGTCATTTATTAGCATGCAAGATGGTATCGCCTAGCGATTCTCGTGAATGTGTCCGTATTGTTATGTGTCTAGGCTAAGCACAGACGGGTTCATCGGAGCCACCCACCTTAGCGATGTTTGCATTGGCCGAGCGATACTCCGAGCGCGCCTTTGGAAGTCTAAGTCTGGATTCATCTTGACGGGCCAAGGCAAGTCTGGCATCGATTTGCATCGATACTTCATCGGGTCGAGGCAACTCTTCGGGTCGACGGCTCGTTTTGAGTCGTTGCACACGCCGTTTGGAATCGGCGTTCCGCTAGGGCGGAGCGGGTCACTACATAATACACCACTCAAAACAAGTCTCGTCCTCGAGACTTCTTGAGTGCAGGTCATCCTACCGTTCCTTAACTCGGATCGTGTACCCATCTTAGGCAATTTCCTATCGAATGGCTTTATTGTTCGATGGCATCGAACCGTACTCGGTTTCTTTCTAAGTTCCGTGTCGCATACGTTTGGTCGATTTTATCGAATTACTTCTCGTTCATTTTAGACTTGTTGTTACTTATTCGATTCAAGCATTCTTCGTATTGGTTTCTATTTTGTTGTGTCATAAGACTGGAATGGCCGTATGGGGCACGTTGTAATTCGTCAAATACGAGGGTCGTAGGCTAAGACAAATTCACTTTCGTTCATCTCGGTCATCGAGATGACTCGATTCGCTTCTCAAGCGTTCTCGTCCATGAAATCAGTATGATTTCTTCTTAGCGGGGTCGACCAAGTCTAAGAAATTCTCGTCCAATTCAAGACTACGTATTGCACTATCATCGAGCATAACTTCCTATCAACGGTTCAATTCGTTGTACCAACTTTTACTAGCACGATTTCACGTTCGCGATACTCGTTCACTCCCCAAGTCGTGCTAGAACTCAACGTATCACTGGGCTGGATCGTGCACGCATTCCAAGCGTCCCCAAAATACATGCATTTAGCCAAGCCGCATGATTGAGAATTTGTCATTCTCACTCGAGTCGCATCGTGCACATACTCAGGCGTCCCTGAAATATATGCATGTCAGCCGAGTCTCGTGAGCAGGGTTTCCTACATTCGCGATTCATACTATCCATTTATACCAATCCTCAAGATCAACTCTTCGATTGATAACTCTTACAACAGGGGCGTTTCGCCTAACCGCTAGGCCAATCTTTGCGAGGCTAAGTCAATGTCAGGATTGGAATCATAGTTCCCCAACAATAATGCCAACACTGACCCCAATCCTAGGGTCAAACCAAAGTCGATAGTACGGGATTTTCTACCCAAGCTCGCGTCACTCTGATTTCTAAACATCGAGCATGATCGCCTATTTCGCATCAAGACATTCGTTGCGCAGCGCAACGAATTCGAATCCATTCAGTTTACCAATTCTAACCAATACGTGTATTCGATCACGAGGTCGTCTAGCTCGACAATACGTTGCGCCCCAATCTCACGCGAGTCCGATTATCTACGGTGGTTTATGAATCACCATGCAACGCTCCCGCGGAATAATCATTCTCATCGGGGCGAACCCTTGTTTGAGTTTAGACTAACTTATTCTCGATACGCAGATTGGACCTACTCAATCCTCAAATTCAACCGACAAGCACACCAAATCGTTCTCAAGTCACCTTCGTGTCAAACCACAAGTCGAAACAATCAAATTGTCACGTCGTGTAAGTTCGATCACCCCCGCTGTATGAATCACCATACCAACGCTCACGCGGAGTGATCGCCCTAATCGGTGCGACGCATGTGCGAGGCTGGAGTTGCACTCGCATAAGACAAGAATGTCGACGTTGGGGTTTTCGTTGAAGAAATCCAAACACTTCATTTTCATCCAAGCTGCGATCTCTATTCGACAGTCCGACCGTCCTTTATTCAACCAGAAAATCCTCGAGCCACGTCTATATTTTCCTCGACGCATTTTAATATCCCGAGTATAGCATCCAACGAAACAATGACATTTGCACGATCGTCATTTGCCGAGTCAGAGTACCCCCGAGTTATCGCATATCGATCTTTGATACGCCTCAATACCATCGACGATATGCGTAACCTGACGATCTTCCTTTGCAACCAATTTCGAGTCATGCGACAATGCCGTTGTCCGAGTTGGATATTCCACCATTTCATTTAATATTCAAGATCAAGTTCATCTGCTATTCCTCGAGCTCGTTTCAAGATCGTTGTTCAAGATTCAAGTCACATTTCATTTGTATCAATCCGAAATCGTACGTGCGATGCTCTAAGTTTCCTCGATCAAGACCATTTATTTCCATTCGTCGTTCCGAGTCGTTTTCTACATGCGTTACCCATTCACAAGTTGTCCAGCGATATCTCGTTCGGGACTTTTAAAGTCACGGCCAACTAAGCGTGACACGCTCTAAGGCTTTGCGCGATCGCATCGCCTCGTCGACGTACTCGTTGTGTTTCGTAATCCTCAAGTTTCGCTCGAATGATTTTTCCAAGAACATCCATACACCACTCGGATTCGAGCCACTCGACTAGTCGTCGACGCTCATTCTTATTCTTATTCGAACCTATTACATACACCACTCGGGTTCAAGCCATACGGTCTAATCCTCCATCACGTTCGCGTCATGCGCTAAGATGTCCTTCAGATTCATTCGACGAATCTCTAGCGTAATCGCTCGCGTCGCCTCGACGTACTAAGTCGTTCGTACTAATCCTCAAAATCCAAGTCAATCCTTCGGGTGTGCCTAAGCGTTAACTCGATAGCATTCCTATCGATATACACTCAAAGTATATTTCCGTTCTCGATCGAACGATACTTGATATCGCTCGCAACCCGATTGCACCCAAGAGTCGAGGTGCGCGACATGCGGACTAAGTTGTACCGCTTAACCATCCCGTACGGACTACATTCAAGTTTGCACGCTCACTCATTCTCGTTCGCAACTCGTTTGCACCAAAGGGTCTAGGTGCGCGATACTCCGCACTACTTAGCCAAAAGGCTGCGTGCATGACCATCCCATTCGAACTATACTTCGGTCTCGTGTACTCGTTTGCTATCGTCAGCATAAGCTTATTCAAGCACGCCTTGCGTTTGCTAACTTTTTAGCATCGGTTCCTTCCAACTCAAGTCCGTCGTGGTTCGGCACAAAGGCCTTCGCCTATCAAGTCCGTCGTAGTGGCACCAAGGCCTTCGCCTATTGATCCCGTTCAACCGAGTACTTGTACGAGCTTTTGAAAATATTAGACTTATTGTATGGAACATCCCAAGGCACAAGGAGAGAGAGCGTACACTTTTTTTCTTCCAACCGAGCTTTCAAAACTGAGATAATCGAAATAAAGTCCAAGGACGTAAAGCCGTGCTCTGATACCAAACTGTCACGCCCCGCTCCCGTAGGAGCGATCGTCCTCGCTAAGGCGTGATGCCGCACGGGCCTAGGTTGCGCCCGTGCAAGGCCAAGTCCAGAAACGACCGATTTGAGTCTAGGCTACAGAGTCGCACAGAGTGTCTCCATTTGCAGCGGAAGTAAAAATGAACACAAGTAGAAGCGAATCCAAATCTCTTTATTGAATTTCAAGAAGTTTACAAGCGGCGCTAGGCCGATATTACAAATCGCTCAAGCTCTCTCTCTCTCTGAAACATAAAAGGTGTGCCAAGTGGCTTACAACATGGAATGATACATGGCGATGTTCCGATACATTATGTCCTGTATAGGGTGCTTCAGCTTCTTGCAACGTTCCAAGGTTCCAGAGTTGGCTCCGCGCCTTGACACGTTCGATGGAAGCTCCGCACCCGCCGGCATCTTCTGCTATCCTGCAAGCATACTGTGGGGTTATCAGTACATTGTTATACACTGGTGGGGAGGCAAGCTCGCCCACAATGCTATCATTACCAAACACGTTCCATTTACTTTTGTGCATCTCTATCATTCATTGTCTTTCTAATCTTGCCTTAGGATCAGTTTCATAGCATATTGCATAGCCTATCTCGTGTTACCGAACTCAAGTGTCGCATGAAAATACATGTACGACTTACCCATACTTACCGTCCGGCCTTCCCTGTCCAAGGTAAACCAAGTTAGTCAACATATAACATGAAGTAACTTAACGTGATTCATGTAAACATTCAATGTTACGGGCGTGTCTATGTCTCGGGTTCTAGCACGTCGTGGACATGTTCTAGTGTTACTTTTCAAGCATGTTCAGGAAACACATTTCAAGCATGTTCGGGATGGTATATTTCAAGCATGTTCAGGCATGTTACATTTCTAGCACGTTCATGTTCAGGATGTTACTTTGCAAGCATGTTCAGGAGACACTTGTTCATTTAACTTAGACTACTTTGATTTCAATGCAAGAACTTGCACGTGGATTGCCACCAGCATAGTCCACTTAATCTACATGCACGGGTCGTTGGCTTTACGAGCCATTTAGGACATTCCCCTGTGGCAATTCTCAACTTAGCGTAGGGTGATGGCTGGTACACCCCGTTAAGTCTCTTGAATATACCCTCCTACTTACGTCTCTTGGTGCCCAAGCCCGCACCCAAGCAGCCCGTAAGCGCCGTTGATTCCGCCTAGGCCGGCCACGGTTTACCCCCCAACGCCCGTGCCGCAGAATCCTTCCACACGACGGCCACGGTATTCCCCCCCATCGCCCGTACTTTTTGTCCACGACCATTTCGTATTAACTTGTCTTTTACTTAGCGGCTATCTCCGAGTCGTAGGCTAACCCTTAGCCATAATGCGTTAACGACCAGGTTGGCGTCCGTACAGCGCGGGTAGCGAGCCCCGTTGCACGTGCCCGTCATACCTGTCGCTAGCGTCTTCCATGTCTTATCTTTCATGTATTCTTTCTTTTCTTTCTTTCTTTTACTTGTTCATTTGATTCATCGATTCATTCATGTATTCATTCATTCATTCGTTCGTTCATTTGTTGATCCATTCATTCACGCATTACGCAACTCCCAGTGTGGGAGTCGCCTTGGCGACCCATCGGTCCCATAGCCTTTCAATGTTGCTAAACTCTACTCGGAGCGACTATGTTGATAGTCTTTCCGTTTCATTGTTGTAAACCATTCATTGTTTCATTGTTTGAACATATAAGGGACATGAACGTGGGCTTGTGCCTTAGCACGAGCGTAGAGCGCGGTGCGAGCATTTCTATTATTGTCGAGTTCTTTTCCATATTCTAAACAAGCATGCAAGATGGGATTATTCCCTTAGCTAGGTGCGTTGAGTCATTTATTAGCATGCAAGATGGTATCGCCTAGCGATTCTCGTGAATGTGTCCGCATTGTTATGTGTCTAGGCTAAGCACAGACGGGTTCATCGGAGCCACCCACCTTAGCGATGTTTGCATTGGCCGAGCGATACTCCGAGCGCGCCTTTGGAAGTCTAAGTCTGGATTCATCTTGACGGGCCAAGGCAAGTCTGGCATCGATTTGCATCGATACTTCATCGGGTCGAGGCAACTCTTCGGGTCGACGGCTCGTTTTGAGTCGTTGCACACGCCGTTTGGAATCGGCGTTCCGCTAGGGCGGAGCGGGTCACTACAAATTGAGTCCGAGATTCGTTGGGCCGTTCAAAATACTTGAACGGGTCGCCCCGGTTGCCTACAAAATTGCTCTACCACCGGCGCTTGAAGGTGTACACAACGTCTTCCACGTCTCTCAGTTGCGAAAGTACATGCACGACCCTAGCCACGTGGTAGATTTTGGCCAACTGGAGCTAAAGTCAGACTTATCCTACGTTGAAGAGCCAGTTCAAATCTTAGAACGCAAGGATAAGTTGCTGCGAAATCGAGCGATCCCTCTCATCCGTGTCCTCTGGAAGAACCACTCGGTCGAAGAGTCGACGTGGGAGCTTGAATCGGAGATGAAGGATAAATTCTCTTCATTGTTCTCGTAGAGGTAGGTTCCATCCTTAAGTTTCGAGGATAAAATTTTTTATTAGTTGGTTATGGTGTAGTGCCCCGTCCCTACATCGTGCCCCGTCTTTGTCCATGGGGTGCACGAGAAAGGAACACTGTCGCTATCGATTCGGTCAGGACCGATAGGTCGGAATCGGCCGAGTCGATCGAACGGGAACGGTTGAATTAAGATCCATTCCATGTTATGGAATGGCTTCTTCGGAACCAAGTCCCATATTCAGCGGGTTGCGCCTCGAGGATTGGCTCTGCGGCTGAGTCGGGAGAGACCTCCCGTTGCCCTGGTTTTCATGCCGCACTTGATTTGGCTTTGGCTTTGGTTTTCGTGAATGCGTTTTCGTGAATATTTTCGATGGGTTTTCGTGATGCATTTTCGAGCTTCGCATTCATATCGAATATCCTTGAATTATACAGTGTTCTAATCAGTTGCTTATGCGATTGTAGGTGATCGCGTAGGCGACGTCAGCGCAGCCAACCGGTCGCTCGCTTGAAGCAAGGCTAAGGCGAGTGGCTGACCTCCTTCATCTCGTCCCTCTACTTCAAAACTTAATATATGAAGTAAATGAATGCTTATCATAATAGTGTAGAATCAAAGAAATCGTGGCACGATTCTTCATGAAACACTTGCTATCAAACTGCCGGTTTTGAAAATGGAAAACGCGCTTTCTTATACAAATCCACTTAGCCTATACAAACAATGAATAAATCGATTAACGTTTATCGCAACGATACAGCTAAGTAAGCAAATCAACTAAGTCCAAAGAAAAACGGTCATTGGACAACTTGTCGACAAGGTGTAGTTTCCTCGAACGGTTGCCTAGGCCAAGGGACCGATTCGACCCGGGAGGAACGAGTGTATAGCAAGCGCCAGCCCTTCATCGACGCGAGTTATGCGAGAACTTTCGCACAGGGCTCGCTACCCGATGCGAAAGGATCGCCGTCTAACTCAGCTATAGTCCGAAATGGCTTGACATTGTCAGTGGCCTTCACACCCTTTTCACTGCTTAACAAATGCACATGGCACGGGATGATATTGATAGTTCCTTATTGTTATACAAATTCATATGCTTGCCTCAAACATGTTAACATGCAAATCGAACAGGATGGTTAGAAAGATTATTGAAATAGCTAGCTAACATGTTTATGAAACTTCTTGAATCAAATACAGAGCTTGGATTTAATTAGCCATTCGCCAGTACATGTGTTTCGTGCTGATCCTCGCTCTTTGCAGGTCCCGCGAACCAGGAAGGATGCTAGCTCGGCGGCGTTCGTGACTTTTGAAGCTTCGGCCGTGCGTCGAAGACTTACTCTGCGACTATACGTTTGAAGGCTCTTGACATTCTAAGGAAAATGACTCAGCGTCCCTCCCATCCACGTCAATGGAGTACTTGTGTATATTGAGGGATGTGTGCAATGTATGGAACGGCTATCTCATCGGCACTCTTTTGTAATCGAGTCATGTTGTAGCCCATACGGCAATGAGTCTTGTATCGGAGTCTGTAAAAGATGTTCATTATCAATAAAGATCAAGTTTTCTTTACATATTGTGTGTTTCAATTTGTCTGCGTACTCTCTTAGATCTCGTGTCTCGGATTACCTTATGACTAGGCCTTGTGCGATCGCAAATTAGGTTCGTACGGCATCACGCCCGAGGGACGACTATCGATTCGACGAAATCGGGGCGTGACATAATGGTATCAGAGCACGGCTTTACGTCCTTGGCCTCCAGTGTCGAGTTCTAGTCTCCAACTGTTGACCTCGTGTCGATGAGAAGAGTTGTTCCATACGCTGAACCCAGGACATTTTCTGAAACTAGCGAGAGTTGCCTTTCCTTTTCCCTGTAGTTACGGGAGCTCAGGCGGAAGACGAGACGAGCACTTCCAGCAGCTCGAGTGCTTCCAGTCCCGAGCATTCTGTCAACCCAACGGGAATGACTCCTACTGTAGCCGGACCTTCCGGCGATCCGATGCAACGTATGCTGCAGATGCTTGAAATGCAGCAACGTCAAAACGAGCTCCATCGTCAGCAAGCGGAGGCTCGTCAGACTCAATTTGAAAATCGGTTCGAGGCTCAATTCAAGCTGCAGCAACAGCAGCTAAATACCCTCCAGCAGATCATACAGTCTGTCGTCGGCAACAACAACTCAACGATGACACCTGCCGTGACCCAGCCTGCGGTTCGATCTAACGAAGCTGAACCAGAGGCGCCTTTGGCAGCCCAGCTGCCCACAGCCCACGCCAACACTTCCATAACCCAGCTAAGGAACGGACTCAACGGAGCAAAGCTGCTATTGCTAATAACTAGGGAACGGAGCAATCCGACTCATCCGAGCAAAGCTGCTATTGCTAATAACTAGGGTTTTGCACGCTAGTAGCATCAGAGGCTGAGGAGCAAAAGCAGTCGGCTGTCGGCCTATCCTAAAAAAATGGTATGTATCGTAGCCTAGGAGCTCTCCAATTTTATGTATGCACAACATGTTTTCCAATTTTTATGTATGCAACAGCAGCAATAGTATGCTCTCCAATTTTTATGTATGCAACATGCTCTTCAATTTTAGGTTTTAGTTTGTCAAAATTTTAGGTTTTAGGTTTTAGTTTGTCAAAAAAGAAAAAAAAATTATTTTCCTCTCTGACACTCTCTCTGGGTCAGAACATTCCACCAGCAAATTGAAGCCAACAACCGACAAATTTTTGCGGCAGTATGGTAAATTAGATTTGCTTATTAATTTGGGGTTTCACAAGAGGAGACCACCAGGCCCCAACAGACAAAAGGGTACAATTTTTTATTCCCGTTAGCCTTTAATTTAATATAATAGTTTAGTTTTTATATATCATCTGTTATTTTTTAAATTTTTTATGAACCCACATAGAGATTGACAGATTGTTCATATTCACAAACAATTTCTAATTTTTTTAAACTGTCTTTTTAATATTCACAAAAAGTTACTATGTTATATTTTACTATTTTAGGTTTTAATATATAATTAATTTTAGGTTATGGAACATCATCAACCTTCAAAGAAGAGAGTGAGACCTATAACTTCATTTGTTTCAAAAATTACGAGCTGCTGAAACATCTAGTCAAACGTCTAATGCTTCTAATGAAGAAACCGCGGTACCAAGCTTACAGCCATCTCCTCTGAATCCTCAAACACATTTTGATTCTATTTCTATTAAAAGGGATCCGGGACTGCGTATTCCAATTTGGAAACAACCAGTTAATCAACGTGATGATATTAGAAGAGCTTATATTAAAGCGGGGCCATATCAACCTGAACTTCATGAATATCCACGAACTCAATTCGGCAACCAATTTTGGAGATTCAAATACTCTTGGTTCCAACAATTTTCATGGTTAGAGTATTCTCCTTCAAAAGACTTGGCATTTTGTTTTCCATGCTTCCTCTTTCAAGGTAATATATCAAATCGGGTGGCATTCACAGTTCAAGGGTTTAAAAGCTGGAAGAGGGTAAATGATGGAGATAATTGTGCATTTTTGAAACATGTAGGAGAGCCCACTTCACCACATAACAATGCACTTAGAGGTATACAAGATTTGGCAGTAATGAATGCTCAAAGTTCTGAAGAAATTCAAAAGAACAAGTTACGGCTTAAGGCTACTATTGAGAGCGTTCGTTGGCTTGCATTTCAAGCTTGTACTTTTAGAGGCCATGATGAGTCTCCTGGTTCGAGAAACCGTGGAAATTTTATTGAATTGGTAAAAATGATGGCAAAATTTAATGTTAATGTTGCAGATACAGTCCTTGAAAAGGCTCCAGAATATGCAAAGTATGCTTCACCAGATATTCAAAAGGAGATGTTGGGCATTCTTGCTGATAGAGTGAGAACTAAAATCCGTGCAGAGGTTGGGGAGGCAAAATTTTGTATTCTTGTTGACGAAGCAAGGGATGAGTCCAACAAAGAGCAGATGGCTATAGTTCTGAGATTTGTTGATAGTCATGGTTTTGTGCGAGAGCGTTTTTTTTGATATTGTTCGTGTTCCAGATACCGCTGCATCGACTCTGAAGGAAAATATATCTCAAGTACTTGCTTTTCACAATTTGGATGTACAAAATATACGAGGTCAAGGATATGACGGTGCTAGTAATATGCGTGGGGCGTGGAATGGACTGCAGGCCAAGTTTCTTGAAGAAAACCCATATGCATATTATATACATTGTTTTGCCCATCGCCTACAGTTAGCTTTGGTTGCGGCTGCTAATGATGAAACTTCTGTTTGGCTATTCTTTTCAAAACTAACGTCCATTGTTAACCTTGTAGGAGCTTCTCCTAAACGTCTTACTAAATTACAATATGCTCAAGCTATTGAAATTGTAGATATGATAGCTAATGGTGAACGTGCGACCGTTAGAGGGGCTAATCAAATTGGTACTTTGCATCGAGCCGGAACCACTCGGTGGAGCTCTCATTTTTATTCCATTTGCAGCTTGATAGATATGTATGATGCAACTTGCAAAGTTCTTACAAAAATGGTTGAGGAGGGGTCTTCAAACTCTATACGTGGGGAAGCTGCTGGTGCTTTGATGGCATTGAAATCCTTTGACTTTACATTTATCTTGAATTTAATGAGCAAGATTATGGGCATCACTGATTTGCTTTGTCGTGACTTACAACACAAATCTCTCGATATTTTAAATGCTATGAATATGGTCTCCCTTGCAAAGGAACTCTTGAAGACTTTAAGAGCAGATGGGTGGGATTCTCTCTTTATGTAAGTGGAAGCATTTTGCAATAAGAATGACATAGATATGCTTGACATGTGTGCTCCTTACAAAGTGGCTACTCGTCGTTCTTCGCAACTCACTAATATGCATCATTACCACTTTGATATTTTCAACAATGTGGTTGATTATCAGCTATCAGAGTTAAATAAGAGGTTTCCCGAAGAGACAATGGAACTTCTTACCCTCAGCTCTGCTTTAGAACTCGGTGATAACTATAAATCATTTAAAGTTGATGATATTTGTAGTCTCGCCGAGAAATTTTATCCTCGTGATTTCAGTTTGCAAGAGCTTCGTAATTTGAGATGTCAGCTGCAATTCTATGAACTTGATATTCCCAATCATCCAAAATTTCAGAATATGTCCAGCATCTCAGAATTATGTCATGGACTATTTGAAACGAACAAGTGCAAGAATTACTATCTGATTGATAGATTGATTCGTCTTATACTAACCCTTCCAATTTCTACAGCAACTACAGAACGAGCTTTCTCAGCCATGAAGCTTGTTAAATCACCACGTCGTAACAAGATGGACAACGACTTTCTAAGAAATTCTATAATTCTTTTTATTGAGAGAGAACTTGCTGAAGATATTGATCCCGATTCAATAATTGATGAATTTGCTTCTATTAAGGATCGTAGGGTACAACTAATGGATCGTAGGGTACAATGAATTTGTTTGTATTTGGTTCTAAGTTGTATGAAACTATAAGGGGTGGACACATTTTGGTTTTATGCTTGGATTTTATTTGTAGCTTTTGGGTAACTACCTTCTGTTGCTGAACTTTGAAGTGACAATTTTGTGTATATTTTCTTTTAATGCTGGATTCAGGTCTTGTAAGATTTGTGGAAAGTGTATAAAACAATTCTTGTTCATTATTTTTTCTTTTTGTTTAATTCATTAGTTAATCTTGATATTCTTGTTCATTATGTTTTCTTCTGTATGCTAATCGACATGCCTTGTAATTGTGTCATTGACGATTCAATCCCTTTCTTATTCAGATGCCCTCTGTTTTTGTGGGCTCGATTTGTTGTCATCATTTTGTTTGTTTAATTTGGTCAATAATCTTCGTTTGTGCAATAAAATTCAGTGGAAAGTATGTATGTTCAAAGGCTGACAAATCTCTGGTCATCGTCGTTAAAGCAAGAAAATTGAAGGGATGTTCAAAGTTGTAGATTGTACGATTGCATGGTTAAATTATTCAGTCGGGACGGGCTCATCACGCAGCAGTGCTTCCCTAAAATGGTATCTTACTATTTTTGGTAATTCTATTTTGATGACATTTCACAATTGTCTGATTACTATCTTTTTTATTAAGAGAAAATTTTAGTTGCAACCAATTTTATTTATCCATATTCAAGGTACATTCTACCCGATTACCATGATGTAATCCTGTCTGCAGCTCTCTCTTGTGATTTTTTAAATGTGCTATTTAACTTCAGCCTGTCTTGTGTGGTAGGTCTTTTTTTTTTCCCTTTGCACGAGTTCAATCATCTCTCTATAATTAGACCTCCTTAAATCTAGTTAATATCCCTTATGTCTAACTGTCTTCTGTTAGTTTATCAAGAGTAAATTTGTGAGTTATGAGCAATTCCTTCCAGTCAATGTGCTTGTTCCATTACCATCATCAGTTCTATCACAAATATATTTTTTCATTTTCTGTTAGTTTATCAAGACTGCACTGAAAGGCTCAAAAGCTCTGAACAAGACCTCAAGGTTAGTTTCACTCTGCTTTTGTACTTGTTCAGTTCCAGAATTTAGGGTATTCGGTATACTTTATGAACCTGCATTTAGTATTTGCATGATCATTTTACATTAATATTAAGATGTGAAATTTTCTTAGACTTTTGTGTGCGAGTGTGCAAAACATATTACTTGACAGTACTTAGAACTGCAAGGAATTGGCTAGTTTAATATGAAACACACATCTACCTAAAGTTCAGCCCCCCTCAACTTTAGAGGCTAGCTCCGCCCTTGATTGGAGGGGTGCCCAATCGAACATCTCGATTAGTCATTGCATCTCTATGCAAGAGCTAAAGGATCTCAAGCCTGGACCATCGAGCTCAACGGGAGCAGCTGACATAGCACAATTGACACCAGACTCTTAAGTCAGTGCAACCGCATAGCTTGGGTGAAAATAAGCAAAAGCTCCTCGAAAATTGAACGAGCAGATGCACGTCAAACCTGTAATAGCTCATCAATACCAATAAAAGTTACCGTATGTGGGTGACTCCATAGGACATGTCAATCCTCAAAATGCTCAACATGTCCGATTGACCGTAGTGCCGCATGTTGTTTAAGACTACATCACGTAGGTAGTTGTGTAACACTCTTTTCCTTGTATCAATATTTTATATGGATACACATATATGATTGTATCTTCCTCGTATTTCGTATTTTCGTAACCTTATCACGAGCGGATATTTCTCGTACTGCATGGATTCACGTATTTTGATCTTGCTTCATGATTCTCATAGAATGTGCTTTTGATCATCGATACCATGTCTTTCACGTATTCTCGAGTTTACAATCTCGATAAGTTTTCAAGACTCTTTGGTTTTGTTCGAATTTGTGTGCATCGAGCACGAGTTATGTTATACGATACTCGTGCGTGTTTTGAAAGAGACTAATAATTTATGTAACCAATAAGTATTTCTTGGATTTAATGACCAATTAGTTTAATACTCGTTTCTCCGTATTAGTAATTTCATACGGATATGCATGCATATGGTATTAAGTTTATCGTTTTTCATGTTTTTTTATATTGATATTGCATTGATAATCTCGTATTTTGTGATTTTTGATTATTATCGTATCATATCAGAGGTAATGGATTTATTACTTCCATATAGTTTTCATAGTTTTTTTCAATTTTTGTGCCACAATTGTCGCTCAAACAAATCATTTTGAGATAATCGTGAATTGTAAATTGACTAGTGACTTATGTAACTAATAATATTTTTTTGGATTTCTTAATGCAATGTGCTAATATGTTGACTACTAGAGACTAATATAGACCAATGGCGTTGTCATAGACCTTTCATAGGACCCACGAATAACACAAATATTAAGAACTAAAGCAAACCCTAACTTCACCTAGGTAGCAATACACCGACAATGTACTGCCAGTACATCGGAACCGTACTAATAGAGCTTTTTCGGCTTAGTTTAGAGCATCTCCTTTTATTTAGGGCCGTTGGATTGAAATCCAACATCCATGATCAGTTTTTTTGAAGGGCTACATGTAACCCTTTATCACTTTTCTCTCATTCATTTATTTCCCTCACTCTCTTCATTCTCTTTACTCTTTCCTCCTTTGGCTTTCCTTTCCTCTTCTCCTTGAGCGAACTAAGGGAACAAGGTATTGACTTTAAATTGACTTGGAGGTATACTCAAAGTCTACACGTAATAGGGATTGCATCAATTTTGTTCTAGAGGCAAGTGCAACTTGCTCCATAGGAGGTCTCGACCTCCATAATGTCTTTTTAGTTGTATTCTCAAATTCAACACAATGAACACAACCAACGAATGCATGATAATATATCTTCGATTCCACAATCTATTGCAAGTTGAAATATTTATCAATAATATCGTATTTGATGGATAATCACTTCTGATCTCTTGTACACGAATCAGTTTTTTTACGAGACTTGACACACACACATAGTGCAAGGGCTATGGGTCATAACCCAAGTGACAGACAATTATTTGGTTATCAGGTGGTTGTTGTGTGTCCTGACATGACACAGTATGGTCATTAACTAAGGAGTAAGGATGTTCTTCCTGGTTCGATCCTCGAATGCCTCATTTTCTTACCAATTTTGATCTATGCCTCGCCATATATTTGCATACTCGTCCATTTTAACTAAGATGATCTCTTGTTGAAGGTTTTATCGCATTTTGGCTATTAGATTTAGTTTTATGAAAATTTATCCTTAAACTTGATAATACGAAATGTCATCCTAAGTTCTCGGATGTCTCGAATACCTTAGTATTGTGTTTTAACACAAATACGTCGTATCGTGATTTATCGTATAACAATATGACCTACCTAGGGGTAATGACACCCTCAAGGTACTTTTGCTTATGTTTTTGTTGATATTATCTTTATTGTTAAGTTTTACATTGCCTCGGGACAATAGACGTAGGGTAGATTTCACCGGGTGTCCGCGACTCGGGAATTCTGTAGAACTCTAAGAACATCATTAGTAAGGCTCAACTCTGGTCCCAGTTTCTAGATTCAAAAATTTGGAACTCATTTGGTTGAATAATAACTTCCATTCCCGGTCCCAATTTTCAGATTTTCAGTCCCAGCCCATTATAGGACCTAAGACTTGGGCCTCATAATTTCTAGATTCTAGATCGTAGGAACTCATTTTGTAGAATAGTAAGCTCCATTCCCGACCCCACTTTCTAAATCCTATATTTTATATTATTTTTTTTCACATTAATTTTTGACCATACAATCTTTGGGACCAGAGCTCACTTTATCATTTCCTACTATTCTCGTACTAGTCCAACCCATTCTACATTTACCTTTAAACACTTTTGGGCCTCAAGATGAAAAGCACCATATGCCCTAATGGCTAATACAATTTTAGCCCATGGGCCTAAGGATTCATTGTGTGATCCCCTATTAAAAACTTTGACCTCTCTCACTCTCTTTTTCTCCAATTTTTCATCAGCTCAGAAAAAGAATTTCCAATTCTGCAACGCCATGGTCTACGTCGATTCCTGGGACGAGTTCGTCGAGCGATCGCTCCAGCAGTTCCGCGCCGATCCCCAATCGGTAATTTTTCGCGCCATTTCTTCTTCTTCTTCTTCTTCTTCTCCTCTCAAATCGCAAGTTTTTGATCTATTTTTGGATCTTAATTGTTGCTCTCTTCCGTCAAGTTCCGGTACGTGATGAAGTACAGGCACTGCGACGGGAAGCTGGTCCTCAAGGTCACCGACAACCGGCAGGTCGAAACCCTAACTTCTTGACCTCTGGGAATTTTCTTCTGCTAGGTCTTATTTTATCTCGCACGGACACGGATTCGACACGACACGTCTCGGACACGGCGACACGGGATCCACGGGCTTGAATTTTCGAGCGCCTTCGCTTCTTTTGAGCTAGGATTACGATGCCTGGTCTATTTATTAGCATCGATTCACCGTTGCATCATTGCATGCTTCGATGATAACATAAATTGTGATAGAATCTGTAGTAGGGAGTAGTTTAATCGCATTTTCGTGTTTCTTTTTTTTCATTTTGTTTTGATTGATTGGACTTGGCCCGTAAAATTTAGATACCATGCGACATTTACTGTTGCAAGTGGAATTGCAAATACAATGTTTGGTTGCCTGGAAATGCAGCATTTATAAATCCGGTGTTCTGGAAATTAGGGGCGTTAATTAGCCGAGCTTTGACCGAGCAACCCCCTTACTCGGCTCGTGCTTGTTAAGAAAATATCAAACTAACGAGCCTCAGGCTGGGTTCTCTATGATGTTCACGGGCTTTAGATTGGCACGTGAGTAGTCCTGTTAAAATTGGAAAGTTTGATGAGCTTCAATTATAGACAAAATTAATATTAAATAAAAAGGGTTCTCAATTGTGCACATTTAATATATAAAATAATACTTATTGTTCATTCACATGCCAAATTGATTTCGTTTCTCAATTGCCGGCCACCTCTGTAGCAGGTGGGCCAAGACCCCACCTTGGATAATTAAGTAAATTATTTATTTTATATTAATATATAAATAGAAAAAGTAGACTCATGAGTCTAGACCAGAATACCTTTGACGCCGGGCTTGGGTTCTAGATGGGCTTATGCTCGTACCCTTGAGCTAAAAAGATCATCTCAAAAGCTTTGCAGTGAGGCTAGCTCGACCCGATTCACAATAGCTCGGCAATCAGCTTGTTAATACCCCTACTTGCCTGTGCAACTCTTGGTGTAAATATAAAGTTATTGTTTGGCTGTGGGACTGTGATTGAATAAAGAGGAAGAAGGAAATCATTTAATTAGTGCAACTGTTGTATTTTGTAGAGTTGTTTTACGTGATGTTACAATAATATGCACTAGTTACACAAGGAAACCAACATTAAAAATGATGTAAATATCGCAACAACATTATTGACATGCAGCCAAACAACCCTCGAGTTTCAAATAAGGGGAAGGTGCAATTTGAGGGTATTTCTTCATGCTTCAATATAGAGCCTAATTTACATTTATTTATTTTTTCCATGTGGTGCCCCGCTTCCGTGCCTTACTGGCAATTAACAAAGATTTTTTTTAACTCTTCTAGTTCTTAGCTATCAAATGTAACTTTACTAAACATTAATGAATATTTAGAACATTTTAGTTGAAAATGGTTGTTTTCAAAATTAGTGCAAACATTAGTGGCAAAAAGTCATTAACTTTCTTATTTCTTTAATTGGAATTGAGAAGACCGGACTTCGGTATGTCGAGAAATTGAGTTGTTAAGCAGTATATAAGTACATGGTTTTTCATGAGATTCGTATACCAAAAATTGAAGCATAAGAATACACTGATATTGTTAGCACAAGCCATTGAAATCCAAAGATCTCAGAAATTTCCCTTTAAATGACTGGGGATCTAAATACTGGTGTTAATGAGATGTAGTGATCTTCAGGAAGTGACCGAACTGGCACAAGCGCAATGCAAGGAATTATATATATATATATATATATATATATATATATATATATATATATATATATATATGGTAAATCTTCTTGTTGACATTAGCTTTGGATCTTCACCAATGTTGAGATTGTTGACCCCAATATATTCATTGTGGATAGTTTTGGTGGCTAACTAGAGATATCTTATGTTTATGTCAACCATAGGAAGGATAGTACTTGGAATCATAACCTAGAGAAAATGAGAAAGCACTGATGTACAATTTAGCCAAAAGATGCAAGTAGTCGGAGTACAAGGAAGTGGTGGGTTATGATTCATGAATCTTATGATTGAGATCATTTAATCATGTAAATGATTCTCTAAAGCAATGTGAAAATGGATCAAATATGTGAATGCAAAAAGGAGAATTAGCCAAATGCAAATTGTTTTTGCCTTTCTGAATTTCTGCTATTTAATACAGAATTCTCCCTTCACATATGGTTGCCTGGTGCTATGGAAGGGCCTACACCCATTTTGGCTCTTATACACGCAGCTACTATGGTAACAACTAGGACTTTTCTTGTAGCTTGTCTTCTTCCTTTTTAATAGTTATACCCTAATATAATAATTTCATTTTTTAATAGGCATAATAACCGTGATATTAGGAGCTACTTTGGCTCTGTCTCAACGAGACACTAAAAGAAGTTTAGTTTATCCTACATGGGCCCAATTGGGTTATAATATGTTAGCTATAGGTATAGGTTCTTATAGAGCTGCTTTATTTCATTTGATTATTCATGCGTATTTGAAAGGCCTATATTATATAGTATATAACTTCGATCATAGGGATCGATTTTTGGTCGCGTAGCTTCATAATAATTATGAAAAGCTTTCGCATAATTCTCTTCGGATTGAGCCGACATCCGTTATGGTCATTCATTTTATTCAAAAAATCTTTCTTCCAGAACAGTACATGAGATTTTCATCTCACACGCTTCCACCTTGATGTGCATTATACTAAGGAAAATAATCCATAGAATCAAGATATTACTATTCTTATTATGAACTGATAGGAGTGGGCTTGATTTTACCAAGGATAGTGAAAACGTGAACTCATAACCTTTTATGCGTTGGAGAGACCGTTTCTTATTTTGTGTTGAAGCAACTTATAAAGCGCAATACAAAACAGGTGCATAAAAGGACATTACTTGAATGTAACTGTGGGTACATGTTAAGAAATGATCAAAATGTTTGTCAAGAGAATTGGAAGTTCCTTTCATAATGCATGACTATTTAACTGGGGGATTTACTGCAAATACTAGTTTGGCTTATTATTGCGGTGACAAAGGCCTACTTCTTCACATCCTTCGCGCAATGCAAGCAATTATTGATAGACTAAAAAAATCATAGTATACATTTCCATGTACTAGCTAAAGTATTTTGTATGTCTGGTGGAGATCATAGTACGGTAGTAGGTAAAATTAACTCAAAGAGAATTCTTGATGCAATTTGTGTTATGAGTTATCTAGCTTGTTGTAGACATCATTAGAGGATGTGAAGTCCCCATATCCTCTCGTTTAGGTTGTGATAGAATGCTTCTATACTATTCTTAGTTCAGCTTCTCAAACTTGGCTATTGAATATTTTTAGTTTTAGATTTGGACAAAAATATGAAGTAGGAAGAAGTCTAAGGGATAATTTATCTTAAGATACAGTTTACCTATTGTATGTCGATTGATCCCTACCTTTAGGTGTAAGCTCGTTTGTAAATTAGTTCAAGTCTGATCTTAGAGGTAATTGGCAAGGTCGGGGCTTTTCCTCGAGCCTGATCTCGAGCTCGAGGTGGCTTGTTTCTATTTCGAAATTAATATAAAATAAATATTTTACTTAATTGTCCAAGTTTGGGTCTCGGTCCACCTGTGATAGATGTGGATGGTGATTTTGGAAACAAAATAAGGGATTGGCAATTGAATAAACAATAAAGTGTTGTTATATATATATAAAGTATGTATGATTGATAATCTTTTATTTTGAGCTGAGTTTGTCTATAATTGAAGCTTATCAAAATTTCTAATTTTAACTAGTTTCTCATGAGCCAAGGTCATTCTCGCAAATAGTATAGAGACCCATGCTTCAACTCAAGTTTTAGGCTCGGCTAAAACTTGAGCTTGATATTTTCTAAACAAGAACGAGCCGAGGAGGGGGATGCAAACCAAGGAGGAGATGCAAGGTCAAAAGACTCAAAACTCGACTTGTTAATACCCGTACTTATCCGTATCCGTTTTTCATATTCATGCAACATAGATACATGTACTTTCCTGCCTTATTTGAATCCTTCTTTTCCCCATATTTATGTGAGGTGCTAGTGCTCAACAACTCTAATCTCTCTTTCCACTGGGATTCATCTCAAAAAGGGATTCAAGTCACATGACCTACTTACACTGTTACACAACGTATGCGGCTCACGCCATTCGAGGTGGCCTACCTAGCATTCATTCTTCACAAGCAAATCCTTTTTGAAATTGGGACTTCTTGACCTCAGAAGCATCTCAAATTTATAGTATAAAAATGACAAATGGTGATGCAACTCACAGGCTGAATTTTTAATACAATAAAGAAAATACTAAGATATCTTGATGTCAGCTTGCATTATTTTTGGGCTTTTCAAATAAAGAAAGAAAAGACAAATGGTGATACCACCGAGCACTATTGACGACTCCCTGAGTCATCCCGACAGACGACTCCCCGGGTCATCCCGACCCCCACTGGAGCACGCCGATTGTCGGTGAGCAATCCTTGACTGCCATCCTACCCGAAAACAAAGAAGTCCTATGTTTTTCACATATTCCTCTCCCCATGCGCATCGTCCTGCTATTCCATAGCACCTCGTTGCGCGTGGAGTGGATCGAAACGCGTGTAAGTAGTTCCCAATGTGTACGAACCGACTGAATAGTTTGGTTGACCGTGCGCGGCGGATTTATTTCGTATCTGTAGAATTTTGTCGATGTTTTCGCATTGATACAGACTCGATTCTTCTTGTATGATTGTTGGATTGAGACGAGACATACGCCATTGGATTCACAGAATCGAACTCGCCCAATAGTGATAATTTCGTCAGATTCTATGAATCACTTTGAATAGTTGTTTTGTGGGCCCCGTGAGTTGACCACTTCCATCAATTTTGTAATCCGCCAATCGAAATCGGCTTTTGGAAGTTTCCGTGAGTTCATATCATCATTTTGAACATGTTTGATATAGCACATTCATAATTTGGACTTGTTCTAACTTAGCTTGTTTTTCTGCGATCTTATGGACCCGCTAGGGGGCCCTATTTGATCCCGAAATGGCAAATTCCTGCTTTGGACCATAATGAACTTCTTGACGCATTATCTTCATCTATTATATCATTCTTGACTCGTGGACACCTTCGGTGTAGATCTTGTGTCCTTCCGTGTCCGACACGATCGTATCCGGCAGGACGACTCTTCACTAAATTCCAACCAAGCAAGTATACCTTGCCATTAGTATTACAATTTATATTATCTATTTCTCTATGTTATTTGTGATCATTGTATTTTTCATGTCGTTCCGTGTCCGACACGGTCGTATCCGACACATCGACTCTTCACCAAATTTCAACCAAGCAAGTATACCTTGCCATTAGTATTACATTTATATTATCTATTTCTTTATGTTATTTGTGATCATTGTGGTACTTGCGGCTCTCGTGGTTTGATCCTGGGTTTCCCAGTGGAACTTGGGTGTGATAGACTGGTTGAGCCAATCGGAATCGATATTGACTTAGCTAGCTAGCTAGACTGCTAGCAGTACGTACTGAGGTATATTTATATCTCATGACACCCTGGACACAAACTTAATCTCGTGACTCATCAAATCTTCACATAGAAACATCAAAATGGAACTGAATCTTCATGTATGAGTGTTTTTTTTTTTTTTACAGAAGTAGAGGAATTAAACAAATGGACAATTCCTAGGGTTGAACCAAAGGAAATTTACAAATAGGTACTTTTGATTTTAGATCTTCCATTGCAATAAAAACAATGGAAAGAACTGTTCAGGTTGCTGATAATGAACAGATTATTAAGTTACTATCTAAGAAGATATATCTCACTATAGAGATAAATATAATTTTCTTCATATAGGATTAATACAAATAGCCTTGAAGCCTTTAACCTTACAAGGGTTAAATGCATCCATATTAACATCTCTTAGAGATGGAAGATGTTTAGATTGGGCACAATCTCTAATGGGAGTAATGCAAACTAGTATTTGTCATGGCCATGTCTATTTTAATGTTTATCCTAATTTAAGTCCGTCTTTGACAGATGTAAATATATTAGAATCCGTGTCTTTGAATTTAAAGACATTTGGTTATAATTTTCTTCCTGGATTAGAGACAATATCAATAATCTATAGAGTACACTTTAAGGTGTTAAATACTCTAGCTCCGAAAGCTAGACATATCACCAAGCCAGGAAAGAATACTTTAATAGAGACTAATCTTTTGACTTCAAAAGTAGCAACTAATAAAATTATTAAATGAGAAGAAATAAACTTTCCAGATGAATGGACTTTGAATATGACTATACCTCCAAAACCTATAATGGATACAGGGGTAGATTAGATTATTCAGACTCTAGACGGAGATGTGGAATTAAGGATTTACTCCACAAATCAAAGCTAGAATTTCTACATCTAGCTGCTCGAAAAGGTTTACATCTGATAAATTAGTATCAATAAGAACTTGTGAATCTGAATCTTCTAATAAAGAAGAAAATAATGTTGAAAAACTTAGAATCAATGATTCTAATATAGTTCATCCAATTTACAAATCTAAGTCTAAATTAGACGAAGAACCGACAATGTCGGAAATGGAATTTAATCTTTAATGGATATAGGCATATAGCCGAATACCCAGGAATCATAAGCTTCCTAGATAGGGAGTATTATAATAAAGAAAATATTGAGTTCCGACAATGGTATGAAAATACCTATGATAAGGTACAAAGAGCACTTTTTAAGGTGAAATATCACCAATATATAAATGAAATAAAAAAGATTAAATGGTTTCATGAATGGTTCATGGAGCAGTATATCAATGATAAACTAAGACGAATAAATGTCTTAGAAGATAAATGTAAAACATGGACCACTAAAGAAGGATTAAAAATAAAATCCTTAAATCCTCCTAATGACCATTTAAAAGTTTCTATTCAGAATAAAGCCGACTTAGAAGCTAATTCTTTTTATAAAACAATTGAGGATGAGGAAGAAACGATACATGAATTGCAAAAAAATGTTTTGCAAAATAATTACACAAATGTTCATATCCAGATAATGGGTCAGCAGTTGACTAGAATAGAAACGTCTATTGAAGAATTGACTCAAAAATTAAATAATATAAAAGGAATAGAGTTAAAAGAAAGTCCTTTAGTTAAACCCATTAAAGAAACAACTAATGTTTCAACAAAACCCTCAATAGAGGTTTCAGGGTATAAAATTAGACCCAAAACAAAATTTACCAAAGAAGAGCTATAAGATTTAGTAGAGCAATTTAGAAAGACTAATCTTAATATACTCCAAAATGAGTTAGAATACGAAAGTCTTAAAGAAAAATTATTAAATTATGAACCAAAAGGAAATCCTTCTACAATAAATATGTTAGAAGGAGAGTCTTATGTACAATGTTGCCAAGAATATGATGATTTTGAAAACTCTGATTCTTCAAATATAGAACAACTCAATCCAATACAGATTGAGAAAATAAATAATTCTTTTAAGCAAGTTCAGGATGAGGTGAACTCTGAAAGAATTAATGCTGTTAAATATGACAAACCGAATTTAATAAAATATTATTATAAAAGACCAACTCCAATAGATGATCTCTATGAAGAGAATGATTCTATTATTCAAAATCATTATAGTAGTGGGAAAATTTATGAGTGGAATATAGACAGTCTTTCAGATAAGCAAATTTTCGATCAAATGCATCGAATATTAATGTATTCAAATATAGCCCAAGCTGCTGACAATTCTGATAAGCAAATTGCTTTGTTCATTACCAATGGCTTTACAGGTGTTCTTAAAGGTTGGTGGGATAATTACCTAACCACAAAACAAAGAACAGAAATATTAGAAACTACTAAAACTGAAAATGATCAGCGAAAGCCAGATGCTGTGTACACTTTACTAATTAATATATTAGAACACTTTACAGGACAAGTTGATGATAAGGGAGAAAAAATTAGAACTCTCTTACAGAATTTGAGATGTCCAACATTAACTCATTTTAGATGGTATAAAGATACTTTCTTAAATAGAGTTATGCAATTAACTGATGCTAATTCAGCCACATTGGAAGTCTAAATTTATTGATGGACTACCAAATCTCTTTGCAGAAAGAATTAGGCAAAGGATGCGTGATCAACATAGTGGAATAATTCCAACGAGCAATATACTTATGGAGCACTAATAAATTCGTGCGTCCAAGAGGGATTATCTCTCTGTAATGATTTAAAATTAAGAAATCAATTGAAATCTCAGAGGCTTTCAGAAAGAAAGCAACTAAGAGAATTTTGCAGCCAATTTGCTGTAGACACTTATAAGCCTCCTGATAAGAAAAGAAAGGGTAGAAAAGAATATAGTGATAAGGTAAAGGGAAATAAACCCTATAGGAGAAAAAAGAAAAAAATTTCTCAAAATTTTAAAGGTAAGGAGAGAAGGAGAAGAAATCTTCTCAGAAGAGAAAAGCATCTAAAGAAATAAAATGCTATAAATGTGGCAAATTAGGCCACTATGCTAATAGGTGCTACACCAAGAGAAAATTTGAGAAAATAGAGGATGAATGGTTAAAAAGAACCTTATACAAAATCATGATCAATTATGATTATGAATCGGGTTCATCAGAAAAATCTACTGATGAAGGTTCAATTAATATGTGTGAATGTGAGAGTGATTGTAGTTGCCAATCCAATGAACATGATATAGACTATTACAAGTCAATAGTTGAAATGAACAGATTGTCAATAAATGTATTGACTATTCAAGATAAAAGAGAGAATTGAATCTCTCGTGTCTACTGAAATTAGTAGAACGGCAAGAAAAAAAATTAATTGAATTTTTAAATATATGTGAGAAATCATCAAATGACTCTCTTAATAAGGGAGAAGAGTCTTATACTATGGCTGAAGTACTTCAAAGATATAGAAGTAAAAAAGTTATGCCAGTAACATTACAAGATCTTCAGAATGAAGATTAAAGTATTGAAAAGAGAAATTAAGGAGTTAGGATCTCAAGACGAGATTACTCAGCTTAGGTTACTTAATTTAGAAAAAGTAGCTCAAAAAATAGTAATTCCCAGAGAAAGGAAGAATGTTCTAGTAGAAGCTCTTCTGATAAAGAAGGGGGAGAGCTTGAATCACAAGCCGTAATATAGAAAATAGATCTCTTTATAACCCAGAAATGGTATATACAAATAGATTTACTCATTAATAATTAGTATTATATATCTAATTTAATTGTACTAGTAGATAGTGGTGCAGATTTGAATTGTGTCAAAGAAGGTGTGGTTCCAATAAGATATTGTGAAAACACTACTCAAACTTTAAGTGCTGCAAATAATAGAGCATTAACAACTCCTTATAAGGTTACTGATGTTAATGTATGCAAGGATGCAATAGCCATCCCGCTACAATTCATTGTAGTGAAAGAAATATCTCAGCATGTTATTCTGGGAACACCTTTTCTAGAAAAATTAATGTCAATACTTACGGTATTACTACTGTGTACAAAGGTAAAGAAGTAACCTTTGAATTTATAAGAGATCCAATGATCAAAATTAGGGCCGTAAAATGATTCAAACCGTTCGCATTCGGCTCGGTCCAAGCTCGGTTTAAGCTCGTTCGTGGACTAATTGATACCGAGTTCGACCATAGGTTATTCGACTCGATCTTGTTCGCAAACATGCTCGAGCTCGGTCCGGTTTCTCATATCATGACTTTTTCTATATGTTGTGCCTTTTTAATAGATAGAAATACATTTTGTCTTAGAAATTTTACTCATTTTTTGTTCATTATATGATGGTAATTTTATGATGTAAAGAGCATAAGTAATTCAACAAAAAAGTCTTTAAAACTTGAGAGAAACAGTGTGATAGTCTATACAACATGTCCTATAAATACTCGCTATTAGGGTTGTGAAACGATTCAAACCGTTCGCATTCGGCTCGTGTTCGGCTCGGTCCAAGCTCGGTTCGAATCAAACTCGTTCGATAGTTAAGTCAAACCAAGCTTGAACACTCTTTGTTCGAGCTCGTTCGTTCTATTCTCAGCCCTAATCAAAATATTGAATGAGGTTAAGGAAATTCATTTAAAAGAAAACCAGGTAAATTTTCTTAGGGAGGAACTTTCTCAGATTCATATATCTGAACAATTAAAGAAGTTGGAAGTCCAGTAAAAAATAAAGCAAATAGAGGAAGAATTTAAACTACAGACATGTAGTAATATTTCCAATGCTTTTTGGGATAGGAAACAACATATCGTTTCACTTATGTGGATAACTTTAATGAGAAAGATATCCCTACTAAAGCTAGACCATGTCAGATGAATCAACAATATCTGAAAATTTGTAAAAAAGAAATTCAAGACTTAATAGAGAAAAAAAATTAGTAAGAAAATCTTATTCTCCTTGGAGTTGTACAATATTTTATGTGATGAATAATGCTGAAAGGAAGAGGTGTACCAAGATTGGTAATTAATTATAAACCTCTCAATAAGGTATTAAAATGGATAAGATATCCTATCCCTAATAAAAGGGATTTGCTCAACAGAATTGTTAGAGCAAGAATATTTTCTAAATTTGATCTTAAATCAGGCTACTGGCAGATCCAGATAGCAAAGCAGGATAGATATAAGACTGTTTTCACGGTTCCATTTGAACATTACGAATGGAATGGAATGCCTTTTGGATTAAAAAATGTTCCTTCTGAATTTCAGAATATAATGAATAAAATATTCATCAAATACTCTGAATTTATATTGTCATACATTGATGACATTAATCTTCTCTAATTCGATAGAGGAACATTTTAAACACTTGAAAATATTCAAGCATTTAGTCAAAAAAATGGGTTGGTAATATCAGCACCCAAAATGAAATTGTTTCAACAAGAAATAAGATTATTGGGACATAATATTGCAAATAATACAATAATCCCAATCGATAGAAGTATTGAATTTGATTCTAAGTTTCCTGATGAAATAACTGATAATAAACAGTTACAGAGGTTTTTAGGAGCACTAAATTATGCGGCTGAGTTTTATAAGAATATAGCACAAGATACAAAAATTTTGTATCAAAGATTAAAAAAGAATCTTCCTGCCTGGACCGAAGAACATTCAAAGGCAGTAAGATTAATAAAACAGAAGATAAGAATTTACCTTGTTTACACCTAGCCAATGTTACATGGTTCAAAATTGTTGAGACCGATGTCAGTGATATAGGTTATGGTGGAATACTGAAGCAAAGAAATCCCAAAACTAATAAGTATTAGTTCGTTTTTGCTCGGGGAAGTGGAATGATACCCAAATTAATTATTCAACCATTAAGAAAGAAATTCTATCATTAAATGCATTTCATAAATTTCAGGATGATTTGTTAAATCAGAAATTTTTACTCAGAATAGATTGTAGTTCTGCCAAAACTGTTTTGGAGAAAAATGTAAAGAATTTAGCATCTAAACAAATATTTGCTAGATGACAAGCATAATTAGCTATTTTTGATTTTGATACTGAATGTATCAAAGGGAATGAAAATAGTCTTTCTGATTTCTTAATTTGTGAATTTTTGCAGCATGGATAGACGAGATAAGTGAAAACAGCCATGGGAGAGGCCCATGGATAGAGAGCAAGATGACTAGAAAAAATTCCAGTTAGAAGAAATATAATTGCCAATGCTCTAGAAGAACTCTCTAATCAGAGACGTGCTCAAAGTTCATATAAAGAAGTTGCCGAATTGGCTGAGATGGAATCCATATACACTCAGAAAAATTATTCTGAGGATATTATTTGTCTCGAGAGACGAGATCTATCCATGATAAATGATCTGTGGAAAATAAAAGAAAAATATCTCGAACAAAGTATGTTTCCAGTGAAACATAAATCAAGAAATATATGAAGGAATATTAATTTCCACAAATACATCAGAAGTAGAACATGTTAGCCCAATGATTATATCATGTTTTTGAATATGGCTAATCAATTAAGTTTAACATAATGACGTCACTAATATTCATGTAATCCCTATCATGTTGCTACTTATACTTAGCATTGTCCTAAATGTTCTTTATATCATATTGCTATGCTTGTATCAGTTATATTGTTTTGTTTGCCTAACATGTATTTGTAGACATGCTGTAAGCATGATCAAACACGATCAAACCAGGACATGCAACGGAGAATTATTAATGGGCCAAAGACGGCGTTATACAAGGAGATTTCTCTGAACCGTCCAACGACCTATCCGGGGCCTCGCATCGGGGGTTCCGCTGCCCGGTCAGCGGACAAGGGTCGAGGGGGCAGCGCCCCCCGTCAGGGGTTCGGGGGCGAAGCCCTCCAAAGGTATTCAGATTTTCAGATTTGTTTATCTTTGGACGATTGCCGTCAAGGAAAAATGCGTCTTCAATGTCAGGAAAAAGACGTCATCAAAAGGGCTGTTGGTTTTCATATTTATTCTGTATTTTTCCTTTTATTGAGTCTAGGAAAAATGTGATATTGATCGGATCGGTACTGGCTTAGGTTTTTCTCAGTCCACAAACAAAAATAAGCCTACCTACGTATCCCAAAAATTCACAATTCCAAAAGGCCAAAAACCTATGCAAATTTGGTTTATTCCTTACTGTTCAGAACCAGCAGAACTCTGACAGAACTCTGACCGAGTTCGGTCCGAGTTCGGCCCGAGTTCGGTCTAGGTTATTTGAATTTTAGTTCCCACCAAATCTGCATCCAACGTTTGTATGCGAAATCCTAGCATCCGAACTCTGTCCGAACTCTGCCCGAGTTCGGTTCCCCCAAAAACACTATAAATAGAGTTGAGATTACCATTCATCTCAACAATCCAATTTCATGTCTTCTCTTCTCTATCTAAAGTGTTCTGAGCTTTTACTTTCATATCTAAGCCTTTACGACTCTTAGCCAAGCCAGTACAGTTTATGTTTAATCTAGAGTTTGGTGTTGAAGAGTTGTATCGGAGGTTGTATTCAGAAAACGTTCCAGTTTTCCAATTGCCTTCTGGAGTCGGTCGTGCGCTCGTCACCAAGTACGGTGTTGTGAAGTCGGTCGTGCACTTGTCGCCAAGCACGGTGTTGTAAGAGTTGCAAGCGCTCAGTTAAAGCTTGTGCCATAGTGGATTAACAGCGAGCAAGACTACTCGTGACTGGACTAGTCCTCTCAGAGAGAAACCAGTATACATCGTGGTGTTCACTGAGTTTGAATTCTTGACTCTTTACCGCATTTTATTTACCGTCTTTTATATGCCATAATATATAATTGCTTAATATTTTTAATTGGTGATTATTTTTCGCTGCACACGCACACACTCTATTCACCACCCCTCTAGAGGTGCTCAAACGGTCCTACAGAACATTTTCGGCAAAATTCGAAAGATCATATAGTAAAATTACTATATTTAATATTCTCACTTAATCGTGGGGACTGCATCCTAATTTGGAAAGAATGTTGAATACAAGGGATAAATCAATATCTTCAAAATTCAGCTATTGAGATTATATTGATACATTCTATAATGTGTTCTAC
Source organism: Iris pallida (assembly GCA_029216955.1). Lineage (NCBI taxonomy): Eukaryota > Viridiplantae > Streptophyta > Magnoliopsida > Asparagales > Iridaceae > Iris > Iris pallida. The sequence continues at coordinate 1,652,663 of JANAVB010033819.1, forward strand.
CATGAGAATAAAAAGCAGAAGCATTCATAGTTCATAAAGATTTGTTCTAAAATTTTAGAGCAAGACATCCCTGCCTGGTTCCACAAATGGTTGATATTCTTCGGTGCCAATCTAGAAATTTTATCTGAACCATTACTGTTCATGTTCAACGAATGGGTTGACAAGGCAGAAATCTGTCAAAAGAATATAACTTACTATGAAAAAAAGTCTGTTATGTATTTCATCATAGTGAATGACATTCCACATATATTCATGTGGACTTTTAAATGTGAAGAGAATGAGTATGGCATTATGATGCTAAAGAGAAATTTTCTTATCAAATGGTGGAATAGAATTAATGAATCGGAGAAAATTTCAGAAATTGAGAAGGCGCTTGCTAATGAAGCACATCAGCAACAAGAAATGAAGAATAAGGCTATAATGGATGATAGTCCGTTGAAGAGGTTTAAAGATTCTTTAATCAGAAAGAATTCGAAAATCTCTGCTAAAGAATTGAAAAACCAATGTTTAAAGTATATGACATCCCAGATGGATGCTTGGTTCGAATCTAACGATGATGAATCTATGAATTCCTCCGCAAGTGATGCACATAATGAAAGCATCCCATCAGATGATGAGGATAAAATTATTGATGTGGTAGAATCTTCCACCTCACACATTTATGCTCCGAGGCGAAGGCCTAGAAGTGACAATGATAATTGAGGAACGACAAATGTGCGGTTCTGAAATAAAGAGGAAATCGACAATGACAGCCACTAATATATACAATGGTGGTAGGGCACATAAATCAATCAAAGGCCTAACTTTATCAAATTGAGAATCCACTTTAGAAAAAAGAAGAAATGAAATGACGTAAAGGAACACGTATGTACAATACTACGTGTACCTAATGTGATGTGGACTAAGGCGGTTCGACATGCAGCTGGAGGCTATCAACCGAATGTTGACAGTCAGTCTTTAGTTTTTTTTGTAGTATAAATAGAGGTCATGAACTTCAGTGTATGATATCTTTATTTTTCTTTGAGTGTGCTTGTAAGATTTGAGTGTTCTCTTGTAATATCTAAAGACTAACTGCCAACAGAACAGAGGTTGAAATTGGAAACACAAACTTTTATTGATAGTAGTAGATATTACAAGAGAACACTCAAGCCTTACAAGCACACTCAAAGGAAAACAAAGATACCATACACTAAAGTTCATGACCTCTATTTATACTACAAAAAGATTAAAGACTGACTGCCAGCATTCTGTTGATAGCCTCCAGCTGCCTGTCTAACCGTCTTAATCCACATCACATTGGGTACACGTAGTTTTATTAAGGTACATGCGTGTTCCTTACTTTAGGTCGTATCATTTCTTTTTTTTCTAAAGTGGATTTCCACTTTGATAAAGTTAGGCCTTTGATTGATTTATGGGCCCTACCACCATTGTATATATTAGTGGTTGTCATTGCACATTTTCTCTTTATTTCAGAACCGCACATTTGTCGTTCCTCAATTATCATTGTCACTTCTAGGCCTTCGCCTAAGAGCATAAATGTGTGAGGTGGAAGATTCTACCACATCAGTAATTTTATCCTCATCATCTGATGGGATGCTTTCATTATGTGCATCACTTGCGGAGGAATTCATAGATTCATCGTCGTTAGATTCGAACAAAGCATCCATCTGGGATGTCATATACTTTAAACATTGGTTTTTCAATTCTTTAGCAGAGATTTTCAGATTCTTTCTGGTTAAAGAATCTTTAAACCTCTTCAACGGACTATCATCCATTATAGCCTTATTCTTCATTTCATGTTTGCTTATGTGCTTCATTAGCAAGCGTCTTTTAATTTCTGAAATTTTCTCTGATTCATTAATTCTATTCCACTATTTGATAAGAAAATTTCTCTTTAGCATCATAATGCCATACTCATTCTCTTCACATTTAAAAGTCCACTTGAATATACGTGGAATGTCATTCGCTACGAAGAAATACATAACAGTCTTCTTCATAGTAAGTTATATTCTTTTGACAGATTTCTGCCTTATCAACCCATTCGTTGAGCATGAACAAATAATGGTTCATATAAAATTTCTAGATTGGCACCGAAGAACATCCACCATTTGTGGAACCAGGCAGGGATGTGTTGCTCTAAAATTTTAGAACTTTTTATTCTCATGGTAGAACACATTGTAGAATGCATCAATATAATCCCAATAGCTGAATTTTAAAGATATTGATTTATCCCTTGTATTCAACATCTTTTCCAAATTAGGATGCAGTCCCCACGATTGAGAAGTGAGAATATTAAATATAGTAATTTTACTATTTCACTTTGAGGATCTTTCGGATTTTGTCGAAAATGTTCCACTTCTGCTGTATTTGTGGAAGTTAATATTCCTTCATATATATTTCTTGATTTCTGTTTCATTGGAAACATACTTTGTTCGAGATATTTTTCTTTTATTTTCCACGGATCATTTATCATGGATAGATCTTGTGTCTGGAGACAAATAATATCCTCAGAACAATTTTTCCGAGTGTATATGGATTCCATCTCAGCCAATTCGGCAACTTCTTTATATGAACTTTGAACACCTCTCTGATTAGAGGGTTCTTTCGGAGCATTGGCAATTATATTTCTTCTAACTCACCATACACAGATGACCATTACGAACATCATGAGAAGTCCATGGAGTTGTATGCAACCTATAACCCCTGTGTGGTTGCAGTAAAACTTGACATTGTGCTCGAGTTCGGAGATAGGAAGATACGATGGCTAGGAAGCCGACTGTGATGCCGCAACTAGTGTGGCATGGTGATGTTGGCTACTACTGGGTTCAGGTAGAGTACACAAATATCTAGAACAAGTGGTTGAAAAGGCATATGTATATATAGATACGGATGGATAATGTACGAAGGTTTTCTTAGAGAGAAGCTAGAAAAAAGTCACGAGGGCATAAAAGCAGAACCCTTACTGAGGAATGATGGAGCTTAATGGGAAGGAAGGAGATTGATACACATGACTTAGGAAGGAAAGAGTTATATGATGAGGGAGATTGGTTGATTTTAGAATCACACCAATTTAGGATTGTGATTCTGTTGGAATAAAATGAATGTTGATAAGAACAATACGAATTTAAAGTCACATTCTTGTGATTGGAAAATCAATATTGACTAATGGTAGATTAGGAAACCACATGTAACAACCTCAATTCACGAACAACAGATTCATTGACCACCCCTTGTGATTTGGAAACCCCAATTGACTAATCCCCCTCAGTTACTAATATATCTACCGAAACGACTGTCTGCCTTATATAATTTCCAGCTTTTCCTTCCTTGTCAACCAATGGCATTTCTTACTTGTTTTATTATTTTTATTCTGATAAAATGGTCATGAGCACATGAAGAAAAGAATTGTTTATTTGAAAGGACATCATTGCAGAAATTCTACAACTGATGACATCAATAGTCTGAATGAATGCTTCCTTTGTTTTTCTTTTACGAGCGGGTGAAACTCGGATCAAAGCACCATGACATTTCTATGAGCATTCAAGAAACATGATCTTTTTAACAGTCCATATACGTCCTCTCTCTGTCCATGTATGCTTTAAACATGTGTACATCATGTTGAAAATTGAAGGTGAGTTATATATAGTGTCTCAGATCACATTATGTCCACCAATGTATATGTGCCCTCCAAATTGATAATTATCAGGATCTAAATTGATCAGAAAGTCTATTAAGACGATCAGATATTTTAGGGGCTCCTTGCCGTTGCATCAGACTGTCAAGTACTAGATGTTGAGCTGGTTGACAAATGGTTTTACTCGACTCGTAGTGGGGAAATCTCAAAAAAAATTGAGGATTCTGTTAGTTAATACATACCTCTACAGAAAATAACTGCCCGCCTTGTGTAATTTTAATTTCCAGCTTTTCTTTCACTCTCGACCAACGACATTTCTTATTGGTGTATTAATTATTATTTTTTCTGATAAAATGATCATGTTTCATGAGCACATGAAACTAGCAGTTGCTAGTATATCCCGAGAAAAAAAGGTTCATGTTTGTAATGGGCATTGCAGAAAATCTATAACCCATGACATTGCTATGCATATTCAAGAAATATGATTCTTTTAGCGTCCATATTTTAGTCTCTGTCCATATATATATATATATATATATATATATATATATATATAGAGAGAGAGAGAGAGAGAGAGAGAGAGAGAGAGAGAGAGAGAGAGAGAGAGAATCACCTCTAGCTCCACTGGCGGAGGTGGGAGACATCTGCTCTGTTTGCCTGGGTACGAGCCGGGGGGGGGGGGGGGGGGGGGGAGTGTAATATTCCTTCCAGTTAATAAATTGGTAGGAGTGGGGTCGGTGGACCCCAACAGAAGGAGTGGGCCGAGCAGGAGCAGGAGCGAGCCGAGGATGTGTCCTTCAGGGAGTTGTGTGGTCTACGGGCTGAGTTTGTAATGTTAGGGTGATTTTTGCCGAATTACCAATGTATATGTGCCATCCAAATTGATAAATCATAATTATCATGATCTAAAATGTTAACTGGTAGACAAATGGTATTACTTGACACATACTGGGTAATATCTCAATAACAAGTTGAAGTTTCGTTAGCTTATGTAAGATGTCTATTTTTGGAAGAAAAAACGACTGTTACTTTGGATATAGTTGCATGGATGCACTTTGGCATATGTTATGTAGTTTATCTGGAGTACTGAGAGTTTAGTTCAATTGTGATATTCTTGCTACATGTTTCCTTTCATTTTTCAATATCAAATTGTAGTCAGTCCCATTCCAGAGTAGTGTACTTTTTATGCAGTAATAAATTCATGATTGTTGCTAATTGCAGTGCCTGAAGTTTAAGACTGATCAAGCGCAGGAAGCGAAGAAGATGGAGAAGCTTAATAACATCTTCTTCACCCTTATGGCTCGGGGTCCTGATGGTATGCTTTATGCCTTCCAGTTTCAGCTTATTGGAGATTCACTAGCATCTTCGCTACCTTCTTATGTAACTAGATTTCTCCCTTTCTTTTGCAGCCGACATATCAGAGGTGACAGGGAAAGAGCAGGTGGAGCAGCAACCTGCATCCAAGAAAGCTAGGGGAAGGAGGCAATAGAGGTTGATTATGCGGTTACTGGATGCTTTCCTCCGAGCATTTGCCTTAGCGGATTGATACAAGAAGGCCGTAGGTAGTCGGTTTTCTTGTGCTTATTGCATTCTAGTTATTACGCGGTGAGCAGCTGAGAATTATTTTTTGGTAGTGAATGGATTGGTGAACTGATTTTGAAACACACTATATTTCTAATTCAAACAATACTTTTATGATGTTTGAGAATGTTTTGCATTGCTTTTAATCGACATATAAGGATCTTGCCGATAATTAAGCTCATATTATGGTCTCCTTGTTATATTAATGATGTGTTTTACTGCACTAAGCATGCCAAATTATGCAATATTTGTGCACTAACAATATTTATTTGAGGGATTATTTGGGCCAATGCTGCAGATGTCAAATTTTGCCATGTTAGGTGCTACATTGCAGGCTGTCTGGGACTCTGGGGGGGCCTGCAGCTGCCTCCAACAGTAGAGCATGATGTATGGAAATAATGGAGTTCAGGAATCATCACATGAAGATGCTGGTGCTGTGGACTGCTATATCCAGCAATTATAGAGTATTTGACTTTGTAGATAATGCTGCATGCATTTACAGCTTTGCTTGCAGCTGCTAGTCTGCTGTTGCATTTGCTAAAAGGGGACGGACATTGGACACTGGCTGCAGCTAGCAAGTGACAATAATGCTAAGTCTACTACCAAATGTTTACAACCCACTTACAATCTTCACCCATTTGCTGACATATGGGCCATGGCCCACATGTCAGCAATGGGTGAAAGTTCATGGTCCATATGTCAGCAAATGAGTGAAGGTTGTAAGTGGGTTGTAAGCATTTGGTTGTAACTGTAGCATTACTCAGCAAGTAATGTTCTTCATGAAAGGTTCTTGGGATTGTTTGGTTGCTCCAAGGCCTCGTTTGGTTGGCGGAATCATGAGGCTAGAAAAGGAAAGTCATTCCTTTCGTATGTTTGTTTGTCGAAGAAGGAAAGCAAAATGATTTCCATAGGAAAGGAAAATAAGGGAGAAAGTGGTTCCCCCATCCAGCTAATGAATCACTGGTTGCAACTAGTAAGTAGTGCTCTGCATGAAAGGTTCTTGGGACTGCTTTGTTGCTTGATGTGGTAATTCATTGGTTTGAAGTAGAATGCTGTTGGTTGGTCATCCACACCAAGGGGCAAATCAGGTCACGGGAGGAAGAAGTATTGCATGTTTTTTGGATCCATTGTTTCCAACTTTTACTATTTTTATAAATGAAAAAAATAATATAAGTTGACCCCTCTCGTAGTTCTTTACTCTACCCTACAGTGGCAAAGCCAAGAAGCTAGCCAGCAAATTTATGAAGATGTGAGGAATATGGTACGTGCTTTGTACAACTCGATGACGAGCTTGCAGCCAAAAGTGCATGCTGTCTGGATTAGACTGTTGCATAACGGCTATTTCATAACGGACGGTTTTTAATTTGAAGTGGGATCATCATGTATCCTTTTGTTGTGGAAGGTCCAAATGGTCCATAATATTAATGGGAAGATGGGCATGTTGCTAAGAAGTCCCGTCGTCCTCGATCGTTGAAACAAGCGGACGTGCGAGCCCCACGCAGGCCTTCCGATCCATTGGTGCGGGGGTGGGAAGGTGCTTTGGCAAGCCTTCCCTCGCAGAACTTTTGATCTGTGTTATATATATAGAGAGAATAAGGGAGGTAGGGTGCCACCTCACGGGGGGTGTCTACTTGTCACCCCCCACATGCTATCATCATGCACATGGGTGCATGATGATAGCATGTGGGGGGTGACAAGTAGACACCCTCCATAGGGTGGCACCTCACCTCCCTCATGCTATCATGCACATGTGGCACCCTACCTCCCTTATTCTCTATAGAGGAATAGGATGAGGGAGGTGAGGTGCCACCCTATGCCGTGTCTACTTGTCACCTCCCATGCTATCATCATGCACACTAGAGGATGAGGGAGGTGAGGTGCCACCCTATGGAGGGTGTCTACTTGTCATCCCCCACATGCTATCATCATGCACCCATGTGCATGATGATAGCATGGAGGGTGACAAGTAGACACCCCCCGTGAGGTGGCACCCTTTATCCTTATTGAAAGATAAATGTTTAATTTAAATTTTTGTTGAACCGGTCCTAAGTAAACTAAATGGCCTGGGGGGTTGCCCTATGGAGGGGGGTTGCCCAAGCCCGAAGTCTTGTCAGGCTTACCCCAGGGCCGGCCCTGGGTGAAAGGACACGTCCGCCTCAGGTTTGGTTTTCGGTTCCCACTCGATTCACTAGGAATTTTCGATTCACATAATTGACTACTAATAATTAAAAGTGTAACATATTCAATATTGAAGTTACATTTTTCTTAGAATATTTATTACTATGAATTGGTCTTCAAATCAGTGTTTTACTTTTACGTAGCTTATTTTACATAAAAGAAGGTTTGCAGATGACGTTACTGTCAGTGTCTTTTGGACCAATGTAGCTGCAGAGTGGAGATGGATCTCAGAAACATGGGGTTGGCAGTAATTGCAATTATTACAACTTTCAAACAAAAATCTAGATTAGTGTTAAACAAATGACAGTTGTATAGCCAACGTTCCCCAAACTAGGGACAAATGCAAGCCTCCAAAATTCCCAACATGTTTGTTTTTTATTCCCCCGTAATTCCCTGCCACCAGATCTCATTTCCACTCCCAACCTTTTTTTGTAAAATGAATAAAAAAAGGTTCTCTCTCCTACAAGTCCCTTAGATCTTTCATATATCTAAAAGTCCACAAAAAATTTATTATTTGTCTAGAAATCTTCTTGGCTACTTTTTTTTTTTTTTTTTTTTACGTCCAAATATGTTACTAATTTGGAGAACTAAGGAGATCCAAACATCAATGTTGGAAATTATAAAGACCCAAACAGTAATATCAAATATTATATGAGATTTTATTACTAAGTAACTTTATATTTTATCCTCTCCAATTTCTTCCTTTCCATCCTCTTCAACTTGCATTCTCACTTCGACACTCATTCTTTTATTCATTCTCTCTTCTTCTACTTTTTCTTATGAACAACAACTACTTTCTTCACCCTCAACGGCCATTTTATCATTCTCACTCTTCTTTTCACTCATCCTCATTCTCCATTCTATCATTCTTTTCTCCAAAATATTTATATTTGTATACTTTCGGGGTAAGAAAGAAATATTTTATATATTCTAGTTAATTTTGACACTTAATGAGGATTTTGAAATAAAAATAAGCCACTAGAGTTGAAGGGGGAAAATGGTCAAATTATCTAGGTTCATGATCCAATTTGTACTAATGTAGAATAAGTTTAAACAAACAAATAGGAATGTAAAACGATTCAAACGGCTCGCGTTTGGCTCGGTATCGAATCTCATGTTAGTAAAAATTCTCAAACTCTGTATTTAGACTCTGAAATTAAAATATAAGTAAAATAAATTAAATGATACCGAGGCTTGAACTTGGTTCAATGTCCTTAAGATAATATTCGTCCCGCACTGGTGCTTACGGTTTATTGGCAATTAGTCTCCCAGGATACAACGGTTCTTTCCTTCGGTAGCAGCACTTCACACCGTAGGAATTCGTCGAAGCAACGTTGGTTGTCTCTCTCTCTTAGACTAACTAATGCAATATGGATGAATTGAACGAATGCTTGAATGCTTCAAACACATGTATTTATAGAAATAAAGAGACGATGGAAAGGGCACACCTTTCCAATAAATAGATTCTTACACCTTTTCCAATGCAAGAATTCGTACACCTTTTCATAGATTCGTTGATAGAAAAAAATTGATATTATTATTATTATAATAAATATACATTCACATTTTCCAACAATCCCCACATGAATGAATATTTGACTGTGTACAATGCAGACACAATACAGACACCTTACAGACAAGATGCAGACATATAAGAGGAAGATCATTTGAAAAGTTATTGTACCAGGATAGGTAGCTTTTGGCCTTGAACCTTCCCTTGTAAATATTTATCGAGTTTACTAGCTATCCAGTTGTAATGTCCCAAATTCGTGATACGTATTTAGTGTACGTATACGTGTTTTGGACCCATATTTTATTTATTCATGGTTAGTTGATCTTGGTTTATTTTGCATTGGCTTGATTTTATTGGCATTGATAGTTTAATTGGTTTTAATGGTTCCTTGGTTTATCTTGGCTTGGTTTATCCCTGGGGTTGGTTTGGTTCGGCTAGGCTTGGTTGCCTTGGTTCATCAAGAACCAAGGGATGAACCCCCTACCTACCACCACCACTCATATATTACCTATTCTTCTTCTCTCTCTTCATTAATCTCTTCTTCCTTCTCCATTAAATCCACCACCAACCAAGAACACCCCTTAGGCAAGTGCAACTTGCTTCCACAAGAGAACCCATTTTTATTGTTCTATTAGCTTCTTCTCATGTTTCTAAGACACATTAGAACTTGTCATTTTCCATTTTGAGGCTTTAATTTTTGTAGATCTAGAAATTAGTTATTTTCAGATTTTGGTGGTTTTGATCTATCAAACTTTTTTGTTTTCAAGTTTTGATGGTTCCATGTTGTAGAGAATTTTATTCTATCCAATTTTGACCTTTAAAAAGTTGAATTTGGACTTGTTTTGACCAAGTTATGGACTTTTGAAGTTTTAGGTTCAAACCATGGAGTTCTTGCTGATTTGGAGAAGACAGTGAGCAGTGTACGCGAGCTTTTTAGCTTGCGTCACTAAGCTGTGCACGCTCTTTAGCGTAGCACAGTCTGAACCCCATACACTGTCTTTTGGGAGCGTATGTCTTGCATACGCTCACTTGGTTGAAGAGGAGTCGTATGGACCCCATACGCTACCTTTTGGGAGTGTATGTCTTGCATACGCTCACTTGGTTGAAGAGGAGTCGTATGGACCCCATATGCTGCCTTTTGGGAGCGTATGTCTTGCATACGCTCACTTGGTTGAAGAGGAGTCGTATGAAGTACATACGCTGCCCTTGGAAGCGTATGTCTTGCATACGTTGACCTGAGCGTAGCCTGACCTGAGCGTATGACTTTTGGCACTGAGCGTATGGCCTTTGGCTGACTTGGTCTTATGTCAGCGTGCCAGTTTGATTTTATTTTTCCTTAAGCTTGGCTCTTCTATAGCCCTGTATATTGATATTTTATTAGATATTTTACGTCCATTTTATATCCTTACGTCTTTTGTCCTGAACTTGATAATCACGAATTTACTTGATATGTTTGGAATTGATAATTGAGCATGACGTGATAGTGACCCGTAGTGGTGCACTCCTGACATAATAACCTGACATGACCTGATAGTGGCCCGTCGTGGCGCACTCCTGACAAGTACACTTGGCATGATAACCTGACATGATTATCTCGAATAGCTGTTGCGACGGCTACCTGACATGACATGACATGTATAATTAATCTGGACACCGTGGGCGATTGTGCTTGTACAAATAATCCAGTCCTGTCTTGCATCATGTCTAGGAGGGGACTCTTGAGTACCACGGTCAGGAGTATCTACTGAAATGGACTAAGGTTAATGATTATTATAATTCACTAGTCATAAAGAGATGTTCCCTAGTTACAGGCGATCCCGTTATCCCGGCCGTAAATGTTTGGACTTGTAGCCTGCCGACGAGTAGGGCACATTTCCAGCCCACTGTTATGTGGACACCCATCATTGTCACTTAAATGATTGAATTCTATTGTCACTCTAATGTATTGTACTCTCTAGATTGTCACTATAATGATTGCCTGGATAACTTGGATAGCTGCAGGGCATGTGACTACTTGGAGCATCTCATTGCATCTTGCTAGTAACTAGGATTGTGATAACCCTAGTTAGTTAATGTAGAAAGCCGTAGGCAATGATTGGCCGTGATTGCTTGGATGGAGTCTAGTCCAGTATAGTATTGTCTAGAAGTGATTGATTGCAAGATTGTACCAGAATGATTGAATGATTGTCACTCCAGATTGTTACTATAACGATTGTACTCTATTGTCACTCTAGCGTATTGTACTCTTCATTGTCACTTTTATCATTGTACTCTCTCCTTTTTACTATAATGATTGTCACCTTTAGCAATAAATGATCAGAGACTAAGTTCTGTTCAGGCGAAGGGTTACAATCTCGGTCCTTGTTTGGCTTAAGGATTGTAACCTGGCTTCCGGAATAGTACCTTCGTTTTATCTTCATATATTGACCAGCTATGTTTTATTTAGCATGATTCTCCAGTTCTTTTATGTCAATGATGCTTCTCTTAATTATTTTCTCTGATTGGGGCAAGTGCATTGGTAGTGCACAAACCTCAATCTGTGTTATTTATCGTTGTTTTCTTATGTATTGAATGCTAATGATTTGTTGGTTTTAGTTCTTAAGTGAAGCCTCCTTTGTGGCACTTGCTCTTTCTGGGGTCTGACCCAGCTGGTTTTGTATGGCCAGATACCGGAGCAGCACCAAAGGATCTTCCTGCTTTCCAGCCTGATGGTGGTCACCAGGCGTAACCAGGGCATCGAGTGGGTTTCTTTTTGTTCTTTTACTGTAATATTGTAAATTATTCTTTTGAGGCATTTAGCCGACGAGCAAGTGTTAGCTCGATTGTCCTTACTTACTGTCTGCCTACGGGCTGTAACATGATTGACAAGCCCCGGGGGTTGATCATGTATGACTGAACTCTTGCTAGTCCTCACATTTTGTAACGACTAGCTTCATGATCATTCCGGATATATAATGTATGGGACGCCTTACAATTGTGTATTTGGTGGTCTGACATCTTGTAATTATTATTAGTTGGATGAGATTGAGACAATAGGCTATTTTATGACCTTAAGAGACTGATGGATTGTAGTAAAACCCTCACATATCTAGACAGTCGTGACCGTATAGCGGTGTGGATTCCATTCCGTTATACGTAGCTGGCTATGTCTGTCCCCGCTCTCCAGTATTCTGGTTCTGGGGCGTGACACCAGTGAACATGATGCCTTGAACTGTTCAGCTTTTTGTTGTAAACCTGAGTCAATAAATATCACACAACTTCTTTTCGACCAATATTGCTTCTATTGTTGTGTTCATTTTGTCCCTGAACATATGCTTGGTTTCATAAGTGTTCTTAGAGAATTCAGCCTTATAATTCTCATAGAAGCGGCTCCACTTCCACACTCATATAGGTGACTTCCTAATAAGAGTATCCTGCTATACTCCACTTGAATTTCAAGTCATAGGAATCATTAAAAGCAATGCTTACTCTTATTTTTCTTTGCAGGCGACACTACTATTTGTCATCCTAGAGAATGGGATGAGTATTTAAATACTCGTCAGTGTCATTTAAGAATTTCACATAATTAGGTTGTCCCTTTGAACCTAGATCTTGGGATCTCCAGTCAACTAGGTTGGGTTTTCCTTTATGGAACTTCTTTTATCATAGGCTTCAAGTCCATTCCCCTCGATGACTTATATACTTGCTCTCTTGTCAAACCTTTAGTTAGTGGATCCGCAAAGTTTTTCTTTGATTTTTTATAATCAATCGTGATTATGCCATTAGAGAGAAGTTGTCTAACGGTATTATGACGTCTTCGAATGTGCCTTGATTTACCGTTATAAATATGACTGTGTGCCCTACCGATAGCAGATTGACTATCACAATGTATAAGAGTTTGAGAAAAGTTCAAAAAGAATATTGTCTTAAGATTGTTAGTAAAAATTCTCAAACTCTGTATTTAGACTCTGAAATTAAAATATAAGTACAATAAATTAAATGATACCGAGGCTTGAACTTGGTTCAATGTCCTTAAGACAATATTCGTCCCGCACTGGTGCTTACGGTTTATTGGCGATTAGTCTCCCAGGATACAACGGTTCTTTCCTTCAGTAGCAGCACTTCACACCGTATGAACTCGTCGAAGCAACGTTGGTTGTCTCTCTCTCTTAGACTAACTAATGCAATATGGATGAATTGAATGAATGCTTGAATGCTCCAAACACATATGTATTTATAGAAATAAAGAGACACGATGGAAAGGGCACACCTTTCCAATAAATAGATTCGTACACCTTTTCATAGATTCGTTGATAGAAAAAAATTGATATTATTATTATAATAAATATACATTCACATTTTTCAACATCTCATTCGTGGATGATCGGTATCGAGCTCGATTGATTTTTTCGATTCTAAGGGATTTTCGAATCAGGTTCGACCATATCGACTCGGTTTATTTGTGAACGAGCTCGAGCTCGTATTAGGACTTCCTCTAGTATATGTATGTCACATTGTACTATACTAGTCTCCTCTATTATCTCAAACCTTAATTATTGCGTCCAGACGCTCTGATAGACTGGAGTCTTGGTCTTCTCAATTTTTTTTTTCATTGATTCAACCAAAAGAGTTAAGATTTGAGAACAGTAATATGATGGTTTATATAGCAGGTTTAATGGGACTTTAGCTCGATATTGGTTCGGACTCGGTTCGTATTCGTCTAAGCTCGTGAGTTAAATCAAACAAAATTCGATCCTTTCGAGTCCCTAATCGAATCTAATCAAACATCATTTTCGGACTCGATCTTAAGCTCGGCTTAAATCAAACTAATTTGATAATTTAGTCTAACCCAAATTAACCACTCTTTGTTGAGGACTCATGCAAAAAATGAAAAACTTTGAAGTAACTTATATGAAAAAAAAGGAAAAAGAAAAAAAAAAACCTACAAAAATTCCATCATCACCTGTTCCATCAATCTCATCAGCACCAATGCCACCAATCTCTCCAGTAATTACTACAGTATCACTCCCCCAACGGTCACATAAATGCCCAACAAAAAGTCCATCCCCCTACGCCTAGACCTAGACACCCCCACGTGGCCGGCCCCACCCCCTTTCTCGGCCCACTGTCAATTTCCCCCCAGTCCGGACCGTCCGGCCCAACCATCGTGACCAGCGCCGCAACGTCCACTTCCACGTGTCTCCACCCCACTGGCCGCTCCTCCAGGAATCCTAAGCTCCCTCTCCCTCCTTTATTTATTCCCCCCTCACTTTCCACATCACTCCTCACTCCACTCCCTCTTCTTCTTCATCGTGTCCGTATCGGCCGACACGGAAATGGCGACACGGCTGCCGATACTCCTCCTCCTCCTGATCGCCGCCTCTCGGCCGTCCGACTCCGCGCACGACTACTCCGACGCGCTGCGGAAGAGCATCCTCTTCTTCGAGGGCCAGCGCTCCGGGAGGCTCCCGCCGACCCAGCGCCTCTCGTGGCGGAGGGACTCCGCCCTCCGCGACGGCGCCGACGTCGGGGTACGCACAGCGATTTGATCGGCCGATCGATCGGTCGGTCCGTTCGTTACTGATCGGTGGATTTTTTTCTTCTTCTCGCGCAGGTGGACCTGACGGGGGGCTACTACGACGCCGGCGACAACGTCAAGTTCGGCTTCCCGATGGCGTTCTCCGCCACGCTGATGGCGTGGGGCGTGATCGACTTCGGCAGGGGCATGGGCCCGCAGCGGGAGGAGGCCGTCGCGGCGGTCCGGTGGGCGACGGACTACCTGCTGAAGGCCACGGCGGTGCCGGGCGTCGTCTACGTGCAGGTCGGGGACGCGCTCCGGGACCACTCCTGCTGGGAGAGGCCAGAGGACATGGACACGCCGAGGACGGCCTACCGCGTCGACGCGGCGCACCCCGGCTCCGACGTCGCCGGGGAGACCGCCGCCGCGCTGGCGGCCGCCTCCATCGTCTTCCGCTCCACCGACCCCGCCTACTCCCGGCGCCTCCTCGATCGCGCCGCCGAGGTGATCAGCTTATATAACTCCTTAACTAATGATTGGTTATGTTATAATAATGTATTGAATAAATGTACATTTTACATAAATATTTTTCGGAACAGATTACATGCAACTTCTAATTTTTTAATTGTGACTGTTTGATTGAGTTTTTTTTTTTTCAGTCATCATAAATTTTCTACTAATTATAGTGTTTGATAGCGTGTATTTTTTTTAGATTATGTCGTTTTTGTATTTTCTTATCCCATAGTATAATATTAATTTTTATCGAAAATAAATTAATTCTGTAAAAATAATTCCAAGCAATATTTTTGGTAAAATCGTTTTGTAGAATTAATTTATTTTACACGTATTTTTTCACCTTATAATCAAAAAGTAAAACTATGAAATTAAATAATTATGGATTAAAAAAAGTTGTATGCATATGATAGGAGACATTGTTGGAATATCTATTCCAATATTTCCATAAACATATTAAATAAAATAATATTTTATATAATATAAATATTTATTAATATAAAAGTACATTTACCATAGATTTACAGAATATTCTTATGGCACTTGTTAAGATGACCAATTAATTATTATAGTTTCTATAGTTAGTACATGTAAGATTTAATTTAAAAAGCGAAACTGCAAATACCAAAGAAGATTTTTATCATGTCCAAGAATTTTTAAGCTGGTTTATTAAAATTAATCTTAATTTATTTTAAGAAATCTATAAATTTTATTTTTTAAAAACTATATTAAATTAAGAATAGTTTTTGTAGCCCATTTTTGAAAAAAATTGTGGAATATTGTAAAAAGTCTTCTTGGTAATTATAATTTATATAAAAAAAAAAAATCAATGCACTCAATGTTAGTGATAGTAACAATACACGACACGAGGACAATGTCACAGCTGTCGTCCTTCCATTGGAGGGAGGTTGCAAAATTTTGGGAGTGGATCGGAATTGGCGCAGAGGCCGTCAAAATATTATTTCCGTTTTTAGAGTGCTATTGAAGCAATGAGAGATTTTGGTACGTAGGTGTTTGAGTTTGCCGATAAGTACCGGGGGGCGTACAGCACCAGCTTGCGAGCTGCGGTGTGTCCGTTCTACTGCGACTTCGACGGCTACCAGGTCAGCCGCCGCCGCCACGTCGGCTTCTGATCATTTTCTTTCCATTCGCAACGGAAATCTAACGGTCGGTCGGTATTAATTAACGGTCAGGACGAGCTGCTGTGGGGGGCTGCTTGGCTCCACAAGGCCTCGAGGAGACGGGAGTACAGGGAGTACATAAAGCGGAACGAGCAGGTACTCGGCGCGGGTGACAGCATCAACGAGTTCGGTTGGGACAACAAGCACGCCGGAATAAACGTACTCATCTCCAAGGTAATTAATTACTACGCTCACGTCCGGTTACTGCACCACCCTATTATTAGTCCGCATCAATTCTCGTGCTTGTACTTGGGGAATCTACATGTCTATGGATGTTTGTTGAAATTTGGGAACCACGCTTTGATTGACCATTCCATATTTCCATAACAAGGGACCTCAAAAGTAACGTTAGATAAAACAAAAGTTAAAAAAACAACTTAGTAGATAAAACAAAAGTTAAAAAAATAATTATTCATTACATTTGTTAACATTCTATTTGGTAGGAGGAAAAAAAAAACATAGTAGAAAAAAAAGGTGGATTATTTTTATTTGCGTATAGAAATTCACTTCCTTCAAAAATAGAATAAAAGTGAAAATAACCCCCCCCCCCCCCCCCCCCCCCCCCTTCAGTACCGAACAAGAAAAAATATGTATCATTTTAGTTTTTGATCTTTCCTATCATTCTTTTAGAATAGGGAATACTATAATAATAATATTTACATACAACTTAATATATTAGAGCATAAATAGTAGATATAGCTCAAGAATAATCCAAATTTGTAATAAAAGAATTAATATATAATGGGTTAAATTATATAACTCAAGAATGTACCTCGAGTCCCAAAATTGTAATAAAAAAAAATTAATATATAATGGGTTACATTGTATGATAAAAGTTTTTTTAAAAAAAATACTTGAAGCCTAAATGAAATAAGTGGTTAAAGACTAATGTGCTAGCTATAAAATTTAAATTTTAAAAATTGGGATATCAAATTGAGCATTACTATTATACAAAAGAATAATGTTGTTTATCCCTTCAAATTGTTCTTTGAAATTATACCTCTTTACGTGGCAGCTGACGTGACATATTGATAAGATAGCCGACATGACCAATTCTAAAATTAAAACTAAAATTAATATTAATATTAACATTAACCGTCATAATAATATTAACATTAATATTAATATTAATGTTAATATTAACTTTAATATTAATATTAAAATTTAATATTATGTTTATTCCGATGTTTTCTTGGTATAAAAACAGGAAGTGCTAATGGGAAAGGATGACTTCTTGACGTCGTTCAAGCTCCGAGCGGACAACTTTATCTGCTCCCTCCTCCCGGGAATATCCCAACATCCACAAATCCAATATTCCCCAGGTCCGTCCAATTATCTAAATTAACGGCCCAGTCCTTCTGCTGCGAAAATTCTGAGTTTTTTTGTCCTTGTTCGCAAATTATTGATGATAGGTGGGCTGCTGTTCAAGATGGGAGGGAGCAACATGCAGCACGTGACGTCCCTCTCCTTCCTCATCCTCGCGTACTCCAACTATCTCAGCCACGCCAATGGCCACGTGCCATGTGGCGCCTCCTCGTCTGCCACGCCCGCACAGCTCAAGCGAGTAGCCAAGCGACAGGTACCAACAAAAAAAAAATTTAATGAAGTGAAAAGAAACGTCTGGAACAAAATGATTGGTAAATTATATTAAAAAAAAAACTAGGGTTAATTTGACTTGAGATACATAAATATTCGAAAATTAGCATTTGCTTTCATCCAAAATTAATAAATATTGTAGGATTAAGTAGATTTGGAACTATAAATTTTGATTCTACTTATTTATTATACTTTGGATAGTCAACACGCATCTTAATTTCAAGACTCAAATACTAAGTTGGAAGTGTATATATATTCTTCATGTCTTCTTGAACTCAAATATTCTTCATGTCTTCTTGTCCTTCACATGTGAAGTGTATATATATATATGGGACTTCTAGAACTAAATTCTATTTACCATAATAGGAAAGAAATATATAATTTAGTATAATCGGAAAGAAATATATAATTCTATTTAGTATATATATGCGACTTCAAGAACTAAATTCTATTTAGCATAATCGGAAAGAAATATATAGTTTTATTTAGTATATATATGCGACTTCAAGAACTAAATTCTATTTAGCATAATCGGAAAGAAATATATAATTTTTTATGACAAAATACTATTGGATGGCTTTCTATTCAGTGTTATTCCGGTTCCTTCATAATTCAATTTATAAATTATAAGACAAAACCAGACTCTTTCAGTGAAGTCCAAAACTAGCATTTAACAAAATATAGTTAAGTATTTCAGATTTAACGAAACAAGATTCGATGAATGTATCCAAGGTCGGAACAAAAAATTCAAGCTGGAGTAGAATAGAGTGGACTACAGTAGGCTATGTGTGAGCTGATTCATGAATATATACTTAGTATATATATATATATATATATATATATATATATATATATATATATATATATATATATATATACTGAACTATTGTTTTTGATAGTTAAGAGAGATGGATTACACCGAAATAGATGGCAAGTGGGCATGCGCCGCCAGCCCTTTTATCGTGGTTGCATGTTAATCCTATATAAAGAATAGAAAATAAAAAATGTGCATTATGTTCCAATAAAAATAGAGAATTCAATCTGTACTCTTGCAGTCTGCTTATTTTTATTTCACATAAAAAAATAATAGAATATAGAAGTACAAATTTGAGCACGATTAACGTTTTTCTTTAAAGAAATAAATACTTCAATTCTATAGCTTATACTGGGTGGACCTTTTAGGTGGACTACATCCTGGGCGACAACCCGCTACGGATGTCGTACATGGTCGGGTACGGGCAGCAGTACCCGCGGCGGATCCACCACCGGGCGAGCTCCCTGCCATCGGTCAGGGCGCACCCGGGGCGGATCACGTGCAAGGCGGGCACGAAGTACTACCTGAGCCCGAATCCGAACCCGAACCTCCTCATCGGCGCGGTGGTGGGCGGGCCCAGCAACACCAGCGACTCTTTCCCGGACGCCAGGCCCGTGTTCCAGCAGTCCGAGCCCACCACGTACATAAACGCTCCGCTGCTGGGCCTTCTGGCGTACTTTTCGGCCCACTCGGAGCTCACGTGACGGAGGAGTGGGGTTACTTCTGACACGAATTAATTTATATGAGGGAGTTTTACGTCATTAATTTGTTTCTTTCGCTACGTTAGGGATGGGAGAGGGGGGGGCGGGGGGGTGGGGTGGTGTGTTCTTCCTCTTTTTTTTTTTTTTTTTTTTTTTTTTTGACTTCCCAAAAATATGTTCTTGCCCATCAAATTTGGACTTGAATGTAATATTGATATGGGTCAAATGGTTCCAGCAACCCCACAATTTCCTTTATTTTTGTGTTATTTTGAATTTTTATTTCTTTTCTTGGTATCCAAACACAAAACGAGTAAATTTTATTTTCCAACATGAACCAAGAGGAGTCCAATACTCTTACTTGACATTTGTATGCCGAAGAAAAGGACACTTCAAAAAACAAAAAAATGGTTTATGGATTTAGTTTTTTCACTTCAAACTGTCCTAGATCCATATAGCCCAGCTTTTGGTTAATATCTAGAAAGTAGGTTTGGAAAAAATTCTATTGCCCTTTCCACTTAGGCCGTCTCCAATGAGATTCTAAAATTCAGTTTCTATCCTACTTCTCTTTGTATTTTTTGTGCTTTAAAAAATTTTCTATCATATTTGGTAGACTTTCTATATTTAAATTGTACACAAAATAGTACTCTCCACTGTTTTCCATTTCTATCCTATGTGGCAACAAATAAAATGTTCAATTTAATTTTATGGGATTAATATTAACTGGTATGAGAGATGCAAATTTTTAATAAGAGTTCCTACATGTAGAAATTATGATGAAAATTTTCTATCCTATATCACCGCCACATAAGATAAAAATTGATGTAGAAATCTCGGAGGTATTTTTTCTAAAAAAGATTTCTACCTTAGAAACATGGGAGATAGAATCCCCCATTAGAGACGGCCTTATTGTTTCCTTCTTGTCCACTTGTACTTCTCTCCACATAAATTCTCTCTGATTGGATGTGGGTGGATCTGTGCGGAAAAAGTCTTTGGATCTCGCATGAGATTTTACTGGATCTAAATTGGCTATTTTTTTGCGATACATATGCAATGTACGGAACTTTGTGCACATTACGTTCTATGCTATTTGGGCTCACTGTTTTCAATTTTCACACACACGTCCACATACCTCCTCTGCAGTTCGATTCCGAGACCGTCCGCTTAGCCAAGGAGGTTATACATCTCCTCTCTGACCACAAGAGCCGGATAACTTAGATAAGTTTTGGCTTTTAGTTCTACAAGTTTACGAGATATGATTATGGATTGGTTTTTTCTATATCTATGCTTTCATGTATATAATTTTCTGGCTTTTTAGATGTACAAAATTTCTCTTTTGGGTATAAAATTATTTATTTGGTTGATTTTTTTTTGGCTTTTAGGTATGTGCCAAAATGCATAAATATAATTTTTTTTATAATAACAAAATGACCATCAGTTCTGAGAATGATAAGGAAACTGGTTTCTATAATTTTTAGATCTATAGCATTTGGTTTCGAGATCTATAATTTTTTCTTTGAAATCTTCCATACTGTCCTGATATAACAATAGTTGGATGTACAAGTTTCTTGAGAGATTATTCTAGATGTATATATGCTTTTGTGTCTACAATTTTCTGGCTTTTTTTTTGTACAAGTGTTTAGCCTATTTTATAAATTTTCGAATAGGCGGACTTTTAATTTGGGGAACATTTTTCCTTGAAGAATTCTAATTTTATTAAAATTTCGATTGATATACCAAGCATATTTTTCTGTCAATTGTTCTCATTAAATATGATAATCTCACCATATTCAAATGGTGGTAATTATGTTCCACTTTCATGTTGGCTTGCCAAATATTGAAAGTGATTTTTTTTTTTTTTACTTTCTACGGCCAAATACAGAAGAAAATAATCTAATTAAGCAATTGAAACAATAAATAATTCCAATGCAAAATACATGTTTTACCAAACGTCTGGCACTTGTAGCTCACATGGAAAGTAGCGTGGACATCAAATGGGACCGGTAGGATTCGAACTTCAATTGTAAGAACATATAGATGTGAATGAATTGTAATAAAAAAAAGGGTAAAGTGCAAAAAATCCCTCGTTAAATATGTGCCTTTTGCACTAAAAGACCCCATGCTCTTAAAATCTCCAAAAGTATGAAATGTGCTCATTTTGCTCCCAAATGACAATTTTACCCTCCCTTCCCCCTCCTTCTTCGGCTGTGTTCGCCGGCGACGGAGGCTGAGGGGGGGGGGGGGGGGGGGGGGGGTCGATCGCCTGCGAGGAGGGGCAGGGGGGGTCTGGGCCGGCGAGGGAGCCGGGGGTCGGGGCCGACGAGAGAGCAGGGGGGGGGGGAGGGTCGGGGCCGGCGAAAGAGGAGGAGGGGGGTGGGGGCGGGGGGTCGATCGCCGGCGAGGAGGGGCAGGGGGGGTCGGGGCCGGCGAGGGAGCCGGGGGTCGGGGCCGACGAGGGAGCGGGGGGGGTCGGGGCCGGCGAAGGAGGAGGAGGGGGGGGGGGTGGGGGCGGGGGGTCGATCGCCGACGAGGAGGGGCAGGGGGTGGTCGGGGGGGGGGGGGGGGGCGCTGGGGGATCGCCGGCGATTGGGGGGGGAGGGGGTTAGGGGATCGCCGGCGCCGCCGGAGGGGGGGGAAGGGGTATTTTTGGTATAAGTTTTTTAAAATTTGGCTGGAGGGGCCTAATCGAGCGGATATATAATCTAAGGAGGGGTAAAATGACAAAAAATTCTAAAAGGTCTTTTAGTGCAAAAGACACGTTTTTAACGAGGGGTTTTTTGCACTTTACCCATAAAAAAAATACCAAACAAGTTCTAAATTTTTTACAAATTCATAATTTCTTCCCAACTTCCATTTCCACTTAACATCAATCAGTATGCAAACTTCTATTTCCACTTACATGTTACCAAATATACCCCAGTCAGTATGCAACAGGAAAAGTTAGACCTCCATGATGATCAAAGAGGATAAAATCTATGAATGGCAAAAAGCTGAAAATCATGCAAGTTAATCAACTCTTTTTCCTCCAATATTTAGCTACACAAATAATGTCACAGAGCCATCAATCATCTTTTAATATTTTGCAATCCTTATCGAGTTTTAATTTGTCAAGACAACAATTAGAGGTTTTTGTTAGAAAATTTTATTGTACCCTGTCGATTCATGAGATGAAGAACAAAAATTAAATTACGGAAGCGTACCTGAATCCATTGTCTTTGCTTGACGGATCTTGAAGCACACGTCTCTTTATGGGGTTTGATCTTCCAACCCGCTACGGCCCTTAATAACAAAGATGAAATCCTTGTTCCTCTCTTTATTGATGGGGATACAGAAGAGAATAGAAAAACCCTCTCTTTGGTGGCCGTATGAGTTGGGGACCATAACCCTAATGAATACATATATTTATATGTTTTGATATTTCTAATTTGGCCCCTCACCAAATTAGATTTATCTCCGGTATCTACACATTAATTCCATAACAATTACACCCTTAAGCCAATTTTCAAATAGACCACTTTAATTTGGCTTAATTATTTAGATAGCCCAACACAATTAATTTTACATGTGTGGCCCCATATTATTGAATAATCCAACAATCTCCCACTAGGCCACATATGTAACCTTATAATTATGTTAACCTTAGTGAGCTCATAAATTGCTATCTTAATCCTTAGGGTATATCCGGACAATCTCGTCCACTAACCATATCAACATAGGATCAAAGTGGCATTCGTCACATATAGCTAACTAAACCATCAATGGTCACATATACCAATATAGCTAAACGACATAGATCAATCATGGATGCGTAGCATGAAAATTATATGCAATGTGATCAATACATGTCTATTTCCAACTGGTCCTCCTTAACTTTAATGAGATCAATACTTTAACATAATGAAAACAGAATGAACTGAATTTTCATATATCTGATCAGATAAATATCCAGAATACTTTAATACACAAATGTGTCCAAAATCAAATAGCACTCAAATACATAAAATATAAACTCCCACTGTATTACTATATTCTTAATTAAGATAACACCCAC
This sequence comes from Iris pallida, assembly GCA_029216955.1. NCBI lineage: Eukaryota > Viridiplantae > Streptophyta > Magnoliopsida > Asparagales > Iridaceae > Iris > Iris pallida. The sequence goes on from JANAVB010033819.1 coordinate 1,675,919, forward strand.
ATGAGCAGTATGCTCATGAAAGACCCTGGGTGATAATGCTTTTGTGAGCGGATCCGCTAACATGGAGTTTGTCCTAATATGCTATATGAACACTATAACCATTTTGAATTCTTTCCTTCACAACTAGAAACTTTATGTCAATATGCTTTGACTTATACAAGTTTCTGTTGTCATTGGAATACAGTACTGCTGATTTATTGTCACCCCATAATTTTATGTGGTCTTTCAACACCGTACTGTAGGCCCAGCCTTGTGACAAAATTTTGCAACCATATTCCCTAAATAGATGTCCCACAGCATGTTATAAACCTTGCTGTCATGGTGGAAGAAATTATGAGTGCATGTTTGACACTCATACAAAATATATCTCCATTAGTCAGCATAACCTGATGTGGATCTCCTGCTGTGTTGGCATCCAACAAAATCGGAGTCGAAATACCTTATGATCTCCAGAATTATCCGATCTACTACAAAGAGCATATAATTTCTTGTTCTCTATTAATTACTTAAGTAGTTTAGCTGCTACCCAATGATCCATCCATATTTGCTTAAATATCTGCATAACATTCTAATATGTAGGCAATATCCTGACGCGTACATACTTGAGCATACATTACTCCTACAACTGATCATGAAGAAAAATCTATTGTATTTTCTTAATTTTAAGGCTAACCTTAGGACACTTGATTGAGACCGAATTTGTCTCCTTTAACGAGAGATATCACCTGGTTTGCATTGAATACTTTAATCAATATACAAAACCAAAAAATTATTCATACTCCCACTGAACTTGTGATACAAACAATCTTCAACAGTGTTCATCTCAAAACCAAACGAGATAATCACTTGAAGTACCTTTGACGAGAAGCTTGCTTGAGTTCATAAATAGATTTTGTCAATTTGTAAACCATATTCTTTGGGTCTTTCGACACAAAGTTTTCTGGTTGCACCATATAAACTGTTTCATCAATGTTACCATTGAGAAATGTCGTTTTGACATCCATTTAATATAATTTAAGATCAAAATGTGCAACATGTGCTATGATTGCTTTAAAGGAGTTTTTCAAAGATACCGAAGAGAAAAACTGTTTAAAATCAGTCCCAAAATGTTGAGTAAAGTCACTAGCTACAAGACGTACTTAATACCTCTCCACATGACCATTCGAATCTTTCTTGGTTCTAAATGTCCATTTGCAGCCAATGGACTTCATACCTTTTGGTAATGGGACAAGTTCTTAAATTTTATTGTCCTGCATGGACTTATACTCCTTATTTATTGTATCAATCCACTTTGAGAACTTGAACTTTCTATGGCCTGACGGAATTTGATTAGATCATCTTCCAGTATCCACAGTCTTCCTCACGTTCCTAGAGAAATATGACAATATTATCCGAAATTATATTTCTCCTTTCTCTGGTGAACCAACTTAATATTACCGGTTCTTAAGGTTGTTGAGTTTGTTCCTTTGGGGTGCCACTACGTTGTCGTTGTTAAGGTATCTCAACAACGACTTATAGAGGTAATTCGACATTGTCTTATTGAGGCTCCGAATTCACTTCTTGATCATGACAGGTATAGAATCCTGCACATCGTCAAAAGTGATTGTAGGAATCGTAATTGATTCCTTCTCAAAGACAATGATCCTGACTTTATTTCTCCCCCAAACTCAACATCCTCAAAAAACTGTTACACTTCTCGCCTCAAAATTTTCTTTTGTGTGGGATCGTATAATTATTAACCCCTTGATTTGTCAGCATAGCCAATAAAGTAGCTGCTTACAATTGAACTTTGGTCTATATTTTCTTTACACATTAATATAGACATTAAAGTCTATAAAGTCAATAAAATCCAAATCTCATCAGACACAAGTCGTTCAACTCTATTTTTAGAGATGTGACCTAATCGCTTATGTCAAAATGAGGCTAAAAAATTATTGTTAATTTTGCGTTTAGTACCACATGACTCCACTTGTAAGGTTTCATTGTAAGAAGCAATAGTTTCAAGTGAATATAGGTTATCATAAACCTTAAAGAAACCGTTACCAATAATATTTGGATTTAAAGATAGACTAAACTTATTGTTTCCAAATGAGCAATGATAACCAGGTTTGTCCATTAAGAAAACTGAAACTAAATTTCGTCTAAAAGACGGTACAATAAAAGTGTCTATCAAATCCAAATAATAATCGATTTCTAATAATAACAAAAAATGTACTATTGCTTCCATTTCTACCGATTTGTCGTCACCCATATAGATGTATCTTTCACCATCAATTGGCTTTCGGTAGCTCAGGTAACCTTGTCTAAAACACTAATGTGGGTAGTCACACCAGAATCTAACCACCATGAGTTTCTTGGTACTAAACTAAATTAACCTCAGAACAGACCAAATTTAGAAATGTACTTTTCTTTATATGTCATGCGTGGTACTTTGTACATTTTTTCCTTATGTGTCCCACTTGTCACAAAAGAAACAACCTTAGTTTTATATTGTTGTTTCATTTGAGCTTGACCCTTAGCAGCTACTATATTCCTCTTTTTTTGTCCTTAAAGTTTATCTCATTAAACATAAAATTTAAATTCTTATTGGCAGATATTCTAGCAACATTAACTGTAAAGAGAACAAAACAACAAAAAATGACATGCTCTAATTAATAACCAAAGAGTAAAATATAGTCAAACAAATTCAAATAATGGTGAACCCCATCTCAAGATACCTAGTACATCATTAATATCAAGTATTTGGACAGTGATATTAACTGTAAGTGGTACTCTTGGTGTAATGATCAAACGTTGACAATAAGTCATGTCAAATAATAAGCATATCTTTGGATCGGGTTATTATTCACATGTAAACCTTACAATTGTCACACATTTATCACTACAAGTATGTGTGCAATTCGGCCAAGTATTAACCTTCCTTTAGGCCGACTAATATCCGCATGAATATACACACATAAATCCGACATCCCTCATAGGCTATCTACGCAAGAGAGGTCACTTTGGCGACATCTTGTTTCAATGAGCCTACTTAGAATATTAGACAACTATTGCTAGTCACAAAAGGTACAAAAAATTTGAATATTGACTAAATTTTACAAAACTGAATTATGTCCAAATCCTTCTGCTTATTTAAATTAAATACATAAATCCTTATGTACTTGCATATTTTTAAAATTTAAATAATCAATAATCAACTGATTAGATTCCACTGAATATCATGTATCAAAAGATTATATCAAATAATCTATAAAGATTACACCAAAAATTTATCTACTACAAGATAAACATGTGAATCTTTTGCATGATTTAAAACATGAATTTTTATCTGATTAAGATGAATATTATCAACATAATAAAATTCATGTAATAATCTAGTCATCCTAAATATGCAAGGGAAGTAATAGAAAATAATATTGCATAATAATATTCACTTTAACCATAGTTGTATATGTAACCAAAAGAAAATAAATCCAAACTTTAGTATCAATCAGAACTTATAACCAACAGTTGTACGAATTGCATGGAACCAAATATCTGATGCACAATTTTTTTTCCTATCTTTACTAATGTGCCAATCAAAAGGAAGAACCAACATAATAAAGCAAGAAGTAAATAATACATAATTTTCGAAGAACTGAAGAATGGTCCCAGGATATCAATTTTATATCCAAACACAAGCAAAGATTCCTCCATATACTTATAATTGGACAACAATATTATTAATTTATTACTAGATGTCATACATCTCTTCTCGAGCTAAAGCTCTTTCATGCTAGTTTTGTATTGTTGGCTTTTAAACACCAGAAGCATAAGCCGCTGAATCCATTCCAAAAGATTTTTTTTTTAAAAAAAATGGTTAATGGACGAATAAAATTATGCTTCTTTGAACAAAGAAACAGTTGACCATATTGAATCAAATCGGTCAAATTAATGGATCTCAACTTCGACTAAATTCCAAACTTAATAGATAGTAAAGGCAACTTTCTTTTTTTTTCTTTTTCTTTTCTTTTCTTTTTTTTTTTTTTCAAATACCACATATATGAACTTTGTTAAGGCTCTGGTCCGAAAGGCAACAAAATATATGCTTCTTTGAACAAAAGATTTTTTTTTTCAAATAAAGGCAACTAAATTTCAAATACCAAGGAGCCAGGTTAAGGCTCTGGTCCGAAAGGGCATGAGCGCCTCTCAACGCCAATTTTTCTTCACATGCGACGTTTGCCGTGGATTTTCGGCTTAAGTCATAGTTTCTTCTAATTTATTCTTCCTTTATGAATCATAAATTTTGATGTAACAATCAGAACCCTAAATTAAATTAGATCCAATGATCTAGGGTTTCTGAATCAAACAAAAATTAAATTCTAAAACTTCAATATCATAAATCAAACAGGTAGGCTCTGATACCACTTGTTAGAAAATTTTATTGTACCCTGTCGATTCATGAGATGAAGAACAAAAATTAAATTGCGGAAGCGTACCTGAATCCATTGTCTTTGCTTGACGGATCTTGAAGCACACGTCTCTTTATGGGGTTTGATCTTCCAACCCGCTACGGCCCTTAATAACAAAGATGAAATTTTTGTTCCTCTCTTTGTTGATGGGGATACAGAAGAATAGAGAAACCCTCTCTTTGGTGGCCGTATGAGTTGGGGACCATAACCCTAATGAATACATATATTTATATGTTTTGATATTTCTAATTTGGCCCCTCATCAAATTAGATTTATCTCCGGTATCTACACATTAATTTCATGACAATTATACCCTTAAGCCAATTTCCAAATAGACCACTTTAATTTGGCTTAATTATTTATAGCCCAACACAATTAATTTTATATGTGTGGCCCCATATTATTGAATAATCCAACAGTTTTCAGTTTAAGTCAATTTTAGTTAACCCACCAAAACAAAGGTAGATGTTCAACATGCCACTCAAAGGTTACCATGTGTCAAACTTATCTAACATAATTTGGCTTAATTGCTACTTGATACCCTCAACTATTACGCTTTTTCAAGTTGATACCCTAAACTTTTTTTTGTAACAACTTGATACCCAGATAATTTTTTGGACAATAATGCCCTTACCCAAATTTTAAAACTACCACTCACCCCCCTCCCCCCCTCTACTCCAGGCCACCCCCCCCCCTCTCCCCTCCCCCCCCCCCCCCCCCGCCCCGCCTCGCCTGCACCCTCCCCCTCCGCCGCCCCGCCTGCACCCTCCCCCCTCCGCCGCCCCGCCTGCACCCTCCGGCAACCCGCACCCCCTCCCCCCTCCCTCTCTCGCTGCCCTCCTCTCCTTTCCCGACTCCACCATCACCAGAGAGGGAGGGGGGAGGTGGTCGCCGAGAGAGGGGAGGGGGGGGGAGGTGGTCACCGGAATGGGAGGGGGGGGTTGCATGGGAGAGAGAAAGCCAGGGGCATTTTTGGGATTTTTTGTGTTTTAGGTATTAAGTTGAAAAAAAAATAGTTGAGGGTATCGAGTTGTTGAGTAAAAAAGTTTAGGGTATTAAGTTGAAAAACTGAAAAGTTGAGGGTATCAAGTGCAATTAAGCCTAATATTATTTTGGAAGTAGTTTTGGGAACATCCACACTAGTTTTAACAATTAATTATATACGTGAGAATTTTGAGTGGAATACAATGTTCTAAATGGTGGCCGTCTAGTCCGCCTAGACGGTAGACGGTCTCTCTCCGCACCGCTTTTCGGTAGGCGGTGAAGTAGACGGTCAACAGAGACTGACGGCATAGGCGGAGCAATACCTAACAAGACATTTTGGCAAAAAAAAAATTTGTAAGCATCAAGAGCCTATGGTTCACTTTTTAAAAAAAATTAGACATCATTTAGACGGTCGATATTAGAACGCAAATATATAAAATTGTTTAAACTATTTTAGATATTGTTTAAACTATTTTACCACTAGTTATGCCTTGAACACCCTTAAAATGTGTATATTATGCAAAAAATAGTGGTAAAATAGTTTAAAAAAATTGAAAGCATTAAGATATTTTGTCCAAAATTTTTTTGTAAGCATTAAGAGCCTACTATCTAGATATCTTTTAAACTATTTTACCACTAGTTATGCATTGAACATCCTTAAAATATGTATATTATGCAAAAAAAATAGTGGTAAAATAGTAAAAAAAATTTAAAATGTATCGACCGTCTAAATGGCGTCTAAACATATCTAGATAGTAGGCGGACTCTCTCTGCTGTACAGCAAATAGTAAAAAAAAATTCAAAATGTATCGACCGTCTAGATGACGTCTAAACAATATCTAGATAGTAGACGATCTCTCTGCTGTGCAGCCATCTAGGGCTGAAAAACGTTTGTAATGAAAAACGTTTGTAATGGCAACTTTTATATATACTCGGTACTTAACACAAATTAATAATTAATTAAGCAAAGCAAACTAGTCATGCTCGCGTCGTGGTAGATCAACTACCTGATCTGAACCGTCCGCCAACGATAGCCAAGTTGGCAATGTATAGTTGAATTGACATTCCTATACTTTTAATAAATTAATAAATTATTTCTTAAATATTGATCACGCATGTGCAGATCGATTCGGTTGAAATCAAATCCAATACATAAAAATCAAATAAATATAAATCATATTTTTCAAAACAAAAATCGAACCGTTTACATAAAAATTTAACAAAATCGAACTGTATTAATTCGGCTCGATTTCATATGCCAATGGATCGTGTATTCACATAATAGCAAATAAGTCAATTTAAATAAAAAAATCAAAACAAAAAAATCTGATGTTGTTGAATTTATATGCATTACTACAATTACAGTGAATGAACAAACATCAGTACATATAATTGAAGGTAGAAAAGAACATCCAAAGAAGTGACGACAAGTGTCAACAGAGACGGAAGCACAGAGTAAGTTTTCGATAGGGTTAGTAAAAATATTAGTATATATAAATTGAATAATTTGATAAACTATTGAATCTAAATCGATTTTCGGTTCGATTCGATTACTCGGACAAAGAATCGAAAACAGAATCGATATTTTAATTTTTTTAAATATTAAACCAAAAATCGAACAAAAATCGAAAAATGAACTGACTGTCATACGTCGGTTCGATTCGATTTTCGGTTTCCAACCGGTATATGCTCACCCCAACATGTAGTCATTTGCAAGCACTTGAGGCTTAGGGGGTCGACGTGACGCTCGTGAGAGTCACGTGTGCCTGGCGCGTTTGCAGGCATTTGCGGTCGAAGCTTTCTTTTGTTGCAGACAAATCTTATCTAACTGTTTTCTAAAGTTTTAAGTTCGTCAACGTACGCACACCGCGCGCGCGCCACTCCCGGCGCCAGCCACGTACATTATTGCGATGAAGTTTTTTTTTTTTTTTTTCCCCCAAAAATATATCAATTATGCTATTGGCTACTTAAATAGTTGGGTGATGTCATCTCCTAGTTAGGTCTGTTAATGGTAACCAATTGGTCGGATATCGATATTACCATATCTGAACCATTAACTATCAGATATATCCAATAACTATCCGATATCCGATCGATAGAAGTTTTGGCTACCATATCCATTACCGATAATTTTAACGGATATAGGATAATATGCGAACCAATAAGATTACTAAAAAAAATATTAAAAAAGGGAAGAAAAAAATCAGAACGAGCATATTTTGTCAAGAAACAACAGAATTTTGTCAAGAAACAACAGATTTTCACATTGAAACGACATATTTTGTCCAGAAACAACAGATTTCTGGCTGAATTCTGAATTCCTGATGGCCCAATATTTTTTTTAAATGTATTAAATAATTTAAATATTATTGGTTCGGATAATATTGGTCCGGATATGACACTTATCGTATCCGCATCCGATATCCGATAAATCCGATATGATATCCGAATCCGTATCCGAAATTTCGGATATTTCGGTTTGAATACGGATCGGATACGATTTTTTCGGTCTACCATTGACAGACCTACTCCTATTATGTGGCATCTGATAGCAACTGACATGTTAAATTTTAACCCAACCAAAAATTAATTATTCAATTTTTTTAATGTTAATATTAATGTTAAATTAATTTTAATTTTAACGTTAAGATTAATTTTAATGTTAAAGTTAATCTTAATGTTAATTTAATATTAAATTTAAATTTAATATTAATTTTAATGTTACATTTTGCCATGTCAGCTGCCATACCATCAACCATGTCATATGCCACATAATAGAAGATGGTATCACCCAAATTTTTGGGAGCCAAATAGTATTTTATATTGTACAATTTTTTAGATACCCTACGATACGCATGGGACTTTGTACACACTGCATTGCCTGCATTGCATGCTTGTTGGGCCCATTGTCTCCAACTTCCACCAAATAAATGGTAAAAATAATACGTCCCCATGGCTTGATGCACTGATCTTCCACCACCAGCCGGGATCTTATACCTCTCATCGGTAACCATAAGAGTCACTCGAGTTCGGTTATATTGTATATGATATATGATATTTTGGTTCATTTGTTGAAATTCGGCCGATTGGTTTTTTAATAGTGATATATTCGAAGGTTTTAATTTAGAATCTACTTAATTAGTCACATTATATATACTAGTTACTTTCACGTGTGTTGCACGTTAAAAAATATCTACTTTATGATTGAAATATAACATTTTAAATTATGTTAGAATATTTTAAGTATAATTTGAATATATTTTAGTTATATTAATAATAATATATTTTAAAACTTTTGGATATGCGTTTAGTTAGATAATATTATCTAGTTAGTCAAAATATAATTTAAATTCTAAAATATTTTAGTATTTGTACCTATTCATGTAGTTAGGATGATTTTAGGTTTTAATTTTAGTTTAAACTACGTGATAAAATAACTACTATTACGCGACTTAAAATTTATTTTTAACGAAAAATGATTGATGAAATACACACGACTTAGATGTCTCAACCTTGAACCGTTCTGAAGCCCACTTATATTATTAGAAATATAAATTATTTATTTTTTTTTTATATTTACTCCAGCAACGTAATGAGTTAACTATTATCTATACTACAATAAAATATAAAAAGCTTGAGGCTTTCGACATTTTTTTTTCAAAATTATTTTGCCTATGTCTACTAATTAAAATTATTAACTAAATTTAATATGAATAATTACATAATTACGTGTAGAAAGAAATATATTTTCTTCTAAAATATAAAATATGTACAACGCATATGCTTGTATGACACTATTTTATTGTCCATGTTCTATTTTTTCAATATAAATTTTATATGATAAACGGTTTGAATTTTAAGTTGATGTATTTTTACGAAAATATAGTGCACATTTTTTAGGTCAGCCATGGTTATTTTACTTGAACAAATAGAGAGAGAAAAAATGATATAAAAAATTATAAGCAATCATTTAGGCTGTTAGAAAGTTGCAGAAGTTGATAAATAATGCAGAAAATTTTATACAGAGGAAAAAAGTTGATCGAATTTGCATAGAAGAGAATAATTTTGAAATATTTATAATAAAAGGGATCTGGCGCCAGTTGCACTGGCGCCATGCAAAAAAAAATTTAAAAAAATATCAGGCGCCAGTAACACTGGCGCCAGAGACAAAAAATTAATTAAAAAAGGCCTATTCTCAATTCCGGTGGCGCCCAACTCAAAATTTTTTTTTTTTGGTTTTTTTTTTTTCGGTTTTTTTAGTTTGGTTTGTTTTAGATCGGTTTGATTTAAATTTTGGTTTTGTTTTGTTAATCTATAAGTTACTTTAGATAATAACAAAACAAAAGTAATTTAAATCAAACCGAATATAGTATTTAAATCAAACCGAATATAGATAAACTGGTATAAAGTTAGTTCAGTTTAATCTATAGTTACTTTAGATAATAACAAAACAAAGGAATATAGATAAACAAAGTAATTATAGATTAAACTAAACTAAAAGATTAAACAAAACAAAACTAAAATTTAAATCAAACCGATCTAAAACAACCAAACTTAAAAACGAAAAAAAAAAACCAAATTATTTTTTTTTTGAGTTGGGCGCCAGTGCAACTGGCGCCGGAATTGAGAATAGATTTTTTAATTAAATTTTGTCTCTGGCGCCAGTGTTACTAGCGCCTGATATATTTTTTTAATTTTTTTGCATGGCGCCAGTGCAACTGGCGCCTGATCCCTTTTATTGTAAATCTTTCAAAATTATCCTCTTCTACGCAAATTCGATCAACTTTTTCCTTCTGTATGAAATTTTCTGTAAATAATGCCATACTATGCAATGAACATCCTACACTGAGTTGCACTCACCATGTGTTTCATATATTTTGATTCTCCTTCACTTGATGAATAAGTACATATTGCTCTTGATTCTCCTCTCCATCCTTAAATCTCTCGACCATCAAGTAGAGTAGAATTAGACTCATGGTAAGTCCAAAAATGCTATTTGGCACGCGTGTGCAGAGCACGGTGCACACGTACGACCGAGGAGAGCGGAGTCGCTGCCACCATCCCCTCGTGCTCCATTGCCTCTTTTGACGACCCATCCACCCCCCAACTCCCTCCCGGCAGCTCGCTCTCATCGACCACATATTGTGCATGCGCGCATGCCAAATTGCAGAGTTGTGGTAGCTCGGCTGAATAATTCATCTATGCTTGCCAATTAATATTAGTTGAATCATTTTGGAAAACAAAAAATGCTAAGTTTACAACCAAATGAGTTATAATTTATCTACAACCGTCTATATGGTAGTTGACATTGACTCCCATCTCCTCCCCTATTTCAACTAGAAGATGCATGTACATTACATGTTAAATTATTTTTTTTATTTCTTTCCAACCTTATAATTTTTTAATATTATATTAAAATTTATTGTAATATATTTATATTTTAATTAAAAATTGTAAAAATTTAATTAAATTTGTTGTGGATAAATATTTTTATGATTGTGAAAAATAGTTCAATATTTAAATATATCTAAATTAATATTTGTTAACAATTTAAATTTTTCTGATATTTTTTCTTTAAATTTAGTTTTTAAACAGGTTTAATAGATATTTTTACGGACTAGAAAAAAAAGAAAGTTAGCTTTCATCCTTAATTTTTATAAGAAATGGTGGATGAGGAAGTTAATTTTTATCTTCCTAATTTCTAAAAAAAATGGTCCATAATATATACGGCTTAGACGGCTAAATCTTGAGCCGTTTTGAAGCCCTCTTATGTAGTGGAAGATGGGAGAAAAAACCCAATTGACAACCGTCTCCACGATTGGAAATTGATTGCATTCCATTTGGTTCTAGCTAGTACTAGCATTGCTCTTTTGCAAATAGCCAAGGCCTGCCCACCGGATTGTATTGTCCTATCCAGAACTAGTTTTGGTTGTCTCTTAATTCTTATTGTAGGTCGATTCTGGAGAATCATTCACAATTTCGATTCTATTGAAATTACACTGAGTCTTGAGGTTGCTCAAGAAAAGGAGGATGTAGAAGTCCGAAGTATGTCTGGTTCACCCCCCCCAAAGCATGCATGCAAAATTAACAATGAAGCCTGGACCAAACTGTGCAAAAATCCTCAAAGAAATATTTTTTTCCTTTCTCCACAACAAGCAAGCAACATCAATGTTTTAAAATCGGACCGATTATCGAAACGCATTTTTATAGTATGGTCGGATCGGGGTTCAACCGGAATTCAAGTAGACTTGGTTTAGTTTGATTCAATATGTAAGATATCCATATTTCTTCTTGTTGTTTGATTTGATCATAAGTAGTTGATTTGGTTTATCTTACAACTATAAGGTCGACCAAAACCAAACCAAGAATCAAATAGTCTAAATTTTACATGATAATTTTTTTAAAAATTTCTTAAAAAATACCAAAATTGGTCGGTACAATTGTGAACCGGTTCAGCCGGTTCACCGGTTGAACTCGGTTTTCACAAAAAATCGACGGTTCTTTAAAAGACCCAGCTTAATCGAACCGGACCAATTTTTTGGTTAAACCGGTCGGACCCGTGCAACGCCGGTCCGGTCCGGTCCGGTTTTTACACCATTGAGCACACCATTCCTGCGCTCACATGCTCCACAACACTATATAAACCCTAACCATATTTCCAACACACACATCAACTAACTAACAATTCTCTCTCTCTCTCTCTCTCTCTCAACCATGCCACCACAAGACTCCTCCTCCTCTTCCTCTTCCTAAGCACCACCACCACCACCCCCACCCTCGCCTTCGCCGCCGCTACCGAAGACGACAAGACGTTCATCCGAACATGCTGCAACTCCACCTCCTACCCCTCCCTCTGCGCCAAGGCCCTCTCCCCCTACGCCGGCGCGGTGCGGAAGGACCCCCTCCAGCTCGCCCTGGTCGCCGCCAACGTCAGCCTCCCCTACGTCGACTCCGCCGCCAGCAAGTCCTCCCCCTCTACAAAAGGGCCAACGCCTCCCCCGCGGCGAAGGCTGCGGGACTGCAGAGGTGCTGGGCGGCGCGTCGGACAACACGAGGTACTCGATGGCGCAGATCGAGGCCATGAGGGGGGCGGCGGCGGGGGACGAGGAGGGGAGGCTGTGGGCGCTGTCGAACGCGCAGACGTACATGACGCCGCGCTGACGAAGGAGGACACGTGCGTCGACGGGCTGACGGAGGTGGGGACGGCGGCGAGGAGCCTGAGGGGGAGGTGGCGAAGGCCGAGAAGTACACCAGCACGCCTTGGGCCTTCTCAACAGGCTTCGTACCTACGCTTAGCTACTTCAAATTTAATTAGGGTTGGCCTTCTTTTTATAATTATTTCATTACACGTATATGCATGCATGCATGCATGACTGAGCTAAGTCTAATAAAAACTAAGTCAGCATGCACCACGTCTGTCTGCCATGTGGGCCATACAATTCCTAGAGAATGTACGAGATCTATAAATTTCCCTTTGACCCTTCATATTAGCTTGTAGCATGTTCCCTCCTCCAAGTCCCCTTAAAAAAAAGGACATAAAACGTGTATTTTAAGTTTAACCATTATTTGAATGATTCAAAGGTTATAATTAGATGATTTAAACAAGATCCAATGGTTATGATATGGAGATAGAAAAAATACAAAAATGAGTATATATATATATAATATATATATATATATATATATATATATATATCGAAAACACACGTTGCCGCGCGGGGCTGACCGTCGCAACCGACATGTCCTCCAACACCCCCCCCCCCCCCCCCCCCCCCCCCCCGCCAATACCCACACCCCCTTACAAACATGGGGCCCACACCCAATTTTTTTTTCCGCCAACCCGTGACCGACTATCCATCCATGCAACAAACAAAGATTAGAGCAATTAAATTGCATATACAATTTCTATATTTTTTATGTCGGTCTTTGCATCAACTGTTAGGCTTGTAATAATGTTATTCCTAGCATGCGATCCGATTATATGATGGCCCGTGCATGGGAGACTTTCCATTATTAGAAGTTGGGACATACACTAATAAGCATGACACCCTCCTGATCGCGAGAACATACAAGTCTCAATTTGCATCCCTACAAAGAATAAGGAATAAAACAATTTGCATATACAATTTCTATAATTTTTATGTCATTCTTTGCATCAAATTGTAGGCTTGCAATAATGTTATTCCTAACAATATCGATCTAATTATATGATGGCACATGCATGGGTGGCTTTCCATAGAAGTTGTAACATACAAGTCATTCTATCTAATAAACATGCATGACACCCTCCTGATCGCGAGGACATACAAGTCTCAGGGTGTCCCATATCTCTTAGGCCGATACGATCCATGTGTCTCGAAAATCGATCGAGAGACTAACCTTGTGCATGTGTTATCCAAGATCAACGCATGACACAAAACTTCCATCAATTAAAACAATGCGAATCACGTATATAAATAACAAGTAAAATATTTTTTCCTATCTTTCTTTTAAACATTGAGTGTATCTCTGTTATTGCTTTCTTTCAATGTAACAACCAAATCGTATTCTTCATTTCTTTCGTATCATTTTCTTATGAACAATACTACAAGCTTTTCTATATACTTATATATTTACAAATACGATGAAAGGAACAAGCCATCATTCTTTCTACGCAACATAATACCATTTCTTTCAATTCTATAAACAGTTTATTAACTCAAGCATACAATTCTTATCCTTTTAACAACTTACGATAAAGGAACATGCAATCGTTCTTTTGTTAACACGCATATTAAATAGTTTTTTCAATTGTGTTCACATTCTAACTTAAGCATGCAATCATTCTTTCTTTAGCAAGCATAACAATAGTCCTATCAATTGTATTAATAGCCTTTGATTCAAACATGTCATACAAAGTCTATTAAATTGCCCGTTCTTTCTCTAACGAGTATAACAACCGATCATTATTAATATAGAGTTTTAAATAAATATCTTTATGGGTTTATTATTAATCGTGAAAGAATTAGAAATCGAAGTCTTGTACTCTCACCTACAATGAAACGTCTTTATGTAGTACCATGCTTCCAGTCGAGGGTCTAGCTTGTATGTGGAATCCTATTAGTATTGATTGATTGGGATAAATTGAATTAAGATCACTTCCTATTTTTGGATTGCCTTCCTTGAAATTGAGTCCTAAATGTATTGTATCGTGTATTGGAGAAAAATTCAATATAAGAATATCTTCCTCAAAGCCTTTTCACTGTTTGATTTGTTGATGCTTTCATTGTTGCCTTTACGAATACATTTTCATGGATATTTTTTGACACGTCCCGAGTCGACAAACCGTTCGTCCCCGGTGTTATTATGCCGATCGATCGTCCTCGCTAAGGCGTGATGCCGTACGAGTCTGGAATTGCACTCGTACAAGACAAGAACGTTACGTTGATTATTATATTGATCACCAAGCTGAAACTTCACAAATCACATCAGAATATAAGACGCAGTATAGGAAGATAGAAATATGCTTTTCATTCATAGCTTGCAACGAAGTGCAAGTCATAATTACATTGGATGCCGTTGCGACTACATTGATTGAAAACAAAAAAAACATACTCGACAAGCTGCCTGAAACTAACACTTGCCGTTCCATACATTTGCCCCTTTATACATAAACTTTCGATTGAATTGGCTTCAAATACTTCAGGATAGGAAGAGCTTCAAAATGTCTCTCCGCACTTCAGCTTCAGTTTAGAGCTCCCGTCGCACCTGGAGAATTGGGGGAGGGGATTAGCACACTTGCCAAGTGGACGAGACGAACCCACTCGTCTAAACTGACTCTGATTGTTAAGGTATGCATGCTTTAGAGTTTTTTTTTTTCTGTTTATAACTAAATAAATTCAGTTTATATCGATAGCCATCTTTGAAGTAATAAAGTATACAGTAAAATATAGCGATTTATCATATTTCTTACCACGGCCGTGCTTGTCCATGCATAAAAATAGAGATAATACTTACTACCTGCATAAGACAATAGGTGAGCATGCTACTATCTTATATGCGCGATCACTGGTGTTACACACCACTTGGGACTATTTAACGGTATTTTGGCCCGTTCAGTCTAGGTTGTAGGAACCCTAGAGGAAGGTGAATAGGGTCAAGCTAACTAATCAAGCACTAAGCATAAGCTAATAGACAATTTAAAATTATAAGTGCAAGAGAAGAAGTAATCACAATACCGACACCCGATGTATCCTGGTATCCTCCCTAGAGGCAATCCAGTCCCGGAACTCTCTCCGGATTTAATCCACTATTTGAGCAAATAGTTACACACGAGTTTGGATCCGAAGAACTCGCCAACTTCTTACACAAGAGCTTTAATCCGAAGGGCTCTCCGACTTCAACCGAGAGTTTGGATACGAAGACTCTCCAACTTCAACCGAGAGTTTGGATACGAAGACTCCCCAACTTCAACCTTTCACAATAGGTTTTGATCTCCTTATACAATAAGATGAAGATCTCACTTTTCAACTCAATAACTCTAACACAATTTGTGGATGGCAAATGAAAGCTTTGTAGAGTTGTGTGTGGATAGGCTTTGGTGGTTTAGAAATTTTTAGGCTCAAAGCATCAACCTTGAATGAAGGGGTTCAAGGCTATTTATAACCAAAGCTTGAAAAGAAGCCAAAGGCAACTTTTCAGCCACGAACCGGCATACCGCCGGTATGATCCGGCATACCGGCGGTATACCGGTCTGGGATTGCAACGGCTAGAAATATAGCCGTTGGGATCATTAATGGCTGGAAATCCGACCGTTGGAATTTCAACGTTTCGGAAGCGGTATACCGTCGGTATGGACCGGTATGCCATCGGTATGCCGGTTTTGTAAACAGAAACTTTCTGTGAACAAAAACCGGTATACCATCGGTATACACCGGTATACCGTCGGTATACACCGGTATACCGTCGGTATGCCGTTTTCTACCAAAAATGATCCTGGGCTTATTTCTGCCCTACCTTTCGATTTTGCCATCCATTTCTTGTGTTTACAATAATTCCTAAGACTCATTACAGACTCCAGATAAACTTAGGCAGGTGCAGGCTTCTTCAGAGTCTTGAAATGATGATGGCATGGCTTGGCTTTTTCCTTTGATAGGTGCTGGCTTTTTCCCTTGGCGGCAGCTGTCCAAAGATATCCAGTTTGTAAAAACTGAATACCTTTCGGGGACTTCGCCCCCGAACCCCCGACGAGGGGCGCTGCCCCCTCGACCCCCGTCCGCTGACCGGGCAGCGGAACCCCCGGTGCGTGGCTCCAGAGATGTCGTCGGATGGTTCAGAAAAATCTTGTGGGATCCATCGTCTTTAGCCCACCATGATTTCTTTATTGCATATGTCCACATTGATCTTGCTTATTGCTTTTCTGCATGTACATGTTAGACGAACAAAGCAATATACATAGTAGCAAGTATGATAAGTTTAATGCACATTAGGACAATGCTGAGTTTAAGTATAAGTGCTAAGGTGATAGCATAAATGTTAGTGATATCATAATGATTAAACTTAATTGAATGACCACAATCAAAACATAGTTTTGATTTTGGCAACCCGATTAAATTTAAGATAGATAAGCTCATATCACTAATATGTAATCCAATAGGCATATATCACCAAAGGTATAAGTATAAGTAGAAATGCTATAGCGATAGTATGAAGATTAGTGATAATGAAATGCTAAACTTAACATATTAGCCATATTCAAAAATATGATACAATCATTGGGCTAACATAGGTTACAAGCCTGACTGACGTCCCGCAATGCATCAGTGTCGAAGCACGATTTGTAGCACCCAGTTTCTAAAATGAGGGTAATTTTAAAATTTTGTAATTATAATTATTTAATAATAATATTTAAATCATGTTATGATTTTTGATGATTTTTAATTAATTTAAAACTATTTAAAATGTTGAATTGTGATTTTGATGGTTAACTAGTGTAACCCTAGAATTGCTAAGCCTAGAGACTAACCATGACCATGGGAGCCTAGTCATGTGATTAGAATATCATATTACTACTTTTTAGCCTAGGAGTATTTTGGTCATTTTGACAATTTTGTGAAATTGTGATTTATACTGATAAAATATGTGCTAGCTAATTATTTGAGACTTGACCTAGAATCTTAACCTAATCTAGATTAGCCTTGAGCTTAAAGTCTTGATTAGGGTAACTTAGTAAATGACAAGATTAACAATATCTAGATATTTCTAAGTAGGATATTTTTCTCCTTAGGATATTTGTGAAAAGGAAAGCCTTAGGACTATTGGACCAATAGGAGGACTTGGAATTGGGTGGACAAACCTTAGCCACTCATCTAAAATTCTAATTCTAGCCTTTATCAACAGCCATCAAGAGGCTACACCCCTATTTAATCACATTATTAAAGTTCTTGCCTCTTTTTTAAATACCTACTAAGAACCCTACTTGTGTTCTTCCCTAAAACTTCACCAATTCTTCATTCCTTCTCCAAATTGGACCAAACCAATTGCGTTGGACTCCCCTACAGTAGAGGATACCAATAGTGGGCAGCTAGCAAGGATTCTAGGGCTTGGGATCGTTGTAAGTGGGAGAAGAGCTCTCATTTCAAAGCCTATTTTATTGAGGTTTCACCCTCAATAGGTAAAACCTATCAAACACCTTTAAATTTCCAATTTCTTTTCATAGATGCATCCATTTAGGGTTTCCCTAGGTGTAACACCCTGTTTTCTGAAATTGGGGATTTTTGAAAATTTATTATTTTTATTATTTACTAGTGGTATTTTAGTCATGGTATGATTTTCTGGTGATTTTAGTTAAGTTAAACCATTTCTAAAGTCATGCTAAGTCATGACTTATGACTTTGTGATTTTGGTTAGTATACCTTAGTGTAAATCCTAGTTTTTTATAACCTAGAGACTAACCATAATCATGTGAGCTTAGCCATAGGCTTAGAACATCAAATTAGTGGTTTTTGGCCAAAATGGTATTTTGGTAATTTACTAGACTTTATTTGAGTTATTGTGATTTTTAATATTATTAATCATGGTTAAGTATCATGATTAGTCCCTAACCTAGTCTACCCTAATCCATATGTTAGCCACTAACCTAGAATGATAAGGGGATAGATATTTACATTGGGTAAAGGTGGATAAATATCTTGATATTGCTTTATTGGATATTTTCCATAAAACATTCAAAATATCAACCCCTTTACATGGAAGTCAACCTTCCTTAGCTTGGAAGCAACCCAAGGACACCCCCCTTGTCTTGGCCGGCCATAGGGCACCCCCCTAGCCCTACACCTTCCTATATAACCCATTGTATCATTCATGATTCATTTTACATGAATTTAAGCCTACAAAAATTCCCTTTTCTTCAAACCTTCCTAACTTCCTCAAATTTGAACCAAATTCACTCTAGTCTTTTGCATAGGGACCCTACAACATCAAGGGTGCTAAGGGAGGCTAGCAAACCAGATTTTACAAGCTTTTGGTATCATCAAGTTGAAGGACACACACCCCCCTCTTCTTGTTTTTCCATTGGATTTGCACAAATAGGTAAATGTCCATAAACCATGTTAATATTATGTTTTCTCTTTATATTTGCATGCATCTAAGTACTAGGGTACTGTAGGACAAATTTGGTGAAGGTTTGGTGTCCGTATCGGACACGTATCCTAGACTAGGAAACAGTGTTTGGTGAAATGCCACTTAGGATTAAACTTTGTTATTTTGTAAAACAAAATATATTTTCTGGTAGCCCTAGACATGTAGGACACATACCAACTTGACTGAGCACAAGATCGTATCGTGTCCGTGTCCAAATTGGACACGAACACACTGCTAAAAACCACACTGTGACACTGAAAAACCCCACTGTTGGACACTTACTGTCGTGTCCACACGTGTCGTGGACACGATACAGGAACTTGGACACATGCCCTGACACCCCACCTATCCTAGGATACGACCACGACACCATAGGTTGCACACACGTGGCCCTAGACTGGTCGACACGCGTGCACGACGCAGCACGACAGTGCGCACGGCTCCCCTGCTGCTGCACATCTTGTGTTCGCTGCACGTGACACGTGGACACGTGCCACTTGGCACAGAGGTGGAGGCACCCTCTGACAAGCCCCCCTCGAGTCTCACAACTTCTCGTGTCGTATCGGACACGTAGTTAGCTCTGCACTGTGCACTGTACTAACACGCGCACAGTTAGGCTCTGATACGGGCTCGGACACGACGCTGTGTGACACTTGGACACGAGACAGACACTGGGACACCTAGCCTGACCCTAGGCGAACCTAGGGACACGAGCACGAGACTCCTAGACACGTGTGTCGTGTCCTAGAGCTAAGTGCACGCGTGCACGATGCTGTGACACTGTGGCTTACCCGTTTGTGTTTTTAAACCCGTGGACACGCCGTGTCGTGTCGTGGTATCGTGTCAGGCACCTAGGACACTAGGGTATGTGTAGGGCTAGTGTTACCAACCAATAGGATCGAGCCTTAGCTCGGTTTGGTGAGTGTAAATCGAGTTACCTATATCACCAATGCACAGTCCAATATTTCCAGATTTTAGGATTTTCCAGTTTTTGCAAAAATGGATTTCAAACCCGATTTTGATATAATTTATACTTTGTAATAGTGTATTTTAGTATGTATATATGTAGTATATGTATGTGTGAGTGTGGGTGAGTTTTCAGGGTATTTGGTTATGTGTGTAGGTTGTTGTGTATGTATATACATACATATGTATATATGAACTTGTGTGTGTGGGTTGGGGTGATTCCTGTTTCAGGAAATCTGAGACTTCCTCCCCTTCCTGTTTTCTATCTCTCCCTCTCTCTCACTGTTTTCTGTCTCTCTCTCTCATTCACTCTCTCCCTCTCATTCTATGTCTCTCTCACTGTCCCTCTCTCATTCTCTCTCTCTCTCTCTCTCTCTCTCTCTATTTCCCTCTCTCTCTATATATATATGTTATATATATATATATATATATATATATTACATTATATACAACTATATATATTTGGTATATATAGTTGAGGGTATATATATGGGTTTATATATATATATGGAATGTATATATAGGTATATATAATAGCTATCTATATATGTATATATATATTATATATATATGTGGGTGATTGTATATTATATATAGGTTATGTATATAGTTATTGGTATATATAGTTAGGCTATATATAGTTAGGCTATATAGATAGGCTATATATATAGTTAGGCTATATATATATGTTTAGCCTATATATTGATAATATATATAGATATGGTAAGTTGCATGAATATATATATGTATCATATATAGTTGGGTATATATAAGGTATTATATATAGATGTAAATGCCGGTGCCCTAGATATGTTAGCCTATGGTATTCATTTATGAGCCTATGGCTATGAGGTTAGGCTTTGACCCTTGTTTGACTAAAGTTGACCAAAGTCAACTATTGGTCAACCATGAACTAATTGACCTAGAATTGACTTGGATAGACTTAAGAGGACTAGTTGACTAAAGTTTGACTAACCCTAACTAGTTAATTAGGCTTGACCATATGGGTTATATGGATAGCCCTATGTAATTTAAGATATGTATGGGGTTAAGTGGTATACTTAGGAGTTGTGTCATGATTGGTGTTAGTCTTAGGGGTTGACTAGAAGTTGGCCATTAGTCAAGATTGACCTAATTAGCTTGTTGACTAGTCTTGTTTGACCAAAACCTTAGTTGGTCTAAGTTTGACCTAGACTTGACCCAGATTGATCATGTTGACTAGTATTTGACTAGTTTGATTAGAATGTTGACCAAGAGTTGACTTTAACCTAGATTTGACTAACCTTGACTTGTTTGACCTTGTTGACTTGATTTGACTTAGTTTGACTGTAGAGTTGACCAAGTTTGACTTTGACCTAGATTGGCTTAGAATTCATATAGATTGCATTGTAGATTTTATTTACCTTCATTTTGGACATGTCATAACTGTATTACTCTATTTTAGGACATTGTGACCCTGGTACAGACATCTGATATTACACTACTCTTTCCAGAGTGTCAGGCGAGTACATTCTCTGATAGTTCTTTCATTACTTGTCATTTACTGTATTTCAGTTCTAGTTAGCTATATGTGATTCTCTGTACAAACACGATTAGTATTGCTGGATCCATTACATGCGACACTCATTTATTCATGTCTGGCCTCTATATCTGGAATCACTACTGGCATCACCCTACTGGAATCATTTCTGGAATCATTGGCTGGACTCATACTGGTTGTAGTGTTGGATTATGGATTCACTTGTGGGCGGGGAAATACTTGAGTAGACATGTGAACATACCTAAAATCTGGAACCACCTCCCTTGGAACTATTCTGGAATGCTAGCCATCCCACACTTGGGCGAGTATGCGATGTGCCTGATTACCCCTAGCCGTTTACATGTTGATCTCAGTATTTTAAAACACACTGTTAGAGTATAGTCTGGACTTACCCTGGAATCATGGATCACTACTGGACTTATTTTTACTGGACTCATCTTGTACTGGAATCATCTAGTATTGGATTATATGGACTGGACCCACACTGAGATTACATTTTATACTGTCTGGACTTATACCATGTTATTCTAGTTCAGCTAGTTTACTACAGTCTTCTTTGCCATGATTTCTTCTCTTGTTAGTTACTTTACTTTCCTTGTACCCTCACTGTTTCTCTACATCATTATCTGTATAAAACTGCCATGCTCATCTGTATAACTGTCTAAAAACTGCTTTATAGTCTTTGTCATTTACTTGGGATTTCTAGATGAGATGTGCTCGTTCCTGTCCTGATTGGACCTGTTGAAAATATTACAGATGATACTCCTGACGACACATGCCCTACTTACCATGGACCTGGCGAGGGATTAGCTACTTTTGGTTCCGACTCTCAGGAGTGATTCAGGAGTTTAGCTAGTAGACTTACTTAGCTTTCATGTTTTGAGCTTGTTTGTATTAAACTGGAGATATTGAGTTGTATTAGAGTTTGTTTGAGATATTGTTGTTATTATTTTAGTAGTTTAATTTCTGTTGTTATTAGTTGGTATCTAGATTTCTGTGTTATCTTATCGTGCTTAGACTGTGATTGAGTATATTATATCTTTTACTTGTCTTCCTTTCGGAGTTGAGATCTTGGCAAGTACATTATATACACTGCATGAGATTAGTTAGCAACCTAGGACAACGTTCTACCGCCGACACTGCGGCGTAGGCTGGACGTACCCACTTCTCGTGCCCCTACACAGGGTGCGGGCCGTGACACGTTTTTAGTGGTGGCCCATGCAGGTCTCGAGTTTATGTAGTGGTATTCGAACTAGAGTATCACTACAGCCTGTGATAGGATTTGATAATAGGCTTAGAGAGAGGATACTCAATCACAACTAGGAAATTTCCATGGATTTGAATCTACTGACTATTGTTCAAATCTGTATAATCTATTTCATATTGTCCTTTGATACTATCATCCTTGTACCTTACCTTGGATGCTTGACCCGATTGGTTAAGGATCTTGGACTATGTATTTTCTTCATCATTTCTACCCTTACTTATATCTTATGCTATAAATTTATCCTTAAGTTTGACAAGCTTATCCTTTTCAAGCTTGATCATGATATATTTATTGGGTGTACACCCACTAACATATTATCTAATCAGAACCGGCGCATGATGGTCTGATCAACCTATTGCGTTTTGGTTCGCTTTTTCATATATTAATCTACGTGGATGGAGACACAGTTAAACTTACCCTAGAATCTTATCCACAACAGCCTTGACAATTCTTCTTGGAATTATTTTATCGCCTATGAACCTCGTATTCGTATCCAGTTGAATTAAATTTAATCATGACCTGGATCTTCATCATTGGATGCCCATGCTCATACTTGATTTCATTGATTTCCCATCTTGCCCAATCTCGATTTATCCTAAAATTGATCAACTTAGATCGTGTCAAGACTAAAATCTATTGTGATTGTTTGTACCTAAATTTTCAATTTTCTTTTTATGGAAGGGTAAATGATTTCTCACTTGTTAATGACCTATTTTCATATAGGATGGTAGACGACCCTATAGCCTTGATGATTGTTGTTTCCTTATCTTCCCAATTTGGACACTTTAGATTGCTTGTACGTTTTGATACCATAGGACAGTATTGATCTAGAATGACTAAGTGCACCTAGATGAGACCACAGACTGTCCCATTTAACCTATCCCCCTGGTACCACTATTTCATCACAATTTTTTGGTTCAATTTAGGCCATAGACCTTTCCCACTCTAAATTGTGATCACCGTAGACACGTTACCGTGACTTTTAAATTTGGAGCACAAGACTAGTTGTTTTTTTAAAACTGATTTCACGTACATGACCTAGACATGACATACTACACCCATGACCTTAGTGTCCCACTCAGACATACCATCGTGTGCTTCATTTGCTTAGTACGATTTTCCTGACCCGAGGCTCCATCCTGATTTATCCCATGGAGTTACTTTTGGCTTCGATTTGACTTAGGGACACCTTATGACCTAAAACTGCCAGTCAATTTTTGGACATGACCCAGTATAGGTCTACTACCCATATTTTGCTTATTTGACCTTGTATGTTGCCTAGGTAGTGGCTTCGTCCCTGATTGTTGGAGGTTTGACCTATGAGGAGTACGACCATCTAAATTTCGACGACGAAATTATTTTAAGGTGGGTAGACTTGTAACACCCTATTTTCTGAAATTGGGGATTTTTGAAAATTTATTATTTTTATTATTTACTAGTGGTATTTTAGTCATGGTATGATTTTCTAGTGATTTTAGTTAAGTTAAACCATTTTTAAAGTCATGCTAAGTCATGACTTATGACTTTGTGATTTTGGTTAGTATACCTTAGTGTAAACCCTAGTTTTTCATAACCTAGAGACTAACCATAATCATGTGAGCTTAGCCATAGGCTGAGAACATCAAATTAGTGGTTTTTGGCCAAAAGGGTATTTTGGTAATTTACTAGACTTTATTTGAGTTATTGTGATTTTTAATATTATTAATCATGGTTAAGTATCATGATTAGTCCCTAACCTAGTCTACCCTAATCCATATGTTAGCCACTAACCTAGAATGATAAGGGGATAGATATTTACATTGGGTAAAGGTGGATAAATATCTTGATATTGCTTTATTGGATATTTTCCATAAAACATTCAAAATATCAACCCCTTTACATGGAAGTCAACCTTCCTTAGCTTGGAAGCAACCCAAGGACACCCCCCCTTGTCTTGGCCGGCCATAGGGCACCCCCCCTAGCCCTACACCTTCCTATATAACCCATTGTATCATTCATGATTCATTTTACATGAATTTAAGCCTACAAAAATTTCCTTTTCTTCAAACCTTCCTAACTTCCTCAAATTTGAACCAAATTCACTCTAGTCTTTTGCATAGGGACCCTACAACATCAAGGGTGCTAAGGGAGGCTAGCAAACCAGATTTTACAAGCTTTTGGTATCATCAAGTTGAAGGACACACACCCCCCTCTCCTTGTTTTTCTATTGGATTTGCACAAATAGGTAAATGTCCATAAACCATGTTAATATTATGTTTTCTCTTTATATTTGCATGCATCTAAGTACTAGGGTACTGTAGGACAAATTTGGTGAAGGTTTGAGTTGGTTTGGTGTCCGTATCGGACACGTATCCTAGACTAGGAAACAGTATTTGGTGAAATGCCACTTAGGATTAAACTTTGTTATTTTGTAAAACAAAATATATTTTCTGGTAGCCCTAGACATGTAGGACACATACCAACTTGACTGAGCACAAGATCGTATCGTGTCCGTGTCCAAATTGGACACGAACACACTGCTAAAAACCACACTGTGATACTGAAAAATCCCACTGTTAGACACTTACTGTCGTGTCCACACGTGTCGTGGACACGATACAGGAACTTGGACACATGCCCTGACACCCCACCTATCCTAGGACACGACCACGACACCATAGGTTGCACACACGTGGCCCTAGACTGGTCGACACGCGTGCACGACGCAGCACGACAGTGCACGCGGCTCCCCTGCTGCTGCACATCTTGTGCTCGCTGCACGTGACACGTGGACACGTGCCACTTGGCACAGAGGTAGGGGCACCCTCTGACAAGCCCCCCTCGAGTCTCACAACTTCTCGTGTCGTATCGGACACGTAGTTAGCTCTGTACTGATTCGTGCACTGTACTAACACGCGCACAGTTAGGCTCTGATACGGGCTCGGACACGACGCTGTGTGACACTTGGACACGAGACAGACACTGGGACACCTAGCCTGACCCTAGGCGAACCTAGGGACACGAGCACGAGACTCCTAGACACGTGTGTCGTGTCCTAGAGCTAAGTGCACGCATGCACGATGCTGTGACACTGTGGCTTACCCGTTTGTGATTTTAAACCCGTGGACACGCCGTGTCGTGTCGTGGTATCGTGTCAGGCACCTAGGACACTAGGGTATGTGTGGGGCTAGTGTTACCAACCAATAGGATCGAGCCTTAGCTCGGTTTGGTGAGTGTAAATCGAGTTACCTATATCACCAATGCACAGTCCAATATTTCCAGATTTTAGGATTTTCCAATTTTTGCAAAAATGGATTTCAAACCCGATTTTGATATAATTTATACTTTGTAATAGTGTATTTTAGTATGTATATATGTAGTATATATGTATGTGTGAGTGTGGGTGAGTTTTCAGGGTATTTGGTTATGTGTGTAGGTTGTTGTGTATGTATATACATACATATGTATATATGAACTTGTGTGTGTGGGTTGGGGTGATTCCTGTTTCAGGAAATCTGAGACTTCCTCCCCTTCCTGTTTTCTATCTCTCCCTCTCTCTCACTGTTTTCTGTCTCTCTCTCTCATTCACTCTCTCCCTCTCATTCTATGTCTCTCTCACTGTCCCTCTCTCATTCACTCTCTCTCTCTCTATTTTCCTCTCTATATATATATGTTATATATATATATATATATGTTACATTATATACAACTATATATATTTGGTATATATATAGTTGAGGGTATATATGGGTTTATATATATATATGGAATGTATATATAGGTATATATAATAGCTATCTATATATGTATATATATATTATATATATATATGTGGGTGATTGTATATTATATATAGGTTATGTATATAGTTATTGGTATATATAGTTAGGCTATATATAGTTAGGCTATATAGATAGGCTATATATATAGTTAGGCTATATATATATGTTTAGCCTATATATTGATAATATATATAGATATGGTAAGTTGCATGAATATATATATGTATCATATATAGTTGGGTATATATAAGGTATTATATATAGATGTAAATGCCAGTGCCCTAGATATGTTAGCCTATGGTATTCATTTATGAGCCTATGGCTATGAGGTTAGGCTTTGACCCCTGTTTGACTAAAGTTGACCAAAGTCAACTATTGGTCAACCATGACCTAATTGACCTAGAATTGACTTGGATAGACTTAAGAGGACTAGTTGACTAAAGTTTGACTAACCCTAACTAGTTAATTAGGCTTGACCATATGGGTTATATGGATAGCACTATGTAATTTAAGGTATGTGTGGGGTTAAGTGGTATACTTAGGAGTTGTGTCATGATTGGTGTTAGTCTTAGGGGTTGACTAGAAGTTGGCCATTAGTCAAGATTGACCTAATTACCTTGTTGACTAGTCTTGTTTGACCAAAACCTTAGTTGGTCTAAGTTTGACCTAGACTTGACCCAGATTGATCATGTTGACTAGTATTTGACTAGTTTGATTAGATGTTGACCAAGAGTTGACTTTAACCTAGATTTGACTAACCTTGACTTGTTTGACCTTGTTGACTTGATTTGACTTAGTTTGACTGTAGAGTTGACCAAGTTTGACTTTGACCTAGATTGGCTTAGAATTCATATAGATTGCATTGTAGATTTTATTTACCTTCATTTTGGACATGTCATAACTGTATTACTCTATTTTAGGACATTGTGACCCTGGTACAGACATCTGATATTACACTACTCTTTCCAGAGTGTCAGGCGAGTACATTCTCTGATAGTTCTTTCATTACTTGTCATTTACTGTATTTCAGTTCTAGTTAGCTATATGTGATTCTCTGTACAAACACGATTAGTATTGCTGGATCCATTACATGCGACACTCATTTATTCATGTCTGGCCTCTATATCTGGAATCACTACTGGCATCACCCTACTGGAATCATTTCTGGAATCATTGGCTGGACTCATACTGGTTGTAGTGTTGGATTATGGATTCACTTGTGGGCGGGGAAATACTTGAGTAGACATGTGAACATACCTAAAATCTGGAACCACCTCCCTTGGAACTATTCTGGAATGCTAGCCATCCCACACTTGGCCGAGTGTGCGATGTGCCTGATTACCCCTAGCCGTTTACATGTTGATCTCAGTATTTTAAAACACACTATTATAGTATAGTCTGGACTTACCCTGGAATCATGGATCACTACTGGACTCATTTTTACTGGACTCATCTTGTACTGGAATCATCTAGTATTGGATTATATGGACTGGACCCACACTGAGATTACATTTTATACTGTCTGGACTTATACCATGTTATTCTAGTTCAGCTAGTTTACTACAGTCTTCTTTGTCATGATTTCTTCTCTTGTTAGTTACTTTACTTTCCTTGTACCCTCACTGTTTCTCTACATCATTATCTGTATAAAACTGCCATGCTCATCTGTATAACTGTCTAAAAACTGCTTTATAGTCTTTGTCATTTACTTGGAATTTCTAGATGAGATGTGCTCGTTCCTGTCCTGATTGGACCTGTTGAAAATATTACAGATGATACTCCTGATGACACATGCCCTACTTACCATGGACCTGGCGAGGGATTAGCTACCTTTGGTTCCGACTCTCAGGAGTGATTCAGGAGTTTAGCTAGTAGACTTACTTAGCTTTCATGTTTTGAGCTTGTTTGTATTAAACTGGAGATATTGAGTTGTATTAGAGTTTGTTTGAGATATTGTTGTTATTATTTTAGTAGTTTAATTTTTGTTGTTGTTAGTTGGTATCTAGATTTCTGTGTTATCTTATCGTGCTTAGACTGTGATTGAGTATATCATATCTTTTACTTGTCTTCCTTTCGGAGTTGAGATCTTGACAAGTACATTATATACACTGCATGAGATTAGTTAGCAACCTAGGACAGCGTTCTAACGCCGACACTGTGGCGTAGGCTGGACGTACCCACTTCTCGTGCCCCTACACAGGGTGCGGGTCGTGACACTAGGTGTAGCCCAAGTTTGGTAGGAATTTGTGTCTATTTCGTGTCCGTATCAGACACGTATTGGTATTTTTAAACATGTGTTCGATGAAATGTCTAAACCAATATTTTGTTCATTAATTTAAAAACTAATTTCATGATTTCGTAGCCCTATATGTGTACTTTGAATCCCCTAGGGACTGAGCACAATTTTGTGTCCATTTCGTGTCCAAATTTGGACACGAACCTGTGCACGACACTGCGGCACAGTGCCATGATGACACACACTGTTTTCTCCACGAATTGGACACGTGGACTCGTGCCACTTGGCACGAGAGTGGGGGCCGACACTGACAGGCCACCCCTAAAGTTTGGGGCAAGTTCGTGTTGTGTCGGACACGAAATCGATCGTGCACTGATTCGACCACTGTGCACGCGCGAAAATTTCTTCCTCTGATACGCCTCTCGTATGAAGACACGACACGACCCCTCCTTAATACAGACACGTGTACACCCTCACCTATATCCCTTCTACTCTCTGACATGTGCACGTGACACTTGGTGCACTGTGTCGTGTCCACGAGGACACGAACACACCCCACGAGCCTGTGTGCGCACAGTTCTGAACTGTGTTGTTTTTATGGTTTTGGACACCTCGTGTCCCCTTGTATGGACACGAGACACATCTCCCATGACACGTCTACATGTGGGGGACCTTCCTATACACCTATTTTTGTGTTTTATTAGGTTTTATAGTCTAATTTTGGGTTGAACTGACAATTTCTGAAACTGTGATGTTGTTTTCAATATGGGATTTGCTGATACACATTTGGTTTTTCGAAAATGAGTTTAAAAGGAGTAATTTCGATTTAGATATTTCAAATGAGATGTATACTGTCTACCTGGGTTTAAACATGATTAACCTGAGATTGTGATATTCATTTGAGAACTGAGTTTTAATTTGAAGGTTCATTTATGAGTTTGATTTTGTTGAATGAAAATACCTGAGAGTTAAAATCTGAGAAGTTTGAGTGTTAGTTTTGTTTTAAAACTGAGATTGATGATTTTAGAACCTGGAAACATGTTTAAGTTGTTGATTTATAGGTTTGTGAAAACTGAAATCAGATTACACATGTTAACTGAACCGAGTGGTTTTAAACTATGAAAAACTGAGATTTTGAGAAACAGTGAACTGAAATTGAGGTTTGGGTTTAAGGTTGTATAAATATATGTAAGTTTGTTTATTTAATTTCATTTGGTTGTTTGTTGAATGTTGGAAAAAAAATCTGAAATCAATTTACTTTTAAAACTGAAAAGTGGGAATATTATTAATACACTGTTTTCTGATTTTCACATTTGGTGTTTTGGGATACATTTCCTGAGATTGATACATATGGCTTCATGTAGAATTTCCCAGGTTCTAGTTATATAGTGATTGGGTTTTGTGGATTTGTAATCAAATTTGATTAGGTTTTATGGGAGTTGAAGTATTAAATGAAAACTGAATGTATGTATGCAATGTATGCATATATGAAGGCATGTATGCATATATTAATATATGCATGCATGTATGAATATATTGTAATGTCTGCGGTTCGTATTATGTATCTCGGTATACGTGTACATATTTAGACTCGTATTTACATGTTTTCCTGCTTGATTTATTGGGCATTTCTTTGCTTGGTTCATCTTGGTTCGGTTTGGCTTGTTGGCTTGGTTCGGTTTTGTTGGAGAACCAACCCACCTACCTACCACCACCATCACCATTTATTAACACCCACTCTTTTTTCTCTCCTCATTTATTCTTTTCTTCTTCCCTTCCATTATTTCTCCACCAACCTGAGAGAGAAAGAGAGAGAGGTTTAGGCAAGTGCATCTTGCTTCATGGAGGAATTCCACTTTTATTGTTCTATTGTCTTTCTCATGAGTTTCTAACCCACTTTAGTACTTAGTATTTTTCATTTCCATGGTTAAATTTTTGTAAATCTAGCTTTGTGGTATTTTTGGTTTTAAGGAGTTTTGATCTATCAACCTGCATATTTTTGCTATTTGATGGTTCCATAATGTAGAGAATTCTATTTTGTCCAAATTTGACCTACGGAAGTCTGGATTTGGATTCCTATTGTTGTTTGGTGGAGCATGGAGGCTTTGGTATTTTTTATGGACATGTTCTCTGTGGGAGCCTTAATTGCACTCTTGGCCGCATGTAACATTTTGTGCTGAGCCGCATGGCCATTTAATTGAATTGGCCGCATGGCCGATCACTTGCTTGGCCGCATGGCATTTGCTATTTGTATGGCCGCATATGCACATTTTGTGCTTAGCCGCATATGCATTGTGCGTGCATTTAATTCTGTTTGCTGGCCGCATAGGCCATGACTCTAAGTTGGCCGCATGGCCTTTATATTAAATTGTATTATTTAAATTACCTTTGGCCTTTACTTTAGTTGCATGCTGCTTGCATTTAATGCCTGCATTAGCATTTTGCTTGTATTTGCAAGCTAAGCTGGCCGCATGGGAACAATTCCTAGCCGCATATGGTATAATGCCATGTATATTTAATGCATGGCCAATGCCATGTATATTTAATGCATGCTGTCAATGCCATGTTTTATTATTGCATGCTTATGTATTTGAATTGGCCGCATGGCCAAGTGAAAATGTTGGCCGCATGGATTTAAATATAGCTGGCCGCATGCACTTATCTTACATAAGCATTTTGCTTGCATGGCCCTTTGCATGCTTATTCATTTATTTAAGCTAGCATTGCTAGCATGGCCCTTTGCATTGCTAGCATGCTTAAATATTTAGCATGGCCGCATAGGCTTGCATGCCTTAACAATATTAGCTTGGCCGCAATATTAATTCTTGGCCGCATGTATATTAGCTGGCCACATTATTAATGCTTGGCCGCGTGTAATTAGCTTGGAATGCTAATTACATTAGCATGCAACTTTAGCTTGGAATGCTTGCATTGGCCGCATGGGTATAATCAGCTTGGCCGCATGGATTTTATTATTGCTTTAAGTTGTTGCCTTTTATTATTGCATGCAAATGCTTGCATACCTTAGTATTATTTTGCATGGCCTTTTGTGCATGCAATTGCTTGCATCCCATTGCTTGGCCGCATGTACTTTCCTCCCTCCATTAATTGCATGGCTCCATAACATTTGTTGGCCGCATATGGCCCACTGTCTTTGTTGGCCGCATATGGCTCACTGCACTTATTGGCCGCATGGCCTTAATATAATATTTTTGGCCGCATATGGCCATTGCCAATTGTAGTCGCATATGGCCCAATCCACTTGCTGGCCGCATATGCAATCTAATTGCATGGCCGCTTGCATGCACGTGCATTAACTTTAATTGCTTGCATTTGTTTGCATGCAACTTGCTGGCCGTATATGGCCTATTATTTGTTGGTCGCATATGGCCCAATTTTTTCTGAGCCGCATGAGTCCACGTCCTTATCCCTGCTAATATTTAATTACTACATATATGTTTGTGCCATATTAATTATTCCCTGACACGATGTTGATCCGTTGTGGTACACTTTTGACAAATAACATGACTTGATGGTGGCCCGACGTGGCGTATTCCTGACAGTGAACATGACATGACATGATAGTGGCCCGACGTGGCGCACTCCTGACAAGTAAACTTGACATGATAAACCTGACATAAAATATCTCGATATGCTGTTACGACGGCTAGCATGTCATGACAAGATTGAATGACCTGGACACCGTGGACGATTGTGCTTGTGCATATGAACCCATCTTGTCTTGCATCACGTCTAGGACAGGGACCCATGAGTACCACGGTCAGGGGTACCTACTAAAAAGGACTAAGGCTAATAACTAAAATAACACAGTAGTCATGAAGAGATTTTTCAGCTACAGGCAATCCCGTTATCTGGACGCCCCACTTGGGATCTGTAGCCTGCCATCGAGTAGGGCACATTTCCAGCACACTGTCATGTGTTGCACCCTCTAAGTCACCTAAGTGTACATACGTTTGCTGGACGATGTATCCACTTGAATTCAACCCCTAATTGCGTCCGGATAGCCTGGATGGTCTGCAGGGCTTGTGGCTGTTGTAATAATCTCACTGCATCTTGCTAGTAACTAGGCCTGTGATAACCCTAGTTAGTTAAAGTATCAAGCCGTACTTATTGCTTGGCCGTGAAATTTTGGATGGAGTTTAATCAGTCTAGACTTGTCTTGATCCTGTACAAGATTGTTATATGACCTGATTTCTTTATTTTGCCGATAAATGGTGGGAAACCAAGTTCCGTTCAGACGAAGGGTTACAACCCCGGTCCTTGTTTGGTTTACGGGTTGTAACATGGTTATCTGAATAGTTCCATGGTTATCTCGTCGTATATCATCCTGAATTTTCCATATTCCCAGTTCTTACTATTTATTTATGTTTTGTGCTAATTGCTGGTTTTTAGTTCCTAAGTGAAGCCTCTTTTGTGGCACTTGCTCTTTCTGGGGTCTGACCCAGCTGGTTTTGTATGGCCAGATATCGGAGCAGCACCAGAGGATCTACCGACTTTCCAGCCAGATGGAGACCACTAGACGGAACCCTGGCAACGAGTGGGTTTATTTTGGCTCTCCCACTCTATTATAAAAATATTCTTTTGAGGCGTTTAGCCGACGAGCACCTGTTAGCTCGTATTGTACCTTATTTACTGTCTGCCTACGGGCTGTAACATGATTGACAGATCCTAGGGTTAATCATGTATGACTAAACTCTTGCTAGTCCTCACATTTTGTAACGACTAGCTTCATGATCAGCTGAACATGTAATGTTTGGGACGTCTTATTATTGTATATTTGGTGATCTTACAGCTTGTAACTTTACTTGCTTGCTTGAGATTGAGACATTTAGGCTTGTTATTGACCATAGAAGACTGATGGATTGTAGTTAAACCTTCATATATCTAGACAACCGTGACCGTATAGTGAGGTGGATTCCATTTCATTATACGTAGCTGGCTATGTTCGCCCCCGATCTCCAGTATTCTGGTTCTGGGGCGTGACATATATGTATGCATGTATGAATATATGTATGAAGTATAATATACATGAAGGTAATGCAAGAATGAATAAATACAGTGCTAGAATACATCCTAATCTAATGCAAGCATGTAGGATTGAATGTGGTGAATACAAGTAATGTATATATATATGGTAGCTACAAAGATTTTTGAATGTAAAGTCCTTAATTGTATGTATGATATTGATATAAGGTTTTGGCATAGGTTTGGTATAGGCTTGGCTTGGTGATTGACCTAGTTAGACTAGAGTTGACCTAGATTGGTGTTGACCTAGTTAGACTAAAGTTGACCTAGTTAGACTAGAGTTGACCTAGATTGGTGTTGACCTAGTTCGACTAAAGTTGACCTAGACTGGACTTGTTGACCTAGTTTGACCTAGCCAGTTGACCAGGTTTGACTTAGAGTTGACTTTGGTCTAGATTGACTTAGAAATCATATAGCTTGCATCATACACTTCAATTACCATATTTCTGAATACATCATAACCTATTTTACTCTAAATAGGACTCTGTGACACCAGTTCGGACATCTATTCATCTCAGTCATTCAGGGTGACAGGCGAGTACATTCTTTGAACGTTTCATATTTGTCAGGACTTATATCCTTGCTCTAGATTACTTTACTTGATACTGGCATGATTGTTATCGCATATTGGTACTATATGGATCTTCTCTTGCGATGTTATCCCCTTTGTGTTCAGCAGATACATATTATGATGTGCGTTTTATGAACATATTGTATTTATTGTACACCCCTATTCATGTATACTCATTGTACATCTTGTACTCTCATGATCACATGAGCTTCATGAAAAAACTATTGTACAAGGTAACGTAACTGGATTGGATCCTTGTGTATTGATTGGGGAGGGTGAGTAGGAAATGGTTATGTAATCAAATCCCATTGTACAAATATTGTATAAACTATTGTATATGTCCATTGTACACTCACGTATGATGGAGTTACCATTTTTATTGTATAATCTAACCTGTTTACATAACCATATTGTGCTCTAAATCACTAGTACTTGCAGTTTTACTTATCATGTATGTATTTTCAGTTATAAGATTCTCTCTCATTTTCATGTACATCTTCTTACAGTTCATGTATCTTACTCTTTTACATGCTTTATATTTCCTAACATGTTATGAACTGCGTGAGATGTATTGTGCTCGTTCCTGTCCTGACTGGACCTGTTGAAAATATTAAAGATGATGATGGTGACTGCCCTACCTTCTATGGGGCACATGAAGGTGACATTCAGGAACCTGAGGAGCATCTAGCTCAGTAGAGGGTGCCTAGTTTAGTCTAGTATTTATAGCTTTATGCTTGTATCGGATTGTTCCGAATGTTAGTTGAGACTTAGTTATATTCAGGACTTGTATTTATTTGTGTTGAACATCTATTTTGTGTGGTGTGATAACTCTATTTATATTCAGTTTCTTTCTTTTATCTAATTCCATATCGTGCTCTATCTTCCCTAGACTTGTGATTGAGATATAGAGTTGAGATGTTATATTATACCTCCGTGCGGAGATGACAGGTTTATATATCTTGTTGTTAGATGTTATAGACGACCTATACAGCGTTCTACCGTCGACACTGTGGCGTAGGCTGGACGTACCCACGTTCTCGTGCCCTTCCTTACGGTGCGAGAATTGACACATTTTTGTGGGAGCCCATGTAGGTCGCTGTCGCAATTAGTGCGATCTCGTAATGGTGCTCGGCTTAGAGTACTAATTACGAGCCTGTGACTAGGACATAGGATCGAGGATATGATAGGAGTTACTTAATTACATTTTAGAAAAATTCTGATCTCTTGATTGCCATGACAACTCTTCTTGCATTTGAATTCAATTGTCCTTCCTTGATTTTCCTTATCATGTGCCATATTGATCTCCTTGTTTCAATTTGTCCTCAGGATGACGATTACTCGCTCTCAGGCAGCAGGATCTAGTACTGTTCCAAAGAGGTCTGATCCAGTAGGACCTCCACCTCCGGCTACGGGAGTAGCAGTCGAGGGAGCTGCCACCTCTGTTCCTGCCCTTCAGGCAGGAGTAGCAGCGACTGTTCCAGGAGGTCTTCCACCTCCAGCTGTGGGAACATCCATAGTCATTCCTGAGACTCTTCTACCGCCACCTCCGCTACCGACGGATGCACAACAGATGATGGCCCTTCTACAGCAGATGATGCAGACCCAAAGGGCCAAGGAAGATGCACATCAGCATCAGGCTGACGCAATCTACCGCCAGACATAGGTGCGACGACAGAGTATGGAGAACTCCCACTAGCTGGCGATGACAGCAGTTGAGAGGGTAGTCTCGGGTACAGTTCAGGGTACCCCAGTTCAGCAGCAGCAGAGTCAGGGGAGGCCTGGCACATGTCTAGATTTCAGGAAGATGAACCCGAGGGACTTCAAGGGTACCGAGGGTATCCTGTATGCAGATGACTGGTTGGAGGATGTCCAACGGAGCCTGGAGTTAGCAGAGGTCCCGAAGGGGCTTTGGGTGACGTCTGCGGCTAGCCAGTTCTTTGACATTGCTTTGACGTGGTTCCGGACAGTCCCTCGGGTGTCAGTGAGGGGTATATCATGGGAGAACTTCAGGCGGCTCTTCAAGAAGAAGTTCTACCCCGACGTGGCTCTTAAAACTCTGGAGGCCCAGTTCGTCGGATTAGTGCAGGAGAACTCGTCAGTGGACGAGTATACAGCGGAGTTCTTCCGTTTGAGTAGGTTTGCTCCAGACCTGATCCAGAATAAGGGGTATAAGGCCCGCAAGTTCAGGAGAGGCCTTATTCATGCGGTTCGTACTCGTACTTCCGGGCGACGCGATGCGACCTTCGAGCAGATACAAATGGAGGCACAGATAGTTGAGGAGGACTTCGGCCTCAAGCCAAAGAGGGGCAGTGATGCCTTAGGGGCTAGTTCTAGTACAGGGACAGCCAAGCGCCCTCACATTCAGCAGAGGCAGTTTCAGCAGCAGTAGCCTCTGTTACAGCTTCAACAGGCACCCAGGCAGCACCAGCACACTATGTGTAACTTCTGCAAGATGCAAGGCCACAGGTGGGACGACTGCAGGAAGAGGAAGGGCCTGTGTTTACTTTGTGGTTCAGTAGAGCATCAGTTTAGGGATTGTCCCAAGAACCAGTCACCAGTGAATCATGCGGCA
Source organism: Iris pallida (assembly GCA_029216955.1). Taxonomy (NCBI): domain Eukaryota; kingdom Viridiplantae; phylum Streptophyta; class Magnoliopsida; order Asparagales; family Iridaceae; genus Iris; species Iris pallida. The sequence goes on from JANAVB010033819.1 coordinate 1,712,933, forward strand.
GCATGAGCTAGGGCTCCGACAGGGCAACAGAAGGGACCACCGTTACAGACCCAACAACAGAGGTTTGTCCAGCATCAGCAGCAGGCCAGGGGAGGCCAGCAGGGGCGAGCTTTCGCCATGGCAGTCGAGGATGCACAGGCAGAGGGAGAGCTGATTGCAGGTTCCAATCTTTTTAATTCTATTTTCGTATTGCCCCCTTATAAACTGTCTTGAAATTCGATTCTATCTGTTCCTTGTAGTTGATAAATATTGTTCGGATGTTTCATTATGATTTATTTCTCTTCTGAGATAAGTCGTATAGGCTAGGTCGTCTCGATTATGGGATCTAGAGTCTTTTATAGTCATGTTAGCTGGCATAGTGAGGACATATAGTCGGATTCTGGACGTATTTCTCGGGTGTAGGAATTTAATGTTTTCGCGGCCAAGCATGCAGCAATGCAAAAATTTTAAATACCATGATTCTAGAGGTATGTACCTTAGTCGAGGACTCTGTGAATATCGTAGCCTTGCTCACTAGCATGACGAAGATTCCAAGTATCATAATTTTGGACAGACGCATATGATTATCGGACTGTGTATTTGAGGCTGTGATTGTTGGGGTGTTTGACCTAGAAGGAGGACGACCATTTTAATTTCGAGGACGAAATTTTCTAAGGAGGGTAGACTTGTAGCACCTAGTTTTAAAATGACGATTGTAGGCCTCAAAAATGAAAGTCACGCTGAGTTGATCAAGACAGAGTCAAAAGTCACGCTCAGTTGATCCAGACAATATAAACAAATCACGCTGGGGAGACAGCTCATCATTTGTCAGAGAGTAATTATGACTGACAGCACAACAGTCGAAGAATGTCTCTTCGTATGCCACGTATGCACAGACTTCGAGAGATCATCGCCGTCTATTGCGTGATTTTCGAAATCTTCTTCAGCAAGACTCAGTCTTCATCAAGTTGGCGTACCAAAAGGGTTTCTTGTCATTTAATGCGACTGACAAAGCAATCACTGTCAGAGATTTTGTGTCAGTCGAGACACGCCGAATCAAGACAGCTGGCAGTTCTATCTCAAGTCTGCGTGTATTTGTGATCTTCATCTCAAGTTTGCGTAGATTCTGAAGTTTTCTTCCTCAAGTTTGCGTGGATTTTTGAGTTCTTTGCCTCAAAGTCTGCGTGGATCCTGAAGCTTCCTGCCCCAAGTTTGCGTGGATTTTGAAGCTTTCTACACCGAGTTCGCGTGGATTTCGTCTTCAACAAGTCTGCGTGGATTTCATCAAATTGGAGTACGTGGCAGCCATGCCACTGATCTCTCGCCTGCGTGTCCTGTAACTTGCACACGACTCATGCATGATTGCCATGTGTTCAACAGTTACAGGCCACGTCCAGTAACTGCTCGCAGCCTTGCGTATGTTAAATCCTGCATGATTTTCAACTAAGCACAGGCTGTGAAGACAGTTATCTTTTCAGTTATTATTTTTGACTCTATAAATAGAGTTCTTTTTCTCATTCATTGTACAGATACATTGATATCTACTGTCAAAATTTTGAGAGCTTTTCTTCTTCGCATAGTCCAAGGGATAAAGCGATCGTCTTCTAGATCGGATTCCTACAGTTGTAATTTTCCCAGAAATACAACGAATAAAGAGAATTTCTTTATGGAAAACAAATTGGCGACTCTGCTGGGGAAAACCATCTTTTCTTCTGAGATGGAAACAACTCAATGCGACACTTCGTCAATCGGCTCGACGAAGAAGGTGATGACGATCAAATTCGATCAACTCGCCTATGAAGAAATGCAGCGGGCTAAGGGTGGCAAGCCCACTCCAGCCTCCATCATTACTGCCAAGTCGAAGGAACACTCTGTCTATGTCCCTAAGAATCAGTTGGCAGTCAATGGTGAAGTCTCTGCCACAGTGTCTGCTCCTAACACTGGCAAGAGCTCTGCTGCAAGCACACACACTCTTGTGCACTCGAAGATGACAGCAATCAAAGATCACGCTAACAGTACTGGCTCCTTAGCCAAATCTGTTCCAGTGTGTATCTCCAAAGTTGAAAGTCACGCTGATAGTACTGGCTCCTTAGCCAAATCTGTTCCAGCGTACAAATTCAACTCTAAAAGTCACGCTGACAGTACTGGCTCCTTAGCCAAATCTGTTCCAGCGTGCAAATTCAACTCTAAAAGTCACGCTGACAGTACTGGCTCCTTAGCCAAATCTGTTCCAGCGTGAAAATTCAACTCTAAAAGTCACGCTGATAGTACTGGCTCCTTAGCCAAATCTATTCCAGTGTGTAATCCCACATTCAAAAGTCACGCTGACAGTACTGGTTCCTTAGCCAAATCTGTTCTAGCGTGTAATTCTAAAATCAAAAGTCACGCTAACAGTACTGGTTCTTTAGCCAAATCTGTTTCAGCGTGTATTTCATCAGAGAAGAATAACTCCTTAGTTATCTCTTCTTCTTTACCGAATTCTACTAGAACTGGGGGTGGTCTTCCACACAAAGTCCCTTCAAAAAGGAATAACTCTTTAGTTGTTTCTTCTGCTCCTGTAGTTTTTACTTCAGGAACAGCTTTGACTGATACTTTTGTTAGTCAAAGGAAAGGAGATGGTCTTTTGACTACTCTTCCTTCTGGACATTCTATGTCTCAAAATCTGAATGAGTCTAAGAAGAAATATTCCTTAATATCTTCTCCTATGACTTCTTCAAATTGGGCACAGAATCTATCCATTAAAGAGGGTCTGTTACCAACTCCTAATCAAAGGAGTGGTTCAACTCTTCCTTCTCTGCAAATATCCAGATCAATGGAAGGAAAACTCCATGTTTCCAAAACCAATGTGTTACCTTCCACTGATTTAAGAACAAAACTCAGCACTTCTGGTGTTAAGAAACCATACCAATTGGATATGAAGATAAAAGATCCAGATGCAGAGTATGCAAGAAACTATGTGGCTTACATTAATCACTCTTTATATAATCAAGAGCCATTAAGACCCAAGAACAGGAAATATACTCCTCAATCTTCACAAACAGATTTACGGAAATATCTTCAACAGAAGAGAAGGAGTAATTCTATGTTAAAAGAACATGCTGAATGTGACTTCTATCCAAGAGTCATAATTCACTGCAGATGTCAATCAACGGTTCAAGACCACGGTGATCATGAATGTGACTTCCAGCCAAGAATCACAATGCAATGCAGATGTCAAACTAAATGACAGTCTGTCTTCAATAGGATTCAGTATGAACCTATACCTGATGAAGATGAGCCTTTGTTTGCCTCTGTCAACATGACTTCTCGGGACACCGGGGGTAGAGTTGATAGTCCAGATGGAGTATATAGAAACACCAGAGCAAGAGTCCTGGCTTCTAGTCAAAGAAATTTGATCCCTGAAATTGATTCTGAATTCCTTGGAGAATTTAACTTCCCAACTCTTCCTACTGGGGGTAATTCTCCTATAGTTGACTTTGATGCACGAAGCAATGATTCAGAACATACAACATCCACTAGTTCATCAATAATCCCTCATACAGTCACGACTTACATGGTTGATAGGAATACTGATGAACCTTCTTCTTCCTTGACTCCTCAAGATCAAAGAATTGCTTCTTTGGAACAGCAAATGAAGTCTATGACTGACACAATGAAGTCGATGTATGAACTCATGACAGCTCAGTTGCAAAATCGACAGACTGTACCAGATGCCATACCAGTTGATACTGATATAAGTTCAGTACAAGTTCCTCCAGCAGTACAATCCAATACTCCTGGACCAGCTCAACTAAATCCTAGTCTCTCTGGAGCTGGGGGTAGTGCTTACAATGCTGTTCCTTCTCCCAACTATTCTCTACAAGCCACAACTCCACAATCTTCGGGAGTTGTCTCTGAAGAATTGAAGAATCTCAAAACTCAATTCGAGGCATTCAAACAAAAGAATGGTTTACAAAGATTAGGCATCAAGCAGAATGGAAGCAAGTATCATATCCTCCTAAATACAAGTCTCCTACTATCTCATTCTATGATGGAACCACTTCTCCAAGTCAGTTTATCAATCACTTTGAAGTGATGACTGATCAACTGCAACCAAGTGATGCCCTCCTTACTCGGGTATTTATTGGATGTCTCAAGGGAACGGCTTATGAATGGTATAGGAGTCTTCCAGATGGGAGCATTACCTCATTTACTAGTTTCAAACAGATGTTTCTTGAAAGGTTCTATGAAGGGCTGAATGACATGACTATGTCTGCTCTTATTAGAATCAAGCAGAAAAATAATGAATCCACAGAGGAATACATTGAACGGTTTCGAAGAGAAGCTCTGAAGATGCCTCTTGGAACTCCTGATGCTGTCACCATTGACACGTGCAAATCAAACTTGTTGCCAATCATCAGTATATGGACAGGGTCTACTCAATTTCAAGATTGGCCTTCCTTCATAGTCAGTGCCAAAGCTGCAAAAATCAGTGCTGAAACCTTCAAAGGTTTAGGAGTGCAGATGACTCCTAAAGAAACAGGACAAGGTGCTAACAATAAAAACAATGCTCGTAAGGGAAAAGAAACTCTTGAAGTTAATCTTCAGAGCAAAGATACATCAACTGTTCAAACTTCTTCTGCAATTCAACAATCAAGAACACCTCTCCCCAAAGAAGAATATTCTTTCGATGACGACGATGTCCTTGGTATCTTTGAATGTCTGCTGAAAGGTAATAAGATACAATTACCTGAGATCAAGAAACCTGATGAAGCTGGTAAGACAGATCATCCCAAATACTGCCCATATCACAGAATGCTGGGTCATACAATTCGTACATGTTATGTACTGAAAGGAAAGATCCAAAAAATAATTAAATCTGGAGCTATCTCTCTTACTCCAAAAGAGAAGACTGTCACTTCTAATGTCGTCTCTATGCAATTCGGAGATTTCCCTCCTCAACTCCTTGAAGGTGGGATTGTTCCTATTCCCAAGGCGACTCTTGAAATAGTAAATATTCCTCTTCCACAGTCTGAAGGATTAGCACCAATCACTTTGGAGACTGGAGAAATCATGTGGATCTATCCTGATCTAGTGGCAGATTTCGAATCGCCTTCTCCTCAAAAGATTTCTTTTCGAAAGTCCAAGAAGGCTGGAAAGATCAAGTCATGTCATATGACTTCTCTTGGGTCTACCTCTGACACAGAGCCAAAAGACAAAGAAGAAGCACTTGTTAGTGCTACTCGAACGGGGAAACCTTACCTAAAGGATTATTCTAAAAGTCCTGAGGATCCTCTTGACATCTCTCCAGCTGATAAAAATGCTTCTAATGTTCTTCCTGAAGAAGAATCATCCACTGAACCTGTTCTTCCCAAGTCTACAGCTTTGGAGAAAGGCAAACAACAGGCTCGGTTTGATAAGCCAATCAAGAAGTCCTCTCCTCTTGGACTTCAGAAGCCTTATAATTTCGACATTTTAGCTCAGCTTGCTAATACTCCAGCTAGAATGTCCCTCTTTGAACTTCTACGTCTTTCCAAAGAGACTCGGGAGACGTTAAGTGAAGCACTTCTACAAGCTGACTCTTGTCTTGCACAATTGAAAAAGCCAGATGCGGAACCTGCCACTTGCTTACATTGCAACAGTGTACTGGAGATTATCCCAAATATCACCTTTACACAAGATGACATGCTACTGGAGGATAATCGACATGACCGACCTCTCTACTACACTGGTTATATTGATACGATGAAGATAGATCGTATCCTCATTGACCCAGGGTCTGCTATAAGCATAATGCCGAAGAGTCTGTTGGATGAACTAAAAATCTCTCTTCACAAGCTCTCCAAGACGGTTACTACTATCTTGGGATTCAATCAAAGCCGAAGCGAGCCTTTGGGAAAGATTCATCTGAAGCTTCAGATAGGCGATTTCAGATCTAAAGTCACTTTATATGTGATCGAGATCGCGGGATCCTATAATCTTCTTCTGGGGAGGCCCTTTCTTCATGAAAATAATGTGGTGCCTTCTACTCTTTATCAATGTTTTAAATACATTGATAGCAATAAAAGAGTACAAAAAGAAGTTGCTGATATAAATCCCTTCCATGGGGTTGAAGCTTATTTCAATGATTCCCGAATGTACAAAGAAGAGTATACAAGGATCATACAAGCTATGGAGAAAGAAGATGCACAAAGTGAGACTTTAATAATCCCTGTTAAAAGTCGAACTATCAGCAACAATCTCTTAAACCCTCTGGAGAAGATTCTTTCATCATCCCAGTGAGTGGACGGATCTCTCCGTTACCTCAGTCATCTACTCAAAATACACTGATCATTCCTGTCAGTGGGCGTACTACAGTTCCTGTATCTTCACAAGATACTCTGCTAATTCCAGTTGGAGGGCGGATTATTCTTCTATCTCAAACTTCAAGGGAGCTCACCTCTTCTGAGCCATTTGTTATCCATCTTAATCGAAGCAACGCTTCTTCTCGTTCTTCTTCTCCCCCTTTAGTCATTGACTTGGCTAAAATCTCTAAGGCTCAGCCTTCTTCCAATGTAAATATTGCTGCTTTTACATTTAATGAAAAGTCTCCACCTTTGCAGTACGTTGATGTGTGTAATTATGTTCATAGTTATTTACATCTGTTAGATGACTTGAACACAATAACCATAGGAGTTGTACAGACTGTTCATACAGATGTATCTCTAGAACCTGTACAATCTTCATACTTTCTAGTTCCAAGCAGAAAGCCAGGAGACATTCCAATATTCTTCTACAAAGGACCTCAAAATCCTTCTGATCTTGAAGATGATGACAAAAATGATGATACTGGAAGATTACAACTACGTCGTTATAGTCAGCAATCTAGAGACATCATCAAAAATATGGGCTATGACTTCAGGACTGGCCTCAATGATGGAAAAGGAAGAAAAATATCTGTCCGGATTCCTCCTTTGAAATATGGAAGGACGAAATGCGGATTGGGTTATACTGCTCCTACTCCTTTTATCAATATTATCCATGAAGATCTCGAGTCTGACGAAGATAAGAGATCTGATTCTTCTAGTACCACTTCTTGGGATTCCGATACAAGTATCGGGGACTTCTACTGCAACATTCTGTCTTCCAATATGGTTTCTATTGTCTGTTTTGAAAAATGATTCATACTTGACGGGTCATCTGTTCATCTGACAGTTCATCCGTTCATCTGACGATTCATCCGTTCATTTATGCCTGATGGTTCATCCGTTCATCCATCCGACGGTTCGCCCGTTCATTATAATCTGACGGTTAACCCGTTCATTCATCTAGTCTTTTGATTTTCGAGTCTAAAGATCATGAAAAATTGAGTTCAAAGATATTTTTATGTCTGAATTCTATTTTTTCCAATCAGTATTGAACTAAGATCATTTCTGGTTTAATATCATTTGATAGAATTACAAAGTTCGTTTGTATATTCTATTCTACTGAAATATGTCATGTAACATTTACCTCTGAACATATTTTCTATGAATCTATCATTATCAAAACAGCAAAACCAAAAGTCAGATCAAGAACTTTTATTTGTTGTCATTTTATAATCAAAACATGGAATACAAGTGAAAGTGAAAATAAAAAAAGGGGGGGAATTCACTTGCTTGGAGTTATCAGCTCCCTAATACGATCTAGAACAACATTCAGTTTCTCTTCATGAGTTTTTCTAACTCTTTCTGCTGCTACAATTGTAACATTCTGTTCATCAAAAGTAATGATGGCAGACTGGCGACGATTGGCTTCTTCAATCTGTTCCGCCTGCATCTGTTCCCGTTCCTTCTGAAGAATCTCGCAACGTTCGGCTTCAAAGATATAAGCCGTAGCAACCTCAGCTTGTTTTGTTTCCATGACAGCAATATGCTCTTGAAGACGAGCTAATTCCTCTTTCAACTTCTTCAATTCTTCAGTCTTGGATGTGTTGTCTTTTTCTAAAAGCTCTACTCTTTGACGAGCAGCTAATATTTTTTCGCCCTTTTCTACTAATTTTTCAGTAGAAGAGGCAAGAAATGCTTCAAAAGCTGCCTGTTGAGACCGTACTTCATTCTCTAGTTGCTCAATCTCAGCTACAGTCAAAGATTGAATGTCCTCCTTCTTAGTCTTCCAGTATTTTCGGATAGTTACCTCTAACTCATCCAGGAGATGTTCGAAGAAGATGCACTGAGATGCACAACCAGCATGTCGCAGCGCCATCAGTGGGAATTTGACCATAGTTCTGAGATCAGAAAAGGGCATAGCTTCATCCTTCAAGAATCGTCTGGAATATATATCTAAATATGAATAAATGATCTCCGGATACATTCCCAGGGTTCTTGCTAGCCCAGTCTCAAATCCAGGAGTTGCTGTCATCATGGAAGAAGAAGCTTGAATATTCTCTATCCTCGGAACAGAAGTATGTACGACAGGAGAAGTTGGCAAGTGTGAACTCCCTTCATCAGCATCAGCTTGGATAAGCGGAGCATGAGTCGAGCTCATTGCTGCAGCTGTTCCTACAATTAAAGAAAAATATGATTAGCATTTAAAGGCAGAGAAACAGCGGAAACAGAAATAAAGTTCTACCTGGCTGAGGTTCATATTCAGTATGTGGAGGGAGTTTTGCTTCTTCTCGCAGCCGGTCCATGACTGTATCCGATACTTGCTTTATATGGCTGCTTCCAGCTCCAGAATTACTGGGTGCTACAGCATTGTTTGGTGATTGAACAGGTTCAGGGATAAAATTCATTCTGTTCCCCTTCACTTTATCCGCATCATAAGGAGTTGAAGTGTCAGCATGCCAGTCTTCTCCTCCTTCAGCTTCTTCTTCTTCTTCGTCTTCAGGATGAGCTTCTGATTCAGAATCAATGATATTTACATCTTCATGAGTCTCTGGAACAATAACGATAGCAAGCTCAGTATTGGTTGCCGGTTCAGTTGTCTCTGGAATATCGGGTCGAAGAATGATATCTTGATAAACATTCTTTAACAAATCATCAGCAGCTGATAGTTCAGACGCCGGCACGTCTTCATCGCCTCTGGCCAAAGAAATGTTTTCTTCAGCTTGAAATTCAGGAACTTCTGGCTGTTTGATAGCTTCTTCCGGAACTGTTGCTTCTTCAGAGTAATCAATCTGGTCATCCAGTGCTTGAATGACGCCTTCTCTCCTATGCTCAAATGGGATTATCCTCGTCTCCGAGGGTTCAATAGCTACTCCACTTGTGGTGGGAGCAGTTGTTTCCTGAGCTTGAACAGACTCTACTTCAGTCTGTTCAGTTGAAGCTGTTGCAAGGTGAATATCATCAGATTCGGTCTTCTCAGTAGAAGCTGCTTCATTGATTTCCGGCAGAGCTCCTCCACTCATGATTGTCTCTAGGAGTTTATTGTCCTTAATTTTGCTGACAGACTTTTTAACATATTTGCCTCTCGACCTCCTTATCAAAGGAGTGTCGTCTTCATCAGTCTCTTTATCCTTATCAGCGGCATCGTCTTCATCAACTGATATACCGCCCAAAGATGAAGTAACAGTCACCGAGACCCCTTTCTTCTTATTCTTGGATGTTTGAGACCTAGTACTCCTCTTGGAGATGGTCTCAGATTCGTCACTTCTCTTCCTCTTAGAAAGAGATATAAATATAGGAGGAAGGACCTCATCAGGAAAATTTCCTTCCTGGAATAATTTATAGGGAGGCTCAACTTCTGTTGTCTCATCTTCGGGTTCTGAAGGAAAGTGCTGAATAACAATTTTCTTCTTTGACCTCTTCGATGGAGCTGGATCATCCTCTGCAACAAAGGTCTTCAGATTGAAACTCGGTCTGAAAGTGCTCGACGACACATAGAAACGTGCATACGTATAAAGCATCTTTGGCCCCGAGGTAGACAAAGGATTAGGCATAGAGAATACGACCTTTGTATCTCTAGCTACAAAATATCTCCAAGCTCGAGCTCCGTCAATGAGTCCTCCGCGAGCAGATAAACAAGTAGTGGTGTTCCCAACATGGAGTTGGTCATACCCGAATTGTCTGGCAAATCGGCTTGGTAAATATGGTTCCAGATATGCCATTTCTTCGTGACGATATACCAGATGAGAGGGTCAGATCCTCTGTAACCATTGGAAGGCTACATCATCTAGTCGGTTTCCCATATCTCCGTCCATCATATTTAAGGGCATACTTTCATAACCCGATGGTGGAGGGACACATTGGATCGACCAATATGATGCTCGATTTAAGACATTTCTGCATTCTGGGAGGGTGTGAACCTTCCAGAACGTCTCTCCAGAATACCTCTCCAAAAAAAGACTGCTACTCCCTCCTGCCCTTGGAGGTTTCAGACCATCATGATGAAGGAGAAGCCAACCATATAAAAATGTGAAAGGCATCTCTATTCTTGGGAATTCTTCAGTCATCAGCCTCTGAGCAGACAGCATGGTAGTCACAAAATTCCGAAGACCTGCATTCAGTCTACAGGTCATCGCCGATAATAAATCCAACTTATAACCATACACAAGGCGCACCGCCGCAAAGATAACGCCTCTGTGTATCCTGTCCAAGGAGCTGGAGCCAGGAATGATGAATCTTCTTAACCACAGGGATAGGAATCCGGCCAGATGACCGTTCCTCGACAGACTCTTGCTACTCTGCCTCACATAAGAGCTGAAAGTGGTTCCAGCTTTGAACTCGTACCAGTCTTCAGTGATAGTGAAATCTTTGCAATCATATTTCTCCAGCAGATAAGTGATTTCACTTTCAGAAAGAGGCTTGAAGTTGCTAATCTGGTACCACCTCTTCTCATTTATTTTCTTCTCATCCTTTTCACGATTCATGAAAAGGTATGACATTCACTTCTGTATGTGGTTACCGGCTTCATCTTTGGAACCCTTATAATATAGAGTACATGTGCCAAAATGGCACATCATCTCTTCAAATAGATGAACCATCTCTGGGTTCTTCTCTGACAGAAAGTTCAGTTCCTCTATCGTAGGAACATACTCCTCATACGGTAGCGAACCTGAAGGCAGGTGTGAGATGTATTCCATCTCGTGAAGGGCGAAGCCCATCTCTCCTTTTGGAGTCATAAAAGTCCCCGTCCTGTAGTTGTATCTCTCAACTAAAGCCAGGAACAGAAAAGGGTTAGGCTTGAAGCCGTAGGATGAATTGACGACGGCATCATAGAGATTTATCTTCTTCAGCTCAGTTTCAAAATTCTCTAAAGCCCAGTGGACTAAAGTCCTCCATCTCACATTCTCATGATTCATTAGACCATTCATCCTTGGCGTCGAATCGGTCGAGTAGAATGCATTCTTGTTGGACATGAATTCGTTTATGAAAATGGGCATCCTAAACGGCATTAATATAGCTGAGTCTTCAGGTGGTATGCATCCAGGCTTCAGACCCCGAAACACTGATACATGATCCTCCGGGGCACTGAAAAATCCCTCTTTCCTGTAAATAATACGGCTTGCTTTCGCCTGCTGATATTCAGTCAAATACCAAGACATCTTTCTCGGATAGCTGGCATGCATAAGTCTCATGATTGACAAGCCCCGGGAAACCTTTGGCCAATATATGGGTTGTTTCACATCCCCCTCAAAGCAGAAGCACACCTTCTCCCTAATGCCCTTTGGCTGAGATTTTTGTGCTATAGCATCTCCGAACAAGAATGCTGGTTTCTTATGGGATACCAGATCTAGACTTTGGAAAGGTTGTCCATTCATCAAGCAAAGTAAGGTTGTGTGGTCTTGATTAGCCAACAGTGATAGTCTTGCTTCAGGAAGATCAAAATGAGGGAATGTTATATGAGATAGATCATGCTTAAATGAAATACTCAAGCACCCTTCAAAATCTGCTTCTTCGCTTCGGATGTTTACTACAGAAAATGACAAGAAGACAAAGTCAGATATACCTATGTCTATGCGTGTATTACAGTATTTGAAGAAAAATTCAAAAGTCACACAGACTCCACATGGATATATTACTGTGACATGCTGAGTGATTTATTCATGTGGATGATTAATTCACGCAAAGCTCAGACAGATTAGGATAAAAGTCACGCATCATTTGCCAGAATCACATTTAAATGGAAAAGTTCTTCCACTAATCTATCCAGAAGATGACTCTCAGAAGCCTGCGTGAATAATTCAACATTGACATCTCTGTCAACATGTGAAAAATCACGCAGCGTCATCCTGAAAGCTGCGTGACTATTTCAACATGGACATTTCTGCCAACGTAAAAAGTCACGCAGAATCATGAGAACCATGCTCCTTTACACAGAGCTTCGTAAACACGAAGATGTGAAGTATGGCTGACCCTAAAGAGGGGGCATACTTTATTAAATATCCTTTGCCCTAAGGAGGGGGAATATATTTCTGAAGTTTAATATCTTAAGATCCTAAAAAAATTCTATGTGGAGTTCATCTTCATCCTCTTTGACAGTTTGTGTTCTTCCATCACTTACGATGCATAGGAGCTCGCGGGACTTCTTGTCGAGGAAGTCTGTCAGTTGTGGCACGCGACGAAGTCGCAGGGGCTTTCCCCTTGGCCTGAACATCAGCTTTTTTGGGAGCCATTGCTGCAGAAAAAGTAGAAGAAGAAGTCGAAGAGGAAGGAGTTCGTCGGGGAAGATGAAGTTCTCTTCTGTGGGTTCTCTCTTTCAAACGCAAGTAAAGAAAGAAAGAAGTAATCTATGGCTTATTTATAGGCTCATAAAGAATTCTAAATGACGGTCAAGTCATTATTGCCTCGATATTTGGAGATTTGCACGGGATCCTAACAGCACAGAATCCCAACAGTCTAAACATCTCGGAGTAAATCTCTCATTTTGGAGTCATCTCAGCGTGACTAAATCTATTTTATCATCTCTGTTTTCAAAGTATTTCGAAATAATTTATCATTTTTTCAAAAACTTTGAAGGGGGTTTTGTAGGCCTCAAAAATGAAAGTCACGCTGAGTTGATCAAGACAGAGTCAAAAGTCACGCTCAGTTGATCCAGACAATATAAACAAATCACGCTGGGGAGACAGCTCATCATTTGTCAGAGAGTAATTATGACTGACAGCACAACAGTCGAAGAATGTCTCTTCGTATGCCACGTATGCACAGACTTCGAGAGATCATCGCCGTCTATTGCGTGATTTTCGAAATCTTCTTCAGCAAGACTCAGTCTTCGTCAAGTTGGCGTACCAAAAGGGTTTCTTGTCATTTAATGCGACTGACAAAGCAATCACTGTCAGAGATTTTGTGTCAGTCGAGACACGCCGAATTAAGACAGCTGGCAGTTCTATCTCAAGTCTGCGTGTATTTGTGATCTTCATCTCAAGTTTGCGTGGATTCTGAAGTTTTCTTCCTCAAGTTTGCGTAGATTTTTGAGTTCTTGCCTCGAAGTCTGCATGGATCCTGAAGCTTCCTGCCCCAAGTTTGCGTGGATTTTGAAGCTTTCTACACCGAGTTTGCGTGGATTTCGTCTTCAACAAGTCTGCGTAGATTTCATCAAATTGGAGTACGTGGCAGCCATGCCACTGATCTCTCGCCTGCGTGTCCTGTAACTTGCACACGACTCATGTATGATTGCCATGTGTCCAACAGTTACAGGCTACGTCTAGTAACTGCTCGCAGCCTTGCGTATGTTAAATCCTGCATGATTTTCAACTAAGCACAGGCTGTGAAGACAGTTATCTTTTCAGTTATTATTTTTGACTCTATAAATAGAGTTCTTTTTCTCATTCATTGTACAGATACATTGATATCTACTGTCAAAATTTTGAGAGCTTTTCTTCTTCGCATAGTCCAAGGGATAAAGCGATCGTCTTCTAGATCGGATTCCTACAGTTGTAATTTTCCCAGAAACACAATGAATAAAGAGAATTTCTTTATGGAAAACAACGATAATTTTAAAATTTTGTAATTATAATCATTTAATAATAATATTTAAACCATGTTATAATTTTTGGTGATTTTTAATTAATTTAAAACTATTTAAAATGTTGAATTGTGATTTTGATGGTTAACTAGTGTAACCCTAGAATTGCTAAGCGTAGAGACTAACTATGACCATGGGAGCCTAGTCATGTGACTAGAATATCATATTACTACTTTTTAGCCTAGGAGTATTTTGGTTATTTTGACAATTTTGTGAAATTGTGATTTATATAAATAAAATATGTACTAGCTAATTATTTGAGACTTGACCTAGAATCTTAGCCTAATCTAGATTAGCCTTGAGCTTAGAGTCTTGATTAGGATAATCTAGTAAATGACAAGATGAACAATATCTAGATATTTCTAAGTAGAATAGTTTTTCCCTTAGGATATTTGTGAAAAGGAAAGCCTTAGGACTATTGGACCAATAGGAGGACTAGGAATTGGGTGGACAAACCTTAGCCACTCATCTAAAACCCTAACCCTAGCCTTTATCAACAGCCATCAAGAGGCTACACCCCTATTTAATCACATCATCAAAGTTCTTGCCTTTTTTTTAAATACCAACTAAGAACCCTACTTGTGTTCTTCCCCAAAATTTCACCAATTCTTCATTCCTTCTCCAAATTGGACCAAACCAATTGCGTTGGACTCCCCTACAGTAGAGGATACCAATAGTGGGCAGCTAGCAAAGATTTTAGGGCTTGGGATCGTTGTAAGTGGGAGAAGGGCTCTCATTTTAAAGCCTATTTCATTGAGGTTTCACCCTCAATAGGTAACACCTATCAAACACCTTTAAATTCCCAATTTCTTTCCATAGATGCATCCATTTAGGGTTCTTCTAGGTGTTGTAATGCCCCGTTCCACTCAGTCAATCGGAGGAATCGGAACGCTAACGGCGTTCGGACTTAGCCTTGCAACGGCTGCTCGAAGACATTGCTCGGTCGAGGCGACCGCTCGCTCGGGTGGGGTAGTTTCGATGAACTTGTCTCATCTTAGCCTTCACATAATAAATCGCATGTTTTCAACTTGCACAAGTAGACTTGATAATAAAAGAGACGAATTCACATAGCTAAAAGAAATAATCCTGACGGGTCGAATTGAGTTAGAATATGAAAAGGTCCAACGGTCGGCTTAGAGTTGGTGCACGGCGTGCTTTGAAAATGACACTCGGTCCGTCGTCCCATGGCTTGGAAGAAGAAAATTTTGGTATTAGCCACAAGCTAAGATTTAGACAAATTTATAGGCGTCGCCCGCATAAATATTTCATAAAGCATGCACGGTCTCTTCGCCCAAGGCGTGGCATAGCCTCTGCTTGCCGACGGGTTAAGTTGTATTGCACGGCTTTTGGCATAAGTCTAGGCACCCCAAATAACTTGGTTGTTCAAAGTCGAACGCGTGCACGGCACGTTCCCACGACGCAAAGCTTGACGCAGCCTTTGCTCGTCAAGTTGTTGCAAAGTAAGTTAGACAAGTTACGTTAAGCTATCAGGAGTAGTAGCAGGCACGGCCCTATGAGTTCTACAGCTGGGTATAACCATATAGTCTCACGATTGTAAGGCCCGTCATATAGAGTATGACTTGGGTGGTGGTGTCACATAGTATTTCAAGTTGGTTTAAGATATGATGTCACGGACTTAGTGTTTAAGACACGGGCCACGGATGATTTATTGAGTTTGGAAAGTGTTTCAATAGATGTTCTTGAGTTGAGTGAAATGATAGGGCAAGAAAGAAAAATGCTCGCAACTGGGTCATCGAGGCAAGAAAGAAGAATGCTCGCGACTAGGTCGTCGAGACAAGAGAGAAAAATGCTCGCGACTGGGTCGCCGAGGCAAGGTCTCAGATGTGAGAAGTATTGAACTTAGCCCTGAAAGAGATGGTAACACTAGATGTATATTGACTGTGTGAGACGTCAGTTCGAGCCGAGTCTTGCATGGTCATTGGACAACTTGTACAAGGTAAAATAAACTATTTTTCGAACGACGACCCAGGCGGGCCCATGGGAACCGTTGCGATAGAGACATTCATAGCTGTGCTGGATGACCATACGGGTTAGCGGAAACTTGCAGCGGAGCTAGCTACTCGTACTGGCAAGGAGCGTCCGTCTAATCAAAAGCTAAAAGGGAGTCCATTATAGCGCTGGGCGCTAGTGACTAGTTCATATAGATGAGTCGGCATGGGCGACGATCAGCGTGTATGCCTTTGGATTGAGTCGAGTATTGAGTGTAGTACATCAAGGAAGTTGAGTTGAAAGTGTTTGTACAGTTGGAACAAAAAATGCTGGGCCTAAGATTTGGTTGCAACGTAGGTGACGTGCTTCGGCACGAGATGTGGCGTCAAGTCTTATGTTGTCGGCATATAAGTTGTATATTTTGGATGTGAGTTGTCTTGAGTTTAAGTCAGGAAGCACCGCAAGGCAAAGTTGGTCGAGTGATACTTAGTTCACAATGTCTTGATGGGTCAGTTGATGATTAAGTAGCAAAGGGCCGTGAGGCGGCGATATGGTTAAGTCATACTGAGTTGCGAGGCATGGCCTCAATATGGGTTTGTAGTACGGTCACATGGAAATGAAGTCTATCGTGTAGTTGCGTCTCTGATTTTAAGCCGTAAGGCAAGCATGACTTGATAGGCTAACGTTGATGTCGCAAGCACGGGATGGTCTAGAGACACAAAATAGGCCAAGGCGTCGGTCCTAAAATAATCCTAAGGCAAGACTAGAAAGACAATTGATAAGAAAGGACTATGTTGCACAAAGTAAATCAAACGTGTTGGTTTTGTATGGGTGGGCGAGGAGCTCATTCCACCAGTACAGTTAAGTACTGACACCCACATAGTTTTTATGTGCAGGCACAGGTAGAAGCTCGTGGCGCGGAGCTCGCTTGGATGCGTCGAAGCACGGAGTTCCTTGGTGATTCGAAGCATACGGCCGCATGGAGTCAGGACTTATACGGGACATAATGTATGGACATCGCCTTCCAAAGCATCCGCTGGCTCAAGACATGTATTAAGAGAAGAGAGAGAGCTGAGTGACTTGTAATGTGAGATGAGTGAGCTTGATTGAGCTTGAGAGACTTGTAATCTAGGCCTTGTGCCCCATTGTAACCTTTGTTTCAATATCAATAAAGAGCTTCTTTTGAATAACTTGTGTTTTGTTCTAATTTTTGCTGCTATTATTCAATGTCTCTGCATGGGACTTCTGTGCGACGACCCCGTCGCAGCCGCTGAAATCGCCCGTTATGAAACCCGCCTTGTACGAGCGCAATCTAGGCTCGTACGGCATCACGCCTTAGCGAGGACGATCGTTCCTACGGGAGCGGGGCGTGACATAATGGTATCAAAGCACGGCTTTACGTTCTTGGACTTTCGATTGAATTCTTTAACTCCGATATTTCTGTGAACTCTGAATGTTGCTTCCGCAAGTGTTATCGTTGGTGCACTCTCTCTCAATTGTCCCACGGGATGTCCATACAATAAGTCTAAATAATTTACATAATATAGGAAAACAGTTTTTGAAAAGAAACAAAAAGATAGTTTGCGTAAGCACGGTTGGCTAAGTCGGGCTGGGCATATACACCAAAGTTGTGTCGACCTTAGAAAAGTCGAGTGCGAGAATTGAATAGTGTCGAGCAAGAATGAGTTGAACTCGCTTGAGTAAAGTGAGACGACTATCGGTAGGGGTACTATCGAGCGACGATAACGTCGGTGCGATGTAGATGAGCGTGCTTGGAAATTGAGGAATGGTTCGAACGAAAGATTTGAAGAAGTAGATTTTGATTCGAATGATAGTTGAGAATTTGATAAATGACTTCATCCCTGAGTGGTGTATGCGATAGCCTCAGGGATGTCGATCGATTGAGTGAGGATGGGGGTATCGATGAGTCTATCCGCAAGCATCGCGTATATGCAAAGCCTTAGATTGAGTGTCGTTGAGCAAAAATATAGTTTTAAAGATTTTGATGAGTCCATTCGAACAACTTAGAAATTGACGCGCACGGAACGTGCACGGGATTGAGGATTGTGCAAGTATGAAACGTGAAGATGATTTAGTAGATAAATTAAATCGAAGAAAAGTTAAGGTGTAGCGAACGGATGACTTGATAAAGGAAATCGATAGGTGAAATCGAATAGAGAAAGTTAGCACGATGGGAAGATGGCGTGCATAAAAAAGTTAAATGTTGAAGTTACATAATGGCTTTAAGGATTGGATTGAATGTTGCTCAATGATTTGAGTTAGCAAGGAATGATGCGAATTGAGGAAATACATTGGTCAGTGACTTAAGATGGACGGATGAACGATACGTGAGTTTGGTTTGAGGAAATTGATGTTGTGAATGAATTGAGAGATAATGATCGAACTTAAATTTAATGTCAAGGAGATTATCCAGTCGGACGATAGCACCATTCGCACGACTCAGAATTTGCTGTAAAGGAAGATCGTCAGGTTACGCATGTAATCAATGGTATTGAGGCGTATCAAAGATCGACATGCGATAACTCGGGGGTATTCTGACTCGGCGAATGACGATCGTACAAGTGTTATTGTTCGGTTGGATGCTATACTTAGGATTTTGATTGAGATGGATGTTGGACGAAAATGATTGTGTCTTGATAGTTACGCGGATAACCATATCGTCGACATTCTTGTCTTGCGCGAGCGCAACTCCAGTCTCGCATATGCGTCATATCGAATTTGGGGCGATTGTTCCGCGTGAGCGCTGACATGGTGATTCATGTTACGGGAGTAATTGAACTCATAGAATTTTGGACACGACAACTTTGATTGTCTTGACTTGTCGATTTGATACGAAGGAGAATTCGAGGATGTTAGGACTTACGATTGATGAATAAAATAAACTTGAGGATTGATTAGGTCCAATCTGTGCATCGAGAATGAACTAGTCTAGACACAAAACAAGAGTTACGTCCCGATGAGGATGATTATCCCGCGAAAGCATGCAAGGTGATTCATGCCCACCGTGGATAATCCGACTCGCGTGAGATCGGGGCGCAATGTATTGTTAAGTCAGATGACCTTGTGATCGATTTCGTGAATTGGGATAAATGACTTAGGGAGTATGGAATGTAAATTATGGTTTAGCGATGAATTATGTCGTAGCATGCTTGACTTGGAAGGATTGATAGGCGTATTATGTCGAACGTATTCGAAGAAATAGACTATGCGAAATGGCTTGATGAACGAAGTGATATTGATATGTCAAGGAATTGGGTAAAACGTGAGTTATCGTAGGATGGCTTTGCTGAATGACTCGGACCCCGTACGACAAATGTTGGGATGTGTGTAGGCAATCTATGCTCAAAGTTTAGAAATCGGAGTGATGCGAGCTTGGGTAGAAAATCCCGTACTATCAACTTGGTTTGACCTTAGGATGGGGTCAGCGTGGATATTGTTGTTTGGAAACTATGATTTCAATACTGACGAATGACCTTAGTCTAAAGACATAGCCTAGCGGCTAGGCAAGACGTCCATGTTGCGAGAGCTAGTATCGGTGCGAGTGATCTTGAGGATTGATTGGTTGGGATATTCGTATTGATGAATGGAATGATTCGGGAATATGAAAATACCACTCATGAGCCTCGGCTGACATGCATGTATATCAAGGATGCTTGATGCGTACACGATCCGACTCGAGTGGTAATGGTAGAATTCGCTATCACGAGGCTTGGCTGAAATACATGTATTTTGGGGACGCCTAAAATATGTGCACGATCCATACTAAGTGATACGTTGAATTCAAATAAGACTTGAGGAACAGAAAAGTGTCGAGGATTTTGAGATCGTAAGTTTTGAAGAAAAGATCGAGGGTAGCACGAGCGTGGCTCGGATTTGGAAAATGCATAGGAGAAGTATGTACGAGAGTCCTTGAACGTTGAGTAAAAGTGATAAGTCGATCAGTATACTCAGTTAGTTTCGAGGACGAAACTTTTTCTGAGTGGTGTATGATGTAGTACCCCATCCCGCTCAGTCAATCGAAAGAATAGGAATGCTAACGGCGTTCGGACTTAGCCTTGCAACGGCTGCTCGAAGACATCGTTCGGTCGAGGTGACCGTTCGCTCAGGTAGGGTAGTTTCGGAGAACTTGTCTCATCTTAGCCTTCATATAATAAATCGTATGTTTTCAACTTGCACAAGTAGGCTTGATAATAAAAGAGACGAATTCACATAGCTAAAGGGAATAATCTCGACGGATCGAATTGAGTTAGAATATGGATAGGTCCAACGGTCGGCTTAGAGTTGGTGCACAGCGTGCTTTGAAAATGACACTCGATCCTTCATTCTGTGGCTTGGGAGAAGGAAAAGTTGGTATTCGCCACAAGCTAAGAGTTAGACAAATTCATAGGCGTCGCCCGCATAAATGCTTCATAAAGCATGCACGGTCTCTTCGCCCAAGGCGTGGCATAGCCTCTGCTCGCCGACGGGTTAAGTTATATTGCACGGCTTGTGGCATAAGTCTAGGCACCCCAAATAACTTGGTTGTTTAAAGTCGAACACGTGCACGGCACGTTCCTACGACGCAAAGCTTGATGCAGCCTTTGTTCGTCAAATTGTTGCAAAGTAAATTAGGCAAGTTACGTTAAGCTATCAGGAGTAGTAGCAGGCACGGCCCTATGAGTTCTACAGCTGGATATAACCATCTAGTCTCACGATTGTAAGGTCCATCATATAGAGTATGACTTGGGCGGTGGTGTCACATAGTGTTTCAAGTTGGTTTAAGACACGATGTCACGGACTTAGTATTTAAGGCACGGGCCACGGATGATTTATTGAGTTTGGAAAGTGTTTTAATAGATGTTCTTGAGTTGAGTGAAATGATAGGGCAAGAAAGAAGAATGCTCGCAACTGTATCGTCGAGACAAGAAAGAAGAATGCTCGTGACTGGGTCATCGAGGCAAGAAAGAAAAATGCTCACGACTGGATCGCCGAGGCAAGGTCTCAGATGTGAGAAGTGTTGAACTTATCCCTGAAAGAGATGGTAACACTAGAAGTAGATTGACTGTGTGAGACGTCAGTTCGAGTCGAGTCTTGTATGGTCATTGGACAACTTATACAAGGTAAAATAAACTGTTTCTCGAATGGCGACCCAGGCGGCCCATGGGAACCGTTGTGATAGAGACATTCATAGCTGTACTGGATGACCACACGGGTTAGCCGGGACTTGCAGCGGAGCTAGCTACTCGCGCTGGCAAGGAGCGTCCGTCTAATCAAAAGCTAAAAGGGAGTCCATTATAGTGCTGGGCGCTAGTGACTTGTTCATACAGATGAGTCGGCATGGGCGGTGATCCGCGTGTATGCCTTTGGATTGAGTCGAGTATTGAGTATAGTTTATCAAGGAAGTTGAGTTGAAAGTGTGTGTATAGTTGGAACACAAAATATTGGGCCTAAGATTTTGCTACAACGTAGGCGACGTGCTTCGGCACGAGAAGTGGCATCAAGTCTTATGTTGTCGGTATATAAGTTGCATAGTTTGGATGTGAGTTGTCTTGAGTTTAATTCAAAAAGTGCCGCAAGGCAAAGTTGGTCGAGTGACACTTAGTTCACAATGTCTTGATGGGTCAATTGATGATTAAGTAGCAAAGGGCTACGAGGCGGCGATATGGTTAAGTCATACTGAGTTGTGAGACATGGCCTCAATATGGGTTTGTAGCACGGTCATATGGAAATAAAGTATATCGTGTAGTTGCGTCTCTGATTTTAAGCCGTAAGGCAAGCACGACTTGATAGGTTAACGTTGATATCGCAAGCACGGGATGGTCTAGAGACACAAAATAGGCCAAGGTGCCGGTCCTAAAATAATCCTAAGGCAAGACTAGAAAGATAATTGATAAGAAAGGACTATGTTGCATAAAGTAAATCAAACGTGTTAGTTTTGTATGGATGGGCGAGGAGCTCATTCCACCAGTACAGTTGAGTACTGACACCCACATAGTTTTCATGTGCAGGCACAGGTAAAAACTCGTGGCGCGGAGCTCGCTTGGATGCGTCGAGGCATGGAGTTCCTTGGCGATTCGAAGCGTGCGGCCACATGGAGTCAAGACTTATATGGGACATAATGTATTGATGTCGCCTTCCAAAGCATCTGCTGGCTCAAGACATGTATTGAGAGAAGAGAGAGAGAGCTGAGTGACTTGTAATGTGAGATGAGTGAGCTTGAGTGAGCTTGAGAGACTTGTAATCTTGGCCTTGCGCCCCATTGTAACCTTTGTTTTAATATCAATAAAGAGCTTCTTTTGAATAACTTATATTTTGTTCTAATTTCTGCTGCTATTATTCAATGTCTCTGTATGAGACTTCTGTGAGACGACCCCGTCGCAGCCGCTGAAATCGGCCGTTATGGAACCCGCCTTGTACGAGCACAATCTAGGCTCGTACGGCATCACGCCTTAGCGAGGACGATCGTTCCTACGGGAGCGAAGCATGACAGGTGTAGCCCAAGTTTGGTAGGAATTCGTGTCCATTTCGTGTCCGTATCGGACACGTATCGGTATTTTTAAACATGTGTTTGATGAAATGTCTAAACCAATGTTTTGTTCATTAATTTAAAAACTAATTTCATGATTTCGTAGCCCTATATGTGTACTTTGAATCCCCTAGGGACTGAGCACAATTTCGTGTCCAAATTTGGACACGAACCTGTGCACGACACTGCGGCACAGTGCCCTGATGACACACACTGTTTTCTCCACAAATTGGATATGTGGACTCGTGCCACTTGGCACGAGGGTGGGGGACGACACTGATAGGACACCCCTAAAGTTTGGGGCGAGTTCGTGTTGTGTCGGACACATAATCGATCGTGCACTGATTCGACCACTATGCACACGCAGAAATTTCCTCCTCTGATACGCCTCTCGTATGAAGACACGACACGACCCCTACTTAATACAGATACGTGTACACCCTCACCTATATCCTCTCAACCTTCTGACATGTGCACGTGACACTTGGTGCACTGTGTCGTGTCCACGAGGACACGAACACACCCCACGAGCATGTGTGCACACAGTTCTGAACTGTGTTGTTTTTATGGTTTTAGACACCTCGTGTCCCCTTGTATAGACACGAGACACCTCCCCCATGACACATCTACATATGGGGGACCTTCCTATACATTGTTTTTGTGTTTCATTAGGTTTTAGAGTTTAATTTTGGGTTGAACTGACAATTTCTGAAACTGTGATGTTGTTTTCAATATGGGATTTGCTGATACACATTTGGTTTTTCAAAAATGAGTTTAAAAGGAGTAATTTCGATTTAAAGATTTCAAATGAGATGTATGCTATCTACTTGGGTTTAAACATGATTAACCTGAGATTGTGATATTCATTTGAAAACTGAGTTTTAATTTGAAGGTTCATTTATGAGTTTGATTTTGTTGAATAAAAATACCTGAGAGTTAAAATCTGAGAAGTTTGAGTGTTAGTTTTGTTTTAGAACTGAGATTGATGATTTCAGAACCTGGGAACATGTTTAAGTTGTTGATTTATAGGTTTGTGAAAACTGAAATCAGATTATACATGTTAACTGAACCGAGTGGTTTTAAACTATAAAAAACTGAGATTTTGAGAAACAGTGAACTAAAATTGAGGTTTGGGTTTAAGGTTGTATAAATATATGTAAGTTTGTTTATTTAATTTCATTTGGTTGTTGGTTGAATGTTGGAAAAAAAATTGAAATCAATTTCCTTTTAAAACTGAAAAGTGGGAATGTTATTAATACACTATTTTTTTATTTTCACATTTGGTGTTTTAGGATACATTTCCTGAGATTGATACATATGGCTTCATGTAGAATTTCCCAGGTTCTAGTTATACGGTGATTGGATTTTGTGGATTTGTAATCAAATTTGAATAGGTTTTATGGAGGTTGAAGTATTAAATGAAAACTGAATGTATATATGCAATGTATGCATATATGAAGGCATGTATGCATGTATTAATATATGCATGCATGTATGAATATATATATGAAGTATAATATACATGAAGGTAATGCAATAATAAATAAATGCAATGCTAGAATACATCCTAATCTAATGCAAGCATGTAGGATTGAATGTGGTGAATACAAGTAATGTATATATATATATATATATATATATATATATATATATATATATATATATATATATATATATATATATATATATATATATATAGATATGGTAGCTACAAAAAAAAAAAAAAAAAAAAAATATAGATATGGTAGCTACAAAGATTTTTGAATATAAAGTCCTTAATTGTATATATGATATTGATATAAGGTTTGGCATAGGTTTGGGATAGGCTTGGCTTGGTGATTGACCTAGTTAGACTAGAGTTGACCTAGATTGGTGTTGACCTAGTTAGATTAAAGTT
Source organism: Iris pallida (assembly GCA_029216955.1). Lineage (NCBI taxonomy): Eukaryota > Viridiplantae > Streptophyta > Magnoliopsida > Asparagales > Iridaceae > Iris > Iris pallida. Next base: position 1,737,187 of record JANAVB010033819.1, read on the forward strand.
GACCTAGTTAGACTAGAGTTGACCTAGATTGGTGTTGACCTAGTTAGACTAAAGTTGACCTAGACTGGACTTGTTGACCTAGTTTGACCCAGCCAGTTGACCAGGTTTGACTTAGAGTTGACTTTGGTCTAGATTGACTTAGAAATCATATAGCTTGCATCATACACTTCAGTTACCTTATTTCTGAATACATCATAACCTGTTTTACTCTAAATAGGACTCTGTGACACCAGTTCAGACATCTATTTATCTCAGTCATTCAGGGTGACAGGCGAGTACATTCTCTGATCGTTTCATATTTGTCAGGACTTATATCCTTGCTCTAGATTACTTTACTTGATACTGGCACGATTGTTATCATGGATTGGTACTATATGGATCTTCTCTTGCGATGTTATCCCCATTGTGTTCAGCAGATACATATTGTGATGTGTGTTTCACGAATATATTGTATTTATTGTACACCCCTATTCATGTATACTCATTGTGCATCTTGTACTCTCATGATCACATGAGCTTCATGGAGAAACTATTACACAAGGTAACGTAACTGGATTGGATCCTTGTGTATTGATTGGGGAGGATGAGTAGGAAATGGTTATGTAATCAAATTCTATTGTACAAATATTGTATAAACTATTGTATATGTCCATTGTACACTCACGTATGATAGAGTTACCATTTTTATTGTATAACCTAACCTGTTTACATAACCATATTGTGCTCTAAATTACTAGTACTTGCAGTTTTACTTATCATGTATGTATTTTCAGTTATAAAATTCTCTTTCGTTTTCATGTACATCTTCTTACAGTTCATGTATCTTACTCTTTTGTATGCTTTATATTTTCTAACATGTTATGAACTGCGTGAGATGTATTGTGCTCGTTCCTGTCCTGACTGGACCTATTGAAAATATTACAGATGATGATGGTGACTGCCCTACCTTCTATGGGGCACATGAGGGTGACATTCAAGAACCTGAGGAGCATCTAGCTCAGTAGAGGGTGCCTAGTTTAGTCTAGTATTTATAGCTTTATGCTTGTATCAGATTGTTTCGAATGTTAGTTGAGACTTAGTTATATTCAGGACTTGTATTTATTTCTATTGAACATCTATTTTGCGTGGTGTGATAACTCTATTTATATTCAGTTTCTTCCTATAATGCCCCAGTCCCAAAATATGCAGGACTAGGATACGTATACATGCCAGCTACGCAACGAGAGGACTCCAGTCCAGCTCGAATACGTATAAGCTGTCTGGTTATTCTAGATTAACTATATCTCAATCCACATAATAAAGATAAATATGACGAATCAAGTGCAGTAAGACTGATCAGGCCATGATACACTGATTCTAGATTAGATAAATATGTTAGAGTGGATCCCCAATAACACATTCATCATGAACAAGCTGTTATTGCCGGAAACGCCGGGGCACGCTTTTCGATGGAAAATACAGAAACTGAAACAGTTGTAAAGACAACGTTTCAAATGCAATTCCTTAAAGAAGGTTTTGTAACAGAGATCCAGAAGGATTCTGCAAATTACGAGATCTAAAAAGATATCGTAATTCACGAATAATCTAAAGAGATTTTCGTGATCGTAGCAAACTGACAGTAGTGCCTTCTAAAAAGAATATACTGACAGAACTGCTAAAGGCAACAGAAAGATGACAGGCGAGAGATGGAAATCTGGGGTGAATTATCACCGTAGCTAAAAGCTTTATTCGCCCTTTGCGAATAGCTTCCAGGAACCAGCAAGGTTGACGGAAAACCTTGGAACACTCCTGCTCTTCTGACTCCTCGGAAGACGGCGAACTCCTCTGGCAATGGCTCTACTCTTCTCTCTCTGTTTCTGAAGTATCAGAACTCACACGTACTAAAAAGTACTAGTATTTGTGTTAAAAAACACGCTCACTACTCTGTTGTGTTAAAAAATACTTAAGAGTTTTTCTTCCTGGAATTCTGATTTCTACAACACTGAGAGAGATGAGAGAACCTGCATATATAGCCCACGGGGCGGTTGCCAAGCAGTTGCCTGAACTTCAGGGTAGTTGCTGAACCACTCCTGAAAGTGCAGCAACTGTTGCAACCGTTCCCGCTCTAATATGCAGCCAGCCATACGCACATACGCACTCTACGCACACTGCGTACGCTGCGCACATTGCGCACTCTACGCACGCTACGTACGCTGCGTATACTACGCGTACTGGGCGTACTGGGCTGCGTACTGGGCTGCGTAACTGGGCCAGCGTAACTGGGCTCGCGTAACGGACCGCACAACATGGTCGCGCAAGTGGCTCGCGCAACGAGCGCAACTTAAGCGCACTATGCGCCTAGCGACGATGCTGACGTGCTAAGTGCAAAGTGCGCCAACAAAACGCCACATTACGCCTCATGAGCCCTTGAGCCCGAGTCCGAGTCCGAGTCCGAGTCCGAGTCCGTGTCCGAGTCCGAGTCGCTAAGCCCCAACGAGGCTTAGCTCCTATGGAAATAAATTTCCCAAGAGCAAAAAGTATGAATGCTTTAATTGTTGATTTTAGTCTTTTTTCCCCTTAGAAAAATATTCCCACATGGCAAACCCATGTGCACCTCCACACCACTTGTGCATCTCCAATAATAGCAAAGCTAATATATAGAGATACAAACCATTTGTTTTTTCCGATGTGGGACTAAACCTTTCTAAAGGAAAAACCAAAAAACCAAACAATCCCCTACATATCTCTATATATATGAGTACGAGTGTTCCCCACAGTAACTGTCCATTATGCTTTTAGGATAGATGCCACTTAAGACTTGAATCTTCCCACGTGAGTCAAACAACAGACTACAACCACAAGAATGGACTAAGCCTTGAATTCTGCATTATAGCTGAAATTCTCTCCACTCACATAATGTAGTTACATGTGCCTCTGGCTGCACTTTTAAGGCCGTGTGCCAGCCTGGTTTCAATGTATAATATTGGGCGTCTACAAGTTTACCCTCAAGAGACGGCCTGATATCTCTTTGTCCATACACTATAGGTGAGTTCTTTACTAAAGAGACATGGCATGAAGCGTCCAATGCTTCCTTTGCGGTGCTACGCCGCTATGACATGGCCTTAAGCCGAGGACCTTACCCCGAATCACCGGGAACCTCATCGTAGTGTCATACTACCCGTAGCATGAGGTCTAGCCCCTTTGTAGTGCCAAACTACCCAGCATGAAGCCTTACGCTTCTGTGCGGTGTTACGCCACTACGACATGGCTTGCAAGGCCGAGGCTTTATCCCTAGCCGGGTTTACCTCATTGTGGTGTCGTGCCACCCGTAACATGAGGAACACCTCCTCTTTGTAGTGCTGACTACATCCCTCTTTAATTCAATATACAGCATTAGGCCAACTGTCTATTTGCGGTGCTATGCCGCTGTGACTTGGCTAACATAGCTGAGGCTTTACCTCCTTCGAGAACCTCATGGTGGAGTCACCGCCACACATAGTATGGAGTCACACTCCTTGTAGTGCTGTGCTACCATGCTTCCTGTAAAACATACCAGACATTCCAAATGCCTGAGAACTCATTAAGGCATTTAAGCCAACCTCCCACAGGACCTGTTTTCCGCAGAAAACAACAGTAGACAACAGTAGTTATAGGTCCGTAATCTCTCCATGCCCAATAGAACATGTACCCACCGTTCCTGATATTCATCCGATTAGTGGTCCTCCCTTGAACCAAAAGCTAGATGCCTAGTAGATAAATCTTTGAACTAATAGCATAAAACTTTATGGTAGGAATACAATAATACAATATCAGAATGCCTTCAAGCCCATTTTACAAGCTGTGTCATCGACCAGCTGGCGCTTGAGGCCCTTGGTGAACGAATCCGCCAGGTTCTCCTGACTCCGAACATCAATTACTGCAATAACATCTCTCTTGATAAGATCGTGTACTGCCCTGTGCTTCAACCGCACAGTCCTCTTCTTCCCGTTGAAAAGGTCATTTGATGCCACCGCCGCAGTCGCCTGGTTGTCGTAGTATATCGGTATCGCCAGTATTTGTGCCCCAACCACTGGAAGATCATACATGAGCTCCCGAAGCCATTCTGCTTCCTCGGCTGCGGTATCAAGTGTAAAGAACTCAGATTCCATGGATGATCGTGAGAGCATAGTCTGCTTCTTCGACTTCCACGATATAGCAGCTCCATCCATTGTGAAAATGTATCCACCTGTGGACCTCTCGCTCTCCACCTCTGAGCACCAACTGGCATCACTGAAGCCTTCTACTACCGACGGATCTCCGCTGTAGTACAGTGCATATGTCTGAGTCTTCTTGAGATATGTCATAACCCGTTTCACAACTTTCCAGTGTTTATCACCTGGGTTGCTCCTGAAACGACTCAGCATTCCCACGACGAAAGCTATGTCAGGCCTTGTGGCAGTAGTAGCATACATCAAACTTCCCATTACGCTTGCATACTCCAACTGTCTGACGCTTTCCCCTGAATTAGGCTTCAGCTTCAGATCACACCTGTACGGCGTATCGATCCCTGGAAGATCCCGATACCCATAACGAGTGATCATTTTCTCAATATAATGAGACTGTGACAGCGCTAGTCCAGTGTCTGTCCGGATGATCTTGATCCCTAAGATCACATCAGCTTCCTCCAAGTCCTTCATACTGAACTTGCTAGAGATGAACTTCTTTATCTCAGTGACATAGCTAATATCCGTACCTAGGATAAGCATGTCATCCATGTAAAGACAAACGATCACACCTCTTCCATCAGCGAACTTCGTGTAAACACACTTGTCCGTATCGCTGACCATGTAGCCATTTGACCTTATAACTTTGTTAAATTTCTCATGCCATATCTTGGGAGCCTGTTTAACACCGTACAAGGATTTTACCAACTTGCAGACTTTGTCTTCAAGACCCCTGATGACAAATCCCTCTGGCTGTTGCATGTAAATCTCTTCGGTCAGCTCGCCATTTAGGAAAGCCGTATTCACATCCATCTGATGTATCACCATCTTATGTATTGCTGCGAGAGCAATTAACATTCTGATGGTGGTCATCCGGGCTACTGGAGCATATGTGTCAAAGTAGTCAATCCCCTGCTTCTGAGAAAACCCTTTGGCTACCAACCTAGCCTTGAACTTGTCAATAGTTCCGTCTGCTTTCATCTTCTTCTTGAAGATCCATTTGCATCCGATGGGTTTCGCTCCTTCAGGAAGATCAACCAACATCCAAGTGTTATTTGAGGTGATGGACTCAATTTTATTGTCAATCGCCTCCTTCCAAAAAACTGCGTCTCTGGTCTTCATCGCCTCATCATAGGTAAGCGGATCTGCTTCCACATGATAGGTGACAAAGTCACTTTCGAAGTCCTTCGGCCTCCTCACACGCTTAGCTGACGGCTCAGCTTGTTCTGGTTCAACCGTTGTATCAACAACAACATCTTCTTGGACCACATCTTCATTGAAGACTTCATTCTCTTGTGCACCCTCATTATTCTCCGGAACATTCGGAAGAACAATATTCTTGTGCCTTGCAAACTTGTCTTCAAAATATTCTGCATCGCGAGATTTATTGATATGATTTGACTCAATATCAAGAAATCTCCGAGCATCACTCTTCTCGGCATACCCCAAGAAGATCGTCTTTGTAGTCCTTGTCCCAAGCTTCTGAATCTTTAGATCTGGAAGCTTGACATACGCCAGACACCCCCACACTCGAATGACATTCAAGTTAGGTCTGACCTTGAACCAGAGTTCATGAGGAGTAACGTCTGAAGTTGCATGAGGCACTCTATTTAGAATAAAAGTGGCCGTCAATGCAGCTTCTCCCCAGTAGCACTTAGGAAGGCCAGCAGTCAACAACATTGAATTTATTATTTCTGTCAACGTCCTGTTCTTTCTCTCAGCTACTCCGTTTGATTGAGGAGAGTACGGAGCCGTAGTCTCATTGACAATTCCATGCTCCTTACAGAACGATGCGAATTCATGAGACCTGTACTCCCCACCTCGATCACTTCTTATCCTTTTGAGTTGTTGTCCAGTCTGCCGCTCAGCTTCGGCTCTGAACTCCTTGAACTTCTCGAATGCTTCGTCTTTAGCCTTCAGCAAGTAGACGAACGCATACTTTGAGAAGTCGTCGATGAAGGTTATGAAATACTTTATCCCGGCCTTTGTAGAGAACTGTTTGAAGTCACAGATATCGGAGTGAACCAACTCCAGAAGATCTGTACTTCGATTAACCCGAGAAAAGGGTTTCCTTGTGATCTTCGTTTGAGCACAAACTTCACATTTCTCTACCTTACCCCCACATTTGGAGATAAATCCTATACTAGACATTCTGTTTATTCGTTTACAATGAACATGTCCTAGCCTATTATGCCACAACTCAAGAGTATAAGCAGAAGGAGTGACTTCATTAATTACATTAATTATATTGGACTGATTTACAAGCTGAATCTTGAACATTCCTTCGGTATAAAAAGCTTTCCCGAAATATGTTCCCTTGATAGACATCACCATCTGGCCAGCATTGATGTCCATCCTGAGGCCTGCATTGCAGAGTAGGCCTCCCGAGACCAGGTTCTTGGCGATAGCAGGTACGTGCTTTACGCCTTAAAGCGTCAGAGACTTCCCCGAAGTCAGCTTCAACACCACCGTCCCGATCCCGAGCACTTCAGCTTGTGCTTGGTTCGCCATCACAACCGCTTCAGAAGTGGGTGTATAGGTGGTGAACCACTCCTTACTGGAGCAGACATGGCAGGTGGCTCCAGTATCTACCCACCAGTCTGAATCAGATCCTACAGCATCAACCTGTCCAATCATAGCAATTACATCAGTAATCATTGAGACTTTGCTAGGCTCACCTTGCTCTGATTTCTTGGCCGGTGCTGTGCATTCACTTTTGAAATGGCCCAACTGGCCACACTTGAAACAAGGCATCTTTGCCTTAGATTTCTTTGACTTGAAAGAAGTTCCCTTAACATTCAAGTTGTTAGGGTTCTTCTTCTTCTTCTAGAAATCTGCACGCTTTTCCTTTCCCTTTGGTTCCTTGGTCTGAACCAGATTGGCGTTAGCCAATTGCTTGGACAGTGTGTCCACCTTCAGTTGAGCCCGCATCTAGTCCTCAACATAGATTTCCTGTAGGAGATCTTCAAGGGTGATTTCCAACTTCTTCCTATGCATGTTTGCATAGAACTTGGTCCACCCAGCGGGGAGTTTTGAGACAATTCCTCCAACAACAAACTTGTCGGGGAGGGGCATAGCCTCGTCTTCCAATTTCTGTCGCAACTTCAGAAATTCTTTGACCTGCGGCAGCATGGACTTCTCGTCCTCAAGGAGCCATTTGTGATATTTTTCAACCACAAATATTTTGCTCCTGTTCTTGTCTTCTTCGTACAGTTTTTCTAGAGACTCCCATATGTCTCTAGCGATATTCTTCTTAGAATAGGATTCTGCTAGGGAATCCTCCATAGCATTCAGGATAAGCAACCTGCAAATGCTATTCTCCCTTCTCCACTTGGCCTGAAATTTAGTAGCCACAGTGATTGCGGCAGCAGACCCAGTATCTGGAACAGTAGGTTCCTCTTCAAGCAGTACGTGATCAACGTCTCTAAGTTGAAGAGTGAGATAAACCTTCCTCTTCCAGACTTGATAATGCTCTCCATCAAACTTCTCTAACTTACAGAAGTCAGTGTTTAGGAGTGAAGCATTAATATTTTCCATCGTAGCAATAAAGCTTTGAGATTGTTAATGTCGGGAACGCCGGGGAACGCTTTTCGATGGAAAATACAGAAACTGAAACAGTTATAAAGACAACGTTTCAAATGCAATTCCTTAAAGAAGGTTTTACAACAGAGATCCAGAAGGATTCTGCAAATTACGAGATCTAAAAAGATATCGTAATTCATGAATAATCTAAAGATTTTTCGTGATCGTAGCAAACTGACAGTAATGCCTTCTAAAAAGAAGATACTGACAGAACTGCTAAAGGCAACAGAAAGATGACAGGCGAGAGATGGAAATGCTGGGGTGAATTATCACCGTAGCTCAAATCTTTATTCGCCCTCTGCGAATAGCTTCCAGGAACCAGCAAGGTTGACGGAAAACCTTGGAACACTCCTGCTCTTCTGACTCCTCGGAAGACGGCGAACTCCTCTGGCAATGGCTCTACTCTTCTCTCTCTCTGTTTCTGAAGTATCAGAACTTACACGTACTAAAAAGTACTAGTATTTGTGTTAAAAAACACGCTCACTACTCTGTTGTGTTAAAAAACACTTAAGAGTTTTTCTTCCTGGAATTCTGATTTCTACAACACTGAGAGAGATGAGAGAACCTGCATACATAGCCCACGGGGCGGTTGCCAAGCAGTTGCCTGAACTTCAGGATAGTTGCTGAACCACTCCTGAAAGTGCAGCAACTGCTGCAACCGTTCCCGCTCTAATATGCAGCCAGCCATACGCACATACGTACTCTACGCACACTGCGTACGCTGCGCACACTGCGCACTCTACGCACGCTGCGTACGCTGCACAGACTGCGCGTACTGGGCGTACTGGGCTGCGTAACTGGGCCAGCGTAACTGGGCTCGCGTAACGCGCCGTACAACGTGGTCGCGCAAGTGGCTCGCGCAACGAGCGCAACTTAAGCGCACTATGCGCCTAGCGACGATGCTAAGTGTAAAGTGTGCCAACAAAATGCCACATTACGCCTCATGAGCCCTTGAGCCCGAGTCCGAGTCCGAGTCGCTAAGCCCCAACGGGGCTTAGCTCCTATGGAAATAAATTTCCCAAGAGCAAAAAGCATGAATGCTTTAATTGTTAATTTTAGTCTTTTTCCCCTTAGAAAAATAATCCCACATGGCAAACCCATGTGCACCTCCACACCACTTGTGCATCTCCAATAATAGCAAAGCTAATATATAGAGATACAAACCATTTGTTTTTTTCGATGTGGGACTAAACCTTTCTAAAGGAAAAACCAAAAAACCAAACACAAGCTAGATAAAAATGAAGCTTGTAAAAGACTAGCTATAAAAACAACGAGTATCAAATATAGGACAAAATCGAAATACGAAAGATATGATAAAAACACACTATGTATACATGAAGTCTCGGCGTAGCAAACATCATCCATCAGTGTACCGTGCCATCAACTAATACCTGGAGAGATCACCAAGTCCTTAGAGGACTAGCAAGACACATAATATACATGCCTACTGTACAGTAAATCTCATGCAAGAAATATAGGAATAACCAATCGAGGAAAGAATAACACGAAAAAGAACTCTATAGATGGTGACATGTCATGAGAATATAATATTAATCGTGGCTAAAATCGTAGCCCGGGGAGGACTAACATTCCTATATCAGGTTCTCTATCGTAGCCCGGGGAGGTACTAACAATAGAGGATAGCCATGGCTAATAAAACATTCTCTTCTAAGGTACTAGGAAGTCAAGCCTATCTAGTCATGTCCAAGTTCAGTACAGGTCAAACAGGTCAGGAAAAAACATGAAACATGCATATCAATACTATCACTATACATGAACAAGATAGGAAAGATAGAACAAGTAGTATAGAAAGAAAAATCAAAATCTACGTGCACGTGTAACTAGAAAGAATCATGAGGGGAAACAAGAGAGATATGCAACAAAGCAAGAAATACTGAAAATATAGAAAAGCATGTAAATACTGTAGAGTTTGGCAAGGTGTACTTGCCTGGGTCATGAGCACTGTAGTGACGAAGATCAGACAGGAAAGTAGGTAGAACAACGACTGCCAAGGAACTAAGGTCCAAACAAACGTCTTCGGATGCTGAAAATAGTCTATTATCTAATTATAAATAATATTATATCTATTAGATTTATTTAGTTAGGAGATGTTATAGATCTTTGTATCAGCTTTCCGAAAAACTAAACGGATCGCATTTTCGTTTCCGAAATCTCCAAGAATCGCAAAAATATCGAAACATGTTTATTTTTTGGGAATCTAATACTCAAATAATTTTACAGAAATCTACAGAACGAATTTTGTCTATTAAAATATGTTTTTGAAAATCTTACCTCGATACGCTTCCAACAAAAAAAATTGGGATGCGTTTCGAGTCCCGAGCTAGGAGATATGGCTCTTCTAAGTTGCTTTGTCGGGTAAAAAACGTAGCTGACTTTTCTATCGAATTTGGAGAATATTTTTGGACGAAAAAGAGAAGGTGTGCATGGTTTTTAATATAAGAATTATGAGATACTCATATATTTATATATATATAATTAAGATAGATATGTATTATTTAATTTAAGTATGACTAGATTGGATATGTTAGAATAAGATAATCTGGATAGTAGTAGGATTACCAATAAGGCTAAATTTGGAATATAATTTATTTAAATATTATAATCAATGGTCATTATTGAAGGAGGATTAATTTAAAATCTATGTGCTACTATTAGATAAGAAGCATATAAGTTTTAAATATTAAATTTAGATTTAATTAAAATACAAAGAAGATTTGCATGGAGGGTTTCCTAATATGGAACTAGTTAGATTTCTAAATATAAATGCAATCTAAATCTGAATAAATATTAATTATATATGGTTATTAATATATATTAATGCCCAACATGCCTACATAGGTTTGGGTTGGACTTTGGGTCAAATATAAACTAATGCCAACAAGGATTACATGTAGACACTTCCTATAAATAGAAACTTTCCAAAATTGAAAACATATTAATATTAATAAGATATATATAAAAAATATATATATCAACATAAAGGTATTTGAGAGTACTATATGTCTATTTAGATTTGGATTTGGTTCGGGTCAAGTCGGGACTAAATTGGTACAATCGGGTCTCCTAGAAAGTCAATAATCTAATAATAAATCATCGGTGGGGGTTAAGTCACAATTTTATCTGGTTTTCCTGCTTGGGACATAGCTATGGTCGGGTCTTCCCTAGCATGGCTAATATACTAGTCAAAGCACACAACTACACTAACCGTACCAAAATTTCTAGTCGCTATGCATCTTAGAACTTAACCATGACTAAGGCCATATCTATATAAAATATTAGGCTATTATAAATATAATCATATATATATATATACAAAATTATTTATAAATCTATTTGGATGTATAACATCCCAAAATAAATTTCAAAATAATTATACTAAGTCGTGGCAACCTACCATGGCTCTATAAGTGGGGTTGGCTAGGTTAGGATCCAAATATATTTTCTAGTCAAGTCGAACTCGAAAAGTCAACTAATGAGTCTCTTGTGCCATTCGCAATTAAATAGCACATATAAACTCGATTGAGTGGCACCCTTAGCATGTATGTCGTAGACTCAAAATGGGTCAAAACCATATATTGGGTCAAATGGTTTTGATCTATATCGAGTTCCGAACTCACATGGGAAGCTAGGTATGGAATTATGGTAAATAATCTAATTGTCTAAATTTGACTCGAAGTTGTGCGAAGTCAAAAGGATGCTAGAGGACAAAATCGGATGGGACATGATATATCAAATTGAAGGTCATCATGTCTACTACAAAACTCATAAAGGACGTTTCGAGAGATGGACATGTCTTGTGCTCCAACAATCAAAGACACAAAAAGTACATATAAAATCCTAATTAAATATACAATATAACCTAATAATTAGAAATACTATAAAATAAAATAAAAATAATTCCCAAAAATCAGGGTCCTCACACTTCCTTTTATTTGATTCCATATCGTGCTCTATCTTCCCTAGACTTGTGATTGAGATATAGAATTGAGATGTTATATTATACCTTCGTGCGGAGATGACAGATTTATATATCTTGTTGTCAGATGTTATAGACGACCTATACAGCGTTCCACTGCCGACACTGTGGCGTAGGCTGGATGTACCCACGTTCTCGTGCCCTTCCTCAGGGTGCGGGTCATAACACGATTATTCATTCTCCCTAGGTCGATTCGATTCCGATGCCCCGGATACCAATTCGAAGAAAATCAAACTTGTGCACAAGCTGTCCATGACCATGCCAATGTATGAACAGTTTAATATATGCAAACAGATTTGTATAGCACGGACAATATTGAACGGTATTATTATTTCTTCCAACTCATGCAACGATTCATTTTTTCAATGACGTACTCCCGATTTAGCGTCCCGTAGGCACCAAATTGCCCGAGGCATCATAACCCACGATCGACGTTTTATATTATTTTGTAGCACGTGAAATAGTCTATCTTTTTACTAGAACCTTAAACTTTCTCGTTTATGTGAGAAACTTGTATTTTCAGAGTAGATTACTCTAAATCAATACATTTTTTTTAGTTCTTAACCTTAGTGGATTGGCATACATTTTACTTGGCATCGTCGATTTGAATGAATTCGAGGCAAAAAAAATTTCGTTTGCGAGACAGAGTAGAAAAGAAGGGGCCGAATCACCCACCAAGTTCTTTGATCGTGCCGACCGTCGAAGCGCTTCGCAACGTTCAAGCTTTAGTTACGCGAGCTCCTGCAATGGCACCAATACTTAGTTAGGATTCATTCTTTATTCCTTCGCTTCGAAATTCGTAGATTGCGTTCAAAAAATGACGCGAAAGTACTTCATCAAAACTAAGCGACAAAAGCTCCAAAAAAACCATACAGTGGTCCGGTCCCGTCGAAGCGACTCTTATATAGAGCTCACTCGCCGAGACGTAGCCCGCTGTATCTAGGTCTTATTCCAACAGAAGTCGTTCCATTAGTTGGATCGATTCTCGTAACATCCGTCCAAATTGATTTGATCGAGGCCGTAAGGTGTTATCCTTTACCAAGCTCAGCGATCGCGTCAGATGGTCATCTAAGTTTTTAACAATCTGACTCGGTGCAAGCATATTATGAACTCCATCGTCTATCGAAAGTAGGGCACTACATAATATTCCACTAAAAAAAGTTCGTCCCAAAACTTAAGAACAAGGGTCTGACCTTAAATTAGATAAACAACGCAGGGTACTTCTCCTTCATCTCCGTCTCCATTTTCTACGTTGATTCTTCAACTGAATGGTTTCGCGAAAGCACGCGGACCAAGGACATTGATCGATTTCGTAATACCTTCTCCTTACGGTCCAAAATTTGAATAGGCTCCTCCGAGTAAGACAGTACATAGCTCAAACTGATCGAAGCTAACTACGTGACTTGGATCGTGCACGTATTTTCGAAGTTGTGAGACATAGAAAACATCATGCACGTCAGCCAAGGCATGAGGTAGTGCGATCCGATAAGCAACCGTTGTAAGTTGCTCGATGATCTCGAAGGGGCCTACAAATCTAGGGCCCAATTTGCCTTTAACATCGAACCGCATCACACCACACATGGGCGTTACTTCCAGAAACATATGGTCCCCAACCAAAAATTCTAGCGGTCGTCAACGAAGATCTACGTAGCTCTTTTATCGACTTTGCGCGATACGGAGTCTATCTCGGATCAAGCGGACCTTTTCGACGACCTCCTCCACCAGTTCCGGTCCAAGCACTTGTCGCTCTCCGACTTTGTCCCAGCATATTGGTAAACGACACTTTCTCCCGTAGAGCACTTCATATGGAGCCATCTGAATGCTCGATTGATAACTGTTGTTATACGTAAACTCCACAAACGGCAAATGCATATCCCAACTAGTCTTTAGATCGATCGCACAACATATCCTCTAAGATTTAATTTACCTTCTCCATCTGACCGTCTGGCTGGGGTGGTACGCAAAACTAAAATTTAGTTTGGTCCTCATCGCCGCTTGCAGGCTCATCCAAAAATGCGATAGGAATCGTCCGTCTCTGTCCGAAATTATTGAGGTCGGTATCCCGTGTAGTCGAACAATCTCGTCGATATAGATTTGCGCTAACCGATCGACGCTCCATCCTACTTTAATTGCGATGAAGTGAGCCGACTTGGTCAATCTATCAACAATAACCCAAATCGTATTTTTTCTCCGCGGCGTCTTCGAAAATCCTACAATGAAATCCATCAAGATGTTGTCCCACTTCTACTCGGGAATGACGAGGTTCTATAGCTCTCCGCCTGGCCTTTGGTGTTCCGCCTTCACTTGCTGACACGCCATATACTGCGACATGAGAGCCACATCTTTCTTCATGCCGTGCCACCAAAAGTTTGTGCACAAGTCCTTGTACATTTTGGTGCTTCCAGGATGTATCGAGTACTTCGCACAATGTGCCTTTGTCATAATTTCTTTTCTGAGCTCGGCAGTTTCAGAAATGCATAGCCTTCCTTTTAGTCGCATCGTCCTGTCTCCGTCTTCCACAAAGTCAGTCGCCCTTCCTGTTGAAATCAGCTCGTGCATCTTCTTCAGGAATGAATCGTCCTTCTGTGCGGTCTTTATTTTGCTAAGCAGGCTCGATCCTAACTTCAACTGAGCTAGGTGCAGGTGTCGATACTTAATTCCGAGTTCGATACCCATCCCTTCAAGGTCTCGCCGTATCTTATTATTTATGGCCACTGATCCCATAAACATTCTGCTAAGCGCGTCGGCTACAACGTTTCCCTTGCCCGACGTATACATGATCGTTAGCTCTTAATCTTTTATGAGTTCGAGCCAACGTTGCTGTCGTAGGTTGAGTTCTCGTTGCGTAAACAAGTATTTCAGGCTTTTATGATCTGTGTAGATTCTGCAAGCCACACCATAGAGGTAGTGCCGCCAGAGTTTCAATACAAATACGATCGTCGCCAATTCTAGGTCGTGCGTTGGATAGTTTTTCTCGTGCTGCTTCAACTGCCGTAAAACGTAGGAGGTGACTTTATCTCTCTGCATGAGTACGCATTCGAAGCCAGTTCTCGATACGTCGCTGAATATCTGAAAGCCTTCTGGGCCATCTGAAAGTGCAAGGTTTGGAGCTGAGACGAGCCGTTGCTTTAACTCTTGAAAGGTGTATTCACAGTTGTCACTCCATTCAAATACTACTCCCTTCTGGGTGAGGCGAGTCAGAGGCGACGCTAGTTTTGAAAAGCTCCGCATAATCTTCGGTAGTAGTCCGCTAAGCCCAGAAAACTCCGAATATCGCTAGCCAAGGTAGGTCGTTTCCAATCTACCACCGCTTCATTCATCTTTGGGTCCACCGTGACACCTTAGGCAGAGATTACATGTCCGAGGAATGTCACACTACTCATCCAGAACTCGCATTTACTCTGCTTAGCATATAATTTATTTTCACGCAGAGTCTGTAATACCGTTTTCAAGTGTTCTGCATACCCTTCTCGATTCTTTGAGTAGATAATGATATCGTCGATGAACACGACTACAAATTTATCGATTTGGGGGTCGGAAGACTCGGTTCATCAGATTTATGAAAGCGACTGGGGCATTCGTCAAACCGAATGACATGACTAGGAATTCGTAATGACCATATCAAGTACGGAAGGCAGATTTCGATACGTCGTCAGACTTGATCTTTAACTGATGATAGCCTGAACGAAAATCAATTTTTGAAAATATTTACACGCCTTGCAGTTGGTCAAACAAGTCGTCGATTCGTGGCAAAGGATACTTGTTCTGCACGATCGCCTTGTTGAGTTCCCGATAGTCGATGCATAGCCGCATCGATCCATCCTTCTTCTTCACAAACAGTACGAGAGCTCCCCACAGAGAGACGCTAGGGCAAAAAAATCTGCGGTCTAGCAACTTTTATAATTGCACCTTCAGTTCCGCTGGAGCCATTCGGTAAGGCGCCTTTGATATCGGCCGTGTATTCGGAAAGGTGTCGATGCTGAATTCTATTTTTCGATCTGGCGGCATCTCTGACATCTCATCAGAAAAAATTTCAGAAAAATTTGCCACAACATCAGTCTATATTGTGTTTGTATTATCCTTCCGCGGGTCTCGATCTGATGCCAAGTATCCCGCACAGCCGGAACGCAACATACGCCTCATCGAGATTACCGATACCATTATTGCCTTCTTCGAGACCGTACCGCACGAATATGAGAACTCTGTCTTGCCAGGAAGATGAAATACCACTCTCTTCTCTGCGCACTCGATCGTTGTATAAAAAGTGCCCAACCAATCCATGCCCAGGATTATGTCATACTCTTTGATGTCCAGTATGACGACATCCAAGGATAGATTTCTTCTCCCGATGCAAATGTAGCCATCCATACAAATAAATTTTGCAGGCATATCGGCTCCCGATGGAGTGTTAATGCTAATGTCTATATCTGGTGATTGCATAATTATTTTATTTTCTTTCGCAAAATCAACAGATATAAAACTATGCGTCGCACCCGAATCGAATAGAACTCTAGCATGTATATTTTTGTAGAGTAATATACCTGTTACAACAGTATCAGACATGAAGGCCTTGTCCCGAGTTAATGCATAAACTCGGCCTTGAGCTCCATGGCGTTGATTCTGCGGGTTGACGGGCATCGTATTTGCGCCTTGTAGTATAGGCACTTTATATTGATTCGGAACGTTCCTTGGTGGGTTATGTTGATTTGGAACATTTTTCGGAAAATTTTGAACTATATGGCCTACCTCGCCACACTTGTAGCAAGATCTCGTAACGCAATCGGTTGTTCGGTGCCCATGCCTACCGCATCTGCTACAGTATTGTCCGCCACGGCCCCGGTTATCAAATATGTTTGGACATTTTGATACTCCCGATTGTAGTGCCCCGTCCCTACATCATGCCCCGTTTCCGTCTATGGGGTGCGCGAAAAAGTAACACTGTCACTATCGATTCGGTCAGGACTGATAGGTCAGAATCGGCCGAGTCGATCGAACGGGAATGGTTGAATTAAGATCCACTCCACGTTATGGAATGGCTTCTTCGAAACCAAGTCCCATATTCAGTAGGTTGCGTCTCGAGGATTGGCTCTGCGGCTGAGTCGGAAGAGACCTCCCGTTGCTCTGATTTTCATGCCGCACTTGATTTGGCTTTGGCTTTGGTTTTCGTGAATGTATTTTTCGTAAATATTTCTGATGGATTTTCTTGACTTGCATTTTCGAGCTTCGCATTCATATCGAAATTCCTCGAATTACACAGTGTTCTAATCAGTTGTTTATGCGATTGCAGGTGATCGCATAGGCGACGTCAGTGCAGCCAACCGGTCGCTCGCTTGAAGCAAGTCTAAGGCGAGTGGCTGACCTCCTTCGCCTCATCCCTCTATTTCAAAATCAATATGAAGTTAAATGAATGCTTGTCATAATAGTGTAGAATCAAAGAAATCGTGGCACGATTCTTCATGAAACACTTGCTATTAAACTGCCGGTATTGAAAATGGAAAACGTGCTTCCTTATGCAATTCTACGTAGCCTATGCAAAACAATGAATGAATCGATTAACGTTTATCGCAATGATATGGCTAAGTGAGTAAATCGACTAAGTTCATAATAAAGATTCTGCAAAACGGTCATTAGACAACTTGTCGACAAGGTATAGTTTTCTCGAACAGTTGCCTAGGCCAAGGGACCGATTCGGCCGGGGAGGAACGAGTATAGCAAGGGCCAGCCTTACATCGACGTGGGTTATGCGGAGACTTTCGTATAGGGCTCGCTACACCCGCCGCAGAAGGATCCTGTCTAATCCAGCTATAGTCCGTGATGGCTTAACATTGCCAGTGGCCTTCATACCCTTTCACTGCTTAACTAATACACGTGACACGGGATGAATATGATAGCTGCTTAATATTTACAAATGCATATGCTTCCCTCAAAACATGTCAACATGCAAATCGATCAAGATGGTTAGAAAGATCACATAAATAACTAGTTAACATGTTTATAAAATTTGCTTGAATCAAATGCAGAGATTGGATTTTAATTAGTCATTCGCCAGTACATGTGATCGTGCTGATCCTCGCTCTTTGCATGCAGGTCCCGTGAACCAGGAAGGATGCACCAACTAGCTCGACGACGTTCGTGATTTTGAAGCTTCGGTCGCATGTCGAAGACTTGTCCCCCGATTCTATTTTTAAAGACTCTTAGCTGTCCAAGGAAGATGGCTCAGCGTCCCTCCATTCCAGGTCACTGGAGTACCTTATTGTATATCGAGGGATGTGTGCAATGTATGGAATGGCTATCTCATCGACACTCTTTTGTATTTGAGTCATGTTGTAGCCCGTACGGTACGACTCCTGTACTGGAGTCTGTAAATGATGTTCATTATCAATAAAGATCAAAGTTTCCTTTACTTAATGTGTGATTCAATTTGTCTACGTACACTCTTAGATCTCGTGTCTCGGATTACCTTATGAATATGCCTTGTGCGATCGCAAATTAGGTTCGTACGACATCACATCCGGGGGACGACTATCGATTCGACGGAATCGGGACGTGACATAATGGTATCAAAGCACGACTTTACATCCTTGGCCTCCAGTATCGAGTTTTTAGTCTCTAACCGTTGACCTCGTGTCGATGAGATGAGTTGTTCCATACGCTGAACCCAGGACATTTTCTGAAACTAACGATAGTAACCTTTTTTTTCCTGCAGTTGCGAAAGCTCGGGCAGAGGACGAGACGAGCGCTTCCAGCGGCTCGTGTACTTCTAGACCCAAGCATTTCGTCAACCCAACGAAAATGACGTCTACCGTAGCCGGACCTTCCGATGACCTGATGCAACGAATGCTGCAGATGCTCGAAATGCAGCAACGTCAAAATGAGCTCCATCGTCAGCAGGCGGAGGCTCGTTAGTCCTAATTCAAGAATCCGTTCGAGGCTCAATTCAAGCTGTAGCAGCGGTAGCTGAATACACTCCAACAAATAGTACAATCGGTAGTGGGCAACAATAATTCAATGATGACGTCTGTCGTGACCGAGCCTGCGGTTCGATCCAATGAAGCTGAACCGGAGGCGCCCGTGCTCTCACCTGTGGCACCGAAAAGTTCTAACTTCGACGTGTCAAAATTCACAAAAAGTTGACGCACTTCCTTCAACGGCACAGAAGATCCCTCCGTGGCGATCGACTGGTTGGAGGAGCTGGAAGATAAGTTCGAGCTTCTGGGTGTCGAAGACTCGAAGAAAGTCGCATGGGCTCAACTTCTACTTCGAATGAACGTGCACGATTGGTTTCTTGTGCAGAAGCGGGCTATTCAACGTGAAGACGGGACGGCGACGATCTCCTGGGCTACATTCAGAAATGCGTTCGAGACTAAATATCTTTTTGCAGCCGTACGACAGGAAAAAGAAAACGAATTTATGCAGTTGAGGCAAAGGAATACGACAGTATGCGGCTGAATTCAACAAACTAGCCAAATTTGCTGGAGCCTATCTACCTACCACTACAAGTCGAGCTCGACGATTCGAAGTGGGCCTGCGTTCCACTATCCGTGCTCATGTCTCGGTACCCGAATACAAAACCATGGACGAGGCACTCAACCATGACCTCCGTCTGGAGTCCGAGTATCCTCCTGCTACTACTGGCGTTGTTCACTTTAATAACAAACGCCATAGTAATGCGGGAGGCAACAACGCGCACAAGCGTCAAAATTGCGACAACGGAGGCGGCAACCAGACGAAGGATCGAAGAGTCTGCAATTTCTGCCACAAGGAGGGACACATGGCCAACGAGTGCCGATTGAAGAATGGAGTATGCTTCGGGTGCAGCCGAATGGACCACATCGTACGCAACTGTCCAGAGAAGCCAAACCAGCGCCCCCAACAACATCATCAGAACCGAGGTCAAGCACCTCGGGCTCCACCGACCGTACAACAGAATGGCCAGGACCGTCGTCCTAATGCTCAGGGCCGCGTCTATACCATGACTCGAGACGAAGCATTCGTATCTGACACAGTCGTGACAGGTATACTGCAATTCAATAATAAACCTGTTCGTGTGTTGTTTGATTCAAGTGCCACGCATAGTTTTATATCGGCAGACTTTGTCGCCGAGCTCAAATTTTCTCTGACACCGTTGGGCCTCGATCTCACTGTTAACGTACCGTCGGACATGCCACTACTTGCAAATTTAGTCTGCGGAGGCAAAATCATCTGTATAGGTGGTCAAAAGATTAGTCTTGATGCGATAGTTCTTGATATTAAGGACTACGACATTATTCTGGGGATGGATTGGCTCGGTTCGTGCAACGCAACCATAGACTACGCTGAAAAGAGGGTCACATTTCGCATACCTAGAGTGCCTAAATTCTGCTACTCGTGTGGTGAGGCATCGCCGACCTGCATGGTGATCTCCGCAATATTTGCTCGACGGATGCTGCATTCCGGGTGTGAAGGCTATCTAGCGTCCGTTCGAGACATGCGACAGGATGGTGTAAACGTGGGTCAGACCGACGTTGTGGCAGAATTTCCAGATGTGTTCTCGGATGAGCTGTCCCGCATGTCGTCCGATCGAGAGATTGAGTTCACTATCGATACATTCTCTGATACCCGACCGATCTCGAAAGCCCCGTACAGAATGGCCCCTACAGAGCTTAAAGAACTCAAAGTACAGTTGCATGAGTTGCTTGACAAGGGATTCATTCGACCCAGCGTCTCGCCATGGGGAGCGCCCATGCTGTTTGTCAAAAAAAGGATGGCTCAATGCGTCTTTGTATCGATTACCACGAGCTGAATAAAACCACCGTCCGGAACAAATATCCCCTGCCCCGCATAGATGATCTATTTGATCAGCTGCAAGGAGCTACGATGTTCTCTAAAATTGATCTGCGCTCGGGTTACCATCGACTCAAGATCAAGCCGGACGATGTGCCGAAGTCTGCCTTTCGTACTCGATACGGCCATTATGAATTTCTGGTAATGCCATTCGGCCTAACGAACGTGCCCGCTGCTTTCATGGATTTATTGAATCGGGTGTTCCGACCATTCCTCGATAAGTTCGTAGTAGTCTTTATCGACGATATCCTCGTCTACTCGAAGAATAGGCAGCAACACACTGAGCATCTACGGACCGTGCTTCAGACCCTTCGAGAAAATCAGTTATACGCGAAGCGAAGCAAATATGAATTCTGGCTGAGCAGCGTCGTATTCCTCGGACACATCATTTCAGTTGAAGGTATTGCAGTCGATCCAAAGAAAGTTGAAGCCGTTGTCGATTGGAAACAACCAACGTCCGTCGGCGAGATTCAAAGTTTTCTTGGCTTAGCGGGATACTATCGATGCTTCGTGAAAGACTTCGCGAATATCGCATCGCCTCTGACTCGCTTCATCCTGAAAGGAGTCGCATTTGAATGGTCGGACGATTGTGAAGCTTCATTCCAAGAATTAAAGCAACGGTTCATCTCGGCCCCAATACTCGCACTTTCAGAAGGGACTGAGGGTTTTCAGATATTTAGCGACGCATCCAGTCAGAGCTTGGGGTGTGTGCTGATGCAGCGAAACAAGGTCATATCTTTTGCTTTCCGACAGCTAAAGCCGTACGAGAAGAACTACCCTACTCATGACCTGGAGTTAGCGGCGATTGTGTTTGCGTTGAAATTGTGACATCACTATCTTTATGGCGTCGCGTGCACGATCTATACTGATCACAAGAGCCTCAAGTATCTATTCACGCCGAAGGAACTGAACTTGCGGCAAAGGCGTTGGCTTGAACTGATCAAGGATTACGACTTGACTATTGACTATACACCGGGAAAGGGAAATATTATAGTGGACGCTCTGAGTCGGAAGTATATCGCCTCGCTATCCATCGACCGCAGACTGCTACGTGACCTAGAAGAGATGGGCATCGAACTCTGAGTCCGATTCAGTAATGTGCAGTTGGCAAAGTTGCAGTTAGAGCCAAGCTTGTAAGAAAAGATCAAGACCGCTCAGAAGGACAATCCGTACCTGAAGAAAATACGAGAGCTGATCTCGACGGGTAGGTGTTTGCCATTAAAATTGTTTTGATTGAAATCTTAATACAAACAGAACAGTGTTACAATGTAGGACTTAGATGTAGTCCTAGGAGTACACTTTTGTTTAAGCTGGGTCCTTAGTGCCAATGGAGCGAGTGGTAATGCGTTGACTCCGTTGACCGGTTGACGACGGTTATCGGTTCTCTGAAGGTGTTGATTGCTCTGGGTGCTGGAGCTTGCTGAGAGGAGGAAGACGTTGAGTGTCTAGAACTGCCTCTCCGGTGATTCTCTGTTGTGGATTCTCTGTGAGTCTTATGTTCTGAGTCTCCGTGTGTGTGTGAAGGGGACGATCCTTCTATTTATAGTTCTGCAGGCTGGCTGCTCATGCGCGCATGTAGGATGCGCCGGTGTGGGAACGCCACGTGGAGGTTGCTGATGGAGGCGCATGGATGCTGCGCCCTGATCAAGGGGGAGAACTCTTCATACTGCTGTTGTGAGCCGGCACGTAGCAGAAGAGAATATCTTTCCGTTGCTGAAATCTTGGATGAGTTGAGTCAAAAGACACGTGTCGTCGACTCATGGTTCGAAGATCTCGGATTTGGTGGAGAGGAGTGATCTGGTGGGCTGCGCCTTGGATTGGGCGCAGGAGGAGGCTGCGGCTCATAACCTTTAGGAGTTACAAACCATTTGGGGCGCATGGCTTTTGAGGCGCATGCAGGCGACTTTCCTTCTGTCTTTCGGGATCAGAGATTAGTCTGGGGCGCATGGCTTTTGAGGCGCATGCAAAACTTCAACCAGAGACTCTTCTTCTGTCTTTAGGGATCAGTGAAGGGTCTGAGGCGCATGGCTTTTGAGGCGCATGCTGGTTTGGACGCATGGCCGTAGAGGCGCATGCGGGTTTGGACGCATGGTCGTAGAGGCGCATGCGGGTGGCCACGTGGCAGTAGCCGTCGGAAGTCATAATGATGCTGACGTTGCCGACGCTTCGTTTTCTGAATAAAGCTGTCACTTGTTCAGACTTTGGGAGGCGTGCTGCCAACTCTGTCAGTTCAGCATTTAATGTTGGTGACGTTCGATGGACAGCTGAGTGGGCGCGTCGGTTGGCGTTCCACTCGGTATGGAGATGTGTGGGGGCGCATCCTCTATAATGCGCCGAGTACTGTAGGGCGCGTCTGTGTGATGCGCCTAATGCCGAAGGGCGCGTCCGTGTGATGCGCTGTCTGGCTGGCGCATCGGACATGTCTTTTAATGATGCGGCTGTCTCGCTCTTCGAGTGATATAAAATAGCCGTTTGGCTGAATTCGAGGCGTCCGGTTCATCCATTTAATGTAAATTCATTGCACGGAATTCGGAGGGCCATCCACTTGGCGCGTGGGTTTGATCTGCCCGGCCTATAAATAGTGGCATGGAGAGAAGATTTGCTTCTCATTCCCTCACGTACTTCCAATATGAACTTGAACATACGGGTGCTTTCTGCTGACGAAGTGCTCCCGAGGGTGAAGATGAGACGCTGCGTTGTCTTTGATGCACTTGAAGGTGACTGTTACATCCAAAAGACGGAGTCGAGGGCTTCCGAGGCAGGCGGAAGGTGCCTGTTGCATCCAAAGATAGGGATGCTCGAGCCTCGTCTCCGTTATTCTGGAAGAGCTGTAGATCGAAATGGCGGTGCTAGGCTTTCTCTTCCTTCAAAGTGGGTGTCGCCCACTTTGGTTGTGTTGAGAGCTTCCTTGTGCCATGATTTCGATCACGGTCTTCCTTGGACTTTGGAGGCTCTTTCGAAGCCTCCTCTGGCCACAGCTTTGCCGTGCTCCTCTCTTCCTTGGTTCCAGCCAGAGGGTTAAATGCTTTGTGGAAGCACTTATCCGGTGATCCTGGCTGGAAGAGCAGCGCATAACTGGGCTCTGCTCGGCCAGGTGAGCCTGGCTGGAAGAATTTGGCTGAAGGGATGCACATAACTGAGCTGCTGGAGAGATGATAGGATGCGCCTGGATGGAGGCGCATGATATCTGCTGCGCCTTACTGGTGGCGCATAGTGATGCTGCGCCTATCTGGAGACGCATTGTGGCCGCTGCCCTTATCTGAAGGCGCATGATGGCCGCTGGCTGTAGTCTTAGGCTCTTTCCTTTGTAGAAATTCTCCTTTGTACAGCCTTTTCTAGACATGTAATAGACTTTTATATATAAATAAAAAGTCCTTCTTCAACTGTCTATAGTTATTGACTTTGCTGTGAAGTTCTTCGTCTGAGTTCTGGCGCATGTAGTGTCTGGCGCATGGGCTTTCTGGCTGTGAAATTCCATGCTTCTACAAGACCCCCTTCAAAGTTTTCAAAACTTTTGAATAAGTTTTGGAATACTTTGAATAAGAAGCATGGAGGTCAGGGTGCATGATTTCTGGGCGCATGCTTGTTCGGGCGCATGCTCTTCTCAGTTGATGATGATGATGCCTCGGTAACCGAAAAGATTAATGATGATCTTTTGGTTTTATTTGCTGCTATCCTTGCAGAACCCGAGGCGACGGCTGAGATCACACGTCATCTGTTCACGCGTGCGACCATGCCCTATAAATAAGTAAGAGTCGGAGAGAGAAAGAGTTGTTCTTCTCTGTGCCTCTGCTTCTTTAGAGTTTCTTCTTCAAAAACCCTAACTTCTCCTTCTTCGAGAGAATGGCTCCCAAGACTCCTCGCGGCACTGCCAGCAAGGGGAAGGAGAAAGCGAAGGAGTCCGCGGATGTTGCGGCGGCTATCGTTCCTCGTCGTCCTGTCGAAGTTCGGCCGGAGGTGGTTGGTAAGTCTCATTGTCCGTACGCCAACGCACATAGGCCTTGAGTCTTTAATGATGTGCCGCGGCCTTTGCCCGCCGACGCGCATGGGTTTAAACCCTGGTGATGCGCTGAAGCTATACTGCTGACGCGCATGGGTTCAAACCCTGATGATGCGCCGAGGCTATACTGCTGACGCGCATGGGTTCAAACCCTGATGATGCGCCGAGGCTATACTGCTGACGCGCATGGGTTTAAACCCTGATGATGCGCCGAGGCTGTACTGCTGACACGCATGGGTTTAAACCCTGGTGATGCGCCGCAGTTTTCTCCTTTAGACACATTTGTGTGTTTTCTTCTGACTTTTTTCTGATTTTTTTACTAGTGTCGATGGCAATCCCGCCTTTGAGTGAAGTTTTCTTGGAGGCTGCCTTCAACCAAATGGGCGTAGAGCATAACGAGGAAGTGATAAACCCTGCTCAAGATGCTCTTATGCTGGATCAGCCTCCTGAGAGAATGACCCTAATCCGTGAACAGCAGTATTGGTTCCTCAAACGGATGATGGAGCGCGGAGTCATTATAGAACGTCGGGGGTAGAAGATGTGGCCGTTGACGTCGGTGATGTCTCCGGGCTTGAGAAGGGTAAGGGTGTGGAACCCTCTGCTGCCCCCTCTACTTGGGGTACTATCACGACGCATGTGCCGGCTCCTTCTGTTCCTTCGGCACCTCGGGCTAGCAGTCTGGCCCCTGTTGATGAAGAGCCTATTGCTGCCGAGGTTCAAACCTCTCAGATCGAGGTTGGCGGATCTTCCTCCGGTCCGCAAACTGTAGTAGCTCCCCCAACTTCTGCTATGACGCCGCAGGTGCTGGCGGATGCCGACGAGTATGTGAAGTTCCTCGTCGAGGGGGTGTACAAAATACTGGAGAAAGGAGTATCTGCAGTGATGGATGGCAAGGGGAGCTTTGCGACAGCAAAAGCTTTGGCAATGCCTTGTATCGAGCTGATCCGCACTCACCAGGGCCATGACCATATGGCTGAAATTCTGGAGGTTTCGGTGATGGAGCTGGACGAGCGGCTCGCGGAACTGCAGCGCATCCAACGAAATGACCTCTCGGTCTTGATAGATGCAGAGATAGGAAAGTCGATGGCTGAGATCGAGGCTTCCCATCGAGCCGAGGTGAGCAGTTGGGAGCGTGAAGTGGCTGGGACTGAGGCTGCGGCGGAGCAGCTGTCTCAATCTATGAAGAAGACGACGGAGAAGCGGGCTGCGGTGGATGCTAACATCGCAGAGGTTGATGCTCAGATGCGCCGTCTTGAAGACCAGCGGGCCCAACTTCAACTAGAGGCTGAGCGTGTCCTGGCTGAACACGTAGCATTCAAGTAGGAGGAAACGACTCTTACTCAGCGGACCCTTGCTTTGGCTCAGCAGCGACGACAGCTTGATGAGAAGTATGAGAGTAAAACTTCTGCTGAGGCTGTCGGATTAATGCGTCAAGAAGCCGAGCTGCGAGTCCAGACGACTGTGGAAACTCGTACTGCCGACCTGAGACGTCGAGTCAGAGAGCTTTTATCCCACCCTGGAGAGGATCGGGGACTGTAGCTTCTCTTCTTTTTATGTGTTTTTGTAACTCTTGCTGGGGAAATAGCGTATTTCTGTACTCCCTTCTTTTTTTTGAAAAATAAAGAAATACACTATCTCTTTGATGTGTTCATTTTTGATTTCATGAACTTGATTATTTATGTGGACCTATTATCTTTTACGCACCTTGGTTTTTAGGTACAGATAATAAGTATAAAGGAACCAACATGTTTGCTCAGAGGTAATGTGGACATGGCAATCATTAGGTTCAAATGATAGAATCTTCCTACTCAGAGGTGTTTATGGACATGGTAGGAATGATCCTGGGGGATACGCTGAACAACTCAGAGGTAATGTGGACGTGGAAGTTCTGCGATCAATGTACGACAACACAGGAGTTGTTTGTATGGGATGTTTACTCAGAGGTAATGTGGACGTGGTAAACATGAAGGATAGCGTAAGCTCACGAAGTGTAAGGTTCCGCTTTGTAGGATGTAGAGAGACAACTCAGAGGTAATGTGGACGTGGTTATCTTTCTATGGATGGATGCCACGGAACAGCTGGGTTCCGGAAGCGATTGATTTTGTGAAAAGAGGTTGTTTGGGGAAATACATGTCTTGGAGGATGTTAAGAGTAGTACTTCTTTAGGAACTTACCGTTGATGGGCATCATGAACAAGTTCCCATTGGGTTTGGCGAGGCGGTAAGCACCGTTTGAGTATACCGTCTCAATGATGAAGGGTCCTTCCCATTTGGGTTCGAACTTCCCTGGTGTCTTGTGAGTTAACACCATTGGCCTTCTGACTGCTAAAACCAGGTCGCCAACTTGGAAAGTTCTTTGCTTGACCTTCTTGTTGAAAGCCTGTAATATACGGGCTTGGTAAAGTTCGATGCGTTGTTGAGCTAGGAGACGCTTTTCGTCAAGTGCCTCCAATTCCCGCAGACGGCGACGTTGATTGTCTTCTTCTGTGAGATCGTTTGTGATTGCCACGCGGAGCGAAGGTATCTGTATCTCGAGAGGCAGTACTGCTTCGCTCCCGTAGACCAGGAAGAATGGAGTGTTGCCTGTTGGGGTCCGTACCGTTGTACGGTAGGCCCAAAGGCATTCGCCAAGCTTTTCGTCCCAGTCGCGTTTGTTGGATGACACGACCTTTTTGAGTAGCCTGACGATGGTTTTGTTGAATGCCTCGGCCAATCCGTTTGCTGCCAGATTGTAGGCGGTTGAGGCCACATTTTGAATGCGATTCTTGTCACAGAACCTGCTGAAAATGTGGCTGATAAACTGAGGACCATTATCATGGATGATTCGCCGGGGTACCCCGAAACGGTAAATGACATGGTGTTTGATAAAGCTAACCATCCTGGAGCTTTTTACTTCTGCTAGTGGGACTGCTTCCGCCCATTTGGAGAAGTAATCGGTGATGGCCAGGATGAAGCGGTGTCCTCTCGATGAAGGAGGGGTGATTGGCCCTACAATGTCCATGCCCCAGGCTTCGAATGGCCAGGAGGCGACTGTAGGATGTAGAGGTTCAGATGGTGTATGTATGAAGTCTGCATGAAGTTGGCATGCATGGCACTTCTTAGCATATTCCACTGCGTCGGCAACCATGGTTGGCCAGTAGTAGCCCATACGTCGCAGTCGATCTTGCAACTTAGGCCCTGGTTGGTGAGCGCCGCAAGTTCCATCATGAGCTTCTCGAAGAGCTTCGGCTGCTTCTTCGTTAGACAGGCATCGAAGGAGAAGCCCGTCGAAGGAGCGTCGGTACAGCATTTTAGTGGCTGTATCGTAGTAGAATCGAAGAGAGCGTCTCCTGACTGAGACGGCTTCCTTCGGGTCCTCTGGAAGGATTTCGTAGACAGCGAAGTCGATGAACGGGAACCTCCAGTCTCGGACATTAACCCCAGTATTTGTCGGCATGGCGTGAGCCATTTGCAAACATAGGTTGTTTCTGGGACAAATCAAGTCTCGGCCAGTTACCGTGACATAGTGTTGAGTCCCAAGGGGCGCGGCCAATGAGGCTGCGAGGCCAGCTAGAGCGTCAGCCTCCAAGTTTTGTAGGCGGGGTACATGTTCGATGAAGAACCCAGTGAAGGTTGAAATGATGTTCAATGCAACTTCATGGTAAGGGATCAAATCTTCATGGCGAACCTCGTATTGCCCCCGAATCTGGTTTACGACGAGTTTCGAGTCGCCGTAGGCTTCCAGATGATCCACCCCCAGCTGTTGTGCTAGCTGGAGTCCCATGACGAGTGCATTGTACTCAGCAACATTGTTGGAGCACGGCTTCGAAAGGGAGTATGCGCGCTGGATGACCAGCTGATCGGGGGAGACCAAGACTACCCCCACTCCTGCGATGATTTGGCCGTTGGGGCCCGTTCTTGAAGCGCCATCGAAGAACATCCGCCGAACGGGGCTTCCTTCAGTGACGTTTGATTCTTGGACTTCATCCGGGATATCTTCATAGAGTTTTGAAGACTCTGGGATGGGGTGTGCAGCTAAAAAGTCAGCCAGAGCCTGACCCTTAACTGCCTTCTGCGGGACAAACACCATGTTGTATGGTGTTAGTAGGATCGCCCATGTAGCCAGCCGGGAGTTTAATGACCCTGGCTTCGTCATGAGAACTCTGAGCGGATTGACTCGGGAGATGACGTGAATTGTCTGGCCCGAGACGTAATGACGAGTCTTCTGAATGGCAAACACCAAAGCCAAGCACTCCTTTTCAACGGGGTTGTACCGGTGTTCGGCCCCGATGAGTGTTCGACTGAGGTAGTAGATTGCTTGCTCGTAGCCTGCATCGCTGTTTTGAGCCAGCAAAGCGCCGAGGGAATGATCCATGGCACGAACGTAGAGGAGGAATGGTTTGCCGGCGACAGGTGCCACTAGGACTGGCGGGCTTGTTAAGTAAGCCTTGATGTCGTCGAAAGCCTTTTGGCACTCCTCTGTCCAGACATAAGAGACTCCCTTCTTCATGAGCTGAGTAAAGGGTTGACATTTACCGGAGAGGTTTGCTATGAACCTCCGGATGTATGCCAAACGTCCCTGTAAGCCCCGAAGTTCTCGAAGGTTCTTCGGAGGGTCCATGTTAAGGATGGCTTTAGTCTTCTCGGGATCGACATGAATGCCTTTTGTCGTGATGACAAAGCCCAAGAATTTGCCGCTAGAAACCCCCAGGAAGGATTTAGCGGGGTTCATTTTGAGTTGATGTGCCCGCATGAGATCGAAGACCGTCTTTAGGTCCTGTAGGTGATCTCTTTTGAGGCGGCTTTTGACTGCGATGTCGTCAACATAGCACTCAACTGTCTTGCGAAGATGTTGACGGAAGATGGTGCTCATAGCTCGCTGGTACGTTGCACTGGCGTTCTTCAAGCCGAAGGGCATTACTGTGTAGCAGAAAATACCCTTTGGAGTCCTGAATGACGTGTGTTTTGCGTCATCGGGGAACATCTTGATTTGATTGTAGCCTGAATACCCGTCCATGAAGGATATGCGTTCAAAGCCACATGTGTTGTCGATCATTACATCGGTGATTGGGAGCGGGAATTCATCCTTCGGGCAAGCAGAGTTGAGATCCCTGAAGTCGATACAGACTCGTATCTTCCCGTTCTTCTTGGTGACAGGGACGACGTTGGCTACCCAGTCCGGGTGTTGTTCCTCACGGATGAAGCCACTGGTCAAGAGTTTGTCCACCTCCTGATCGATGGCGTTCATGATGTCCGGGCGGAAGCGTCGTTGTTGTTGTTTGATAGGTTTGGCATCTGGTAAGATGTTCAACCTATGCATCGCGATCTGTGGATCGAGACCCGGCATGTCTTCGTAGCTCCAGGCGAAGACGTCGATATACTCCTTAGCGAGTTGGACTAAAGATTCTCGGTCTTCTCCTTCCAAGCTTTTGCTGATAAAGATGGGTTTAGAAGAAGACCCATCCCCGAGGTCGATTTGCTCGACTTCGTCTTCGGTGGGAGGTTCTCGTAACTCAAAACGAGACTCCCATTGTTCTCCTAGGCGTTGAGCCCAGGGTTCCTCTTCGAAGGGTTCCGGCAGTTGGTCTTCGCCTTCATCTTTCTGAGGTTGTGCCGATGTCATGTTAGCTGACAGCACCTTCCTGAAGACTGATCCGATACTGGTATCGGAATTCCACGTCGATGCTTCCGACGAGTGGGAATGTTCTATGTCTTCTGCGTCTGAACTCTCTGGAGTTGATGGCGGCGTGACATAGCCTAACCCCTGTCGAGTCCGATTATAGTAATCCTGTGGCTTTCCATTGGGCATCGAAAGCCGGACAGGGAAATGCCGACCCTTGCCGTAGTTTAGGCCTTTATTGCTTTTCAGGTCGTAGCCCATCTTTTGGATGATGTGCTTAGCCGCATCTGTGTACCGATAGACTTGTACTCTGCAGGTATCAGGTTCGGGCTCGATTGACGGGAGGTTCCGACGACGCTCGACTTTGCCCGAGATGATGGTGCCTTCGTCTCGGCTTCGTGGAGGGACTATGAAGACTCCTTGAGACGGGACTATTTGATTGTGGTAGACGGTCGTTACTTGTGTTTGCAACGACCATAGAGCGTTGTCTAATGTATACATGGCATTCCAGTGTGGAAGACAAGAATAATTGAAAGACACTCTATTATTGATAAAGTACGAGATTTTATCCCGTAGAATTATATTGTCGAAGGAGGGTGCGTCTACATCAGCAGAGATATATTCGCCAAACTCCTCGTCTGTAAGCACTGGGGCCGGATCAGGAGAGTCCTCCACCGCTCTGACTTTGGGGTCTGAGAGGGTTATGTGAGCCCTCTCCGGCATCTTGGATGACTGCGGCGGCTTGCCTTTAAGACGCACCTTGAGGGGTGCCTCGGTTGCGCCTTCGATGAGTGGCGCCTTCCCTTGTAATTTTACCACCAGGGGAGCCGCTGTTTGTGGTGGCTTCCCCTTGAGGCGTATCTTCAGGGGAGCTTCGCGAGCTGGCGCTTTTCCTGATAGCTTGATGCTCATTGGAGGCGCCTTCTGGGGTGGTCTCCCTTTCAGACGGATTTTCAAGGGGGCGTCAGGAGTCGCTTCGGGCTCCAAGTCCGGCTCTGTTGTCGTCTCTGCTTCATCATCGGCGTCGTTGGCTTCCTCCTCGTCAAGTGGCTTGTACAAGTCGGAATCGGTGAAGTAGGCCTCAATCCCTTTGAAGGGATCGATATCTGCAAACTCCGTCCGGATGACGCCGTTGGTGGATACATATTTCATGCATTGGTGGAGCGTGGAGGGCACCACCATGTACTCATGTAACCATGGTCGTCCGAGTAAGATGTTGTAGTTGACCTCGGCATCCACCACATAACAAGTCACCTCAGTTTTGAGGCTGCCGATGTGACACTTCAGCCGGATCTTGCCCAGTGGCTCGCTCTTGCTGGCGTTGAAGCCGCTGATGGTCGTATTGGAGGGCGCTAGCCGGTACATTGGGATCCCCAGCTTTGATAGCAGCGCCTTTGGAATGATGCTTAGGGAAGACCCCGGATCGATCTGAATCCTGCTCACCTTTACCGAACCGATGTACCCTGTGTAATACAACGGTCGGTTATGTCGGTGATGCTTGAGCAGCATGTCTTGTTGGGTGAAGGTTATGTTTGGGATAACTTCATCCGCACAATGACAGTGTGCACAAGTAGTTGGTAGGTCTTCAGGTTGCTTGACCTGACTGAGAAAGGATTCGGCATCCTTTAGTGCTTCGCAGAGAGCTTCTCGGGAGTCCTTGGAGAGGCGCAGGAGCTCGAACAACGACAAGCGTGCAGGAGTACTGGCCAATTGTGCCAGAATGTCAAAATTGTGGGGCTTGGCTACCCCCGAAGCATTTTCTTTCCGCAGAGGTCTGTCGAAACGGGCCTCCACTTGCTTTTGTTTATTGGCTGCTGAGGGCTTGGATGAACCCTCCTCAGGGATGGTGCCTGGAGGCACCACTTCGGCGGCAGCTTCACCGGGCTGGGAGTTCTGTTGTGCACGCGTCTGCACAGGAAGCGCCTCTTCCGTTGAAGAAGAGACCGTGCGGCAAGACTTGATCTTCCTGCCTTTTGCTTTGGAGGTAGGGCATACCTCCGGTTGAGTTACCTCGGAGACGAGGTCGGGGTGAACCCAGAGGACCTCTCCTCGAGATGTGGTGAGTGGGACAAGTCCACTCACATTGTCACGGGTGGGTGGCAAATTCACCACCTCCATTGTCGCCTTAGGGATGGGGACGACGCCATCTTGTGTGGTAGTCGGCGGCAAGGTGCCGAACTGAAGTGACACCACATTAGCTGACACCGTCTTCTCTTCGTAATCGACGGAGATTACATCCGCATTGATCATGCGCTGGATGTAATTTTTGAGGATGTAGCAGTCCTTAGTCGGGTGTCCGACAAACCGATGGTAGTGACAGTACCTTGGGTTGTCCACCTTCCCGACTTCATCGGGCCGCTTCGGGTCCGGAAGCTTGATCTTGTCACCCTGCTTCAGTATCTCAAAGAGTTGCAGGGTGTCGTCATCATTGAATGAATAAACCTCCTTGGGTCTTGGTGCCAGTGGAGGCTTTTGAGTAGGCGCAGATGCGCCCTTCGAGGCATTAACAGTCAATGCCTGTTTCCCCTTTGTTTCTCGTCCGGAGTTGTTGGTTGCGGACTTTTTCCCCTTATCGTCAAAGGCGGGGAAGCTAACACCCAGAAGACGTGCATTGGCCGCCTTCTTCTCTGCAGCTTCAGCTTCGATGATTAGGGAGCTCCAGTCGGGAGGGGGAGTAGAGTTAAGCCAGAGCTTTACGGCAGGCAGCATGTTCATACTGCAAGCGGAGAGAAGCGCATGCTCTGGCATGCCTGGAGGTAGCCTGAAGCAGGCCTGACGGAAGCGTTCGATGAATGCCCGAACCGTTTTCTTGTCCTTCTGGCGTATCTCAATGAGAGACGCCATCGTCATGT
Source organism: Iris pallida (assembly GCA_029216955.1). Classification (NCBI taxonomy): domain Eukaryota; kingdom Viridiplantae; phylum Streptophyta; class Magnoliopsida; order Asparagales; family Iridaceae; genus Iris; species Iris pallida. Next base: position 1,770,220 of record JANAVB010033819.1, read on the forward strand.
CCTTCCCACCGTCGTAGAAGCGGTCGAGGAAGAGGCGTGTCAGGTCGTCGAAAGACGATATGGAATTATCGGGGAGGCTGCAGTACCAGTCATACGCCACCCCTTTCAGGGCCCCAACAAAGATGCTGGTGAGGAGCGCGTCCTCCTTCGGAAGATGCCCTGTCTGCGACTGGAAGTACGTCAGGTACCGTCGTGGAGAGTCCTTCCCGTCATACGGCGTGAGTGTCGACAAGCGCATCTGCAAGGGCCTGACTGCCCTCAGCTCTGTCTTGAAGGGCCTCTTCGTTTTCAGCACTACCCCCGGCGGTGTCCTGGAGGACATCGTCATTTTGAGGGGCTTCAGGGAGGCCATCTTCGCCTTGATGAAGATCCGCCGCAGCTGTGCTTTGGACATCTTCGTCTTCGGAAGGAGGCCCGACAAGGGTCTGGCTACCCCCAGCTTCCTCCAAGAACTTCTTCCTCGACCGAGTGCCTTCGAACACTCCAGAGGTCGAGACAGCTGCCTTGGTTTTCCTCGGCTGGCTTTTGGATGAAGACGAGGAATTGGCAGTCGTCTTCCGGACAGATGAGGAATTGGAGATCACGTTGCATGACGCAATCTTTAGTTCCTCTTCTGCTGACACCTTCGTCCCAAGGCGATGTCGGAGGGGTGTCGATGATTGTAGCCGTTGGAAGACCGACTGCTTTGGCGGTACTGCCGTCTTGCAACAGCAGTTGATGGTGACCACTGCACAAGTGTGCCCCGTGAGAGGCGCATCGTGCTTGTTGGTCAACTCTCCTGACCGGCGCTTGTGAGTGATCACGTTGCGCAAGTCGTTGGAGGAGAGTGCTACCCTCACACCCCTCTCAGGCGCATGGCAGAGCCAAGCGCCGGGGTGGTCGGATGAGTGCTGCGCCCCCTGATCTAATACCAAGCAGGCATCACGATCAGTAGTGGGGGAACCACAGCATTTGAAGTGACTTGAACGGACCTCAAACGCACAACCAGAGGAGGCGCGGGAGTTCAAGACCACTGAGTTTGCCTCTCTCGGCTTAGTTGTGCACGCAGTGAATGCGCCCAAGTGAGATGAGGAGTTTGAAGGTCGACTCGTTGTCGGTGCGGGAGCACTTGAGTCAACCTTGTACAGCTTGCCATCAGCAGCGCGCGTGATTGTAAGCGCGTGCCTCTGGCCGGCTGCTGGCATAGCACGTTTGTGGCGCATGGCCCGTGCCGCCTTGGATTTCTTCGTACCAGCCCGCTGGGGCGCATAGTACTCAGCATCCAAATTCTCCTCGCCGTTACAGCGAGTGAGTCTGTCAAAGACAGAGGCTCGTTGTGGCGCATCAGAAGTAATGCGCGGGGCATTGGCTGCGCCCCTGCTCCGTCGACGTATCTTCCTCGCCTGAGAGGAAGATGGCTGGGGAACGTGGTCAGCCGCACGCTTCCCCGAGAGATGTGCTGCATCAGCGGGCGCACCTTGACTGCTGAGGACGTCAGCAGGAAGGAAAGGCTGGACGGGCGCATCCCCTTCAACGGTGGTGCCCGAGGTGTCGACTTTGCGTACCCAGACTGCGCGGGTCTTCTTCGGCTTCGACAGCCGCTTCGAAGGACTCACACTTCCTTCAGAAATGAACTCCTCGTACGCCTGTTGATTGAGGCGCACTACCAGCGTCTTGTGGGAGGAGCCCACCTTCACGTCGTCGGCCTGTGACACGACTTTCTCGGTAGAGGAGAAAGAGGTCCCCAGCAGAGTCGCCAGCTTGTTTGCCATTAAAATTATTTTGATTGAAATCTTAATACAAACAGAACAGTGTTACAATGTAGGACATAGATGTAGTCCTAGGAGTACACTTTTGTTTAAGCTGTGTCCTTAGTGCCAATGGAGCGAGTGGTAATGCGTTGACTCCGTTGACCGGCTGACGACGGTTATCGGTTCTCTGAAGGTGTTGATTGCTCTGGGTGCTGGAGCTTGCTGAGAGGAGGAAGACGTTGAGTGTCTAGAACTGCCTCTCCGGTGATTCTCTGTTGTGGATTCTCTGTGAGTCTTATGTTCTGAGTCTCCGTGTGTGTGTGAAGGGGACGATCCTTCTATTTATAGTTCTGCAGGCTGGCTGCTCATGCGCGCATGTAGGATGCGCCGGTGTGGGAACGCCACGTGGAGGTTGCTGATGGAGGCGCATGGATGCTGCGCCCTGATCAAGGGGGAGAACTCTTCATACTGCTGTTGTGAGCCGGCACGTAGCAGAAGAGAAGATCTTTCCGTTGCTGAAATCTTGGATGAGTTGAGTCAAAAGACACGTGTCGTCGACTCATGGTTCGAAGATCTCGGATTTGGTGGAGAGGAGTGATCTGGTGGGCTGCGCCTTGGATTGGGCGCAGGAGGAGGCTGCGGCTCATAACCTTTAGGAGTTACAAACCATTTGGGGCGCATGGCTTTTGAGGCGCATGCAGGCGACTTTCCTTCTGTCTTTCGGGATCAGAGATTAGTCTGGGGCGCATGGCTTTTGAGGCGCATGCAAAACTTCAACCAGAGACTCTTCTTCTGTCTTTAGGGATCAGTGAAGGGTCTGAGGCGCATGGCTTTTGAGGCGCATGCTGGTTTGGACGTATGGCCATAGAGGCGCATGCGGGTTTGGACGCATGGTCGTAGAGGTGCATGCGGGTGGCCACGTGGCAGTAGCCGTCGGAAGTCATGATGATGCTGACGTTGCCGACGCTTCGTTTTCTGAATAAAGCTGTCACTTGTTCAGACTTTGGGAGGCGTGCTGCCAACTCTGTCAGTTCAACATTTAATATTGGTGACGTTCGATGGACAGCTGAGTGGGCGCGTCGGTTGGCGTTCCACTCGGTATGGAGATGTGTGGGGGCGCATCCTCTATAATGCGCCGAGTACTGTAGGGCGCGTCTGTGTGATGCGCCTAATGCCGAAGGGCGCGTCCGTGTGATGCGCTGTCTGGCTGGCGTATCGGACATGTCTTTTAATGATGCGGCTGTCTCGCTCTTCGAGTGCTATAAAATAGCCGTTTGGCTGAATTCGAGGCGTCCGGTTCATCCATTTAATGTAAATTCATTGCACGGAATTCGGAGGGCCATCCACTTGGCGCGTGGGTTTGATCTGCCCGGCCTATAAATAGTGGCATGGAGAGAAGATTTGCTTCTCATTCCCTCACGTACTTCCAATATGAACTTGAACATACGGGTGCTTTCTGCTGATGAAGTGCTCCCGAGGGTGAAGATGAGACGCTGCGTTGTCTTTGATGCACTTGAAGGTGACTGTTACATCCAAAAGACGGAGTCGAGGGCTTCCGAGGCAGGCGGAAGGTGCCTGTTGCATCCAAAGATAGGGATGCTCGAGCCTCGTCTCCGTTATTCTGGAAGAGCCGTAGATCGAAATGGCGGTGTTAGGCTTTCTCTTCCTTCAAAGTGGGTGTCGCCCACTTTGGTTGTGTTGAGAGCTTCCTTGTGCCATGATTTCGATCACGGTCTTCCTTGGGCTTTGGAGGCTCTTTCGAAGCCTCCTCTGGCCACAGCTTTGCCGTGCTCCTCTCTTCCTTGGTTCCAGCCAGAGGGTTAAATGCTTTGTGGAAGCACTTATCCGGTGATCCTGGCTGGAAGAGCAGCGCATAACTGGGCTCTGCTCGGCCAGGTGAGCCTGGCTGGAAGAATTTGGCTGAAGGGATGCACATAACTGAGCTGCTGGAGAGATGATGGGATGCGCCTGGATGGAGGCGCATGATATCTGCTGCGCCTTACTGGTGGCACATAGTGATGCTGCGCCTATCTGGAGACGTATTGTGGCCGCTGCCCTTATCTGAAGGCACATGATGGCCGCTGGCTGTAGTCTTAGGCTCTTTCCTTTGTAGAAATTCTCCTTTGTACAGCCTTTTCTAGACATGTAATAGACTTTTATATATAAATAAAAAGTCCTTCTTCAACTGTCTATAGTTATTGACTTTGCTGTGAAGTTCTTCGTCTGAGTTCTGGCGCATGTAGTGTCTGGCGCATGGGCTTTCTGGCTGTGAAATTCCATGCTTCTACAGTAGGACGACCGACTTTGCGGAAGACGAAACCGGCGTGCTTCGATTGAATGGTAGGTTATGCGTTCCGGAAGATTCAGAGCTTAGAAAGAAGATATTTTCGGAGGCGCACTATACAAAGTATACCTTGTATTTCGGTAGCACGAAGATGTACAAGGACCTCCGCACAAACTTCTGGTGGCACGGGATGAAAAGAGATGTGGCACTTTTTGTGTCGCAATGCATGGCCTGTCAGCAGGTGAAAGCTGAACACCAGAGACCGGGCTGGAAGATGCAGAATCTGGCGATTCCGGAATGGAAGTGGCAGCACGTGTGCATAAATTTTATTATTGGTCTGCCGAAGATGCCACGGGAAAATGATGCCATCTGGGTCATCATCGATCGAATAACCAAGTCAGCGCACTTCATTGCCATCAAAGTTACTTGGAGCGTTGATCGCCAAGTGCAGATTTATCTTGATGAGATAGTACGTCTGCACGGAGTTCCAGTATCCATCGTCTCTGATCGGGATTCACGGTTCATGTTGCGATTCTGGAGTGGCCTTGTCACGACCCGCACCCGTTTTTTGGACGCGAGCTCGTGAGCAAGCTAGCTACGTATCGAGCAGACTCCAGTCCAACTCGAGTACGTATAAGCTGTCAAGGTCATGGTATCATGGCTAATATGGTAATCTACAGTGTATCTCAATCCACATGAATATATAAGACAAGAATGAACAATTATGGGTCATGGTCTGCAGCTCATTAGCATATGGTCCGATTAGACTCCAAGAATGATATGAATCTATAAAATCAGCAGAATATAACAAGGCATGGGATATAAAGCACGAGAGGAAAATAAAGAAATATCACAAGCAATTACCTGTATCCCTGCAGGTGTAATCACTACCATCATGAGCCGCTAACTAACTCCATGCAATCAGCTACCTGAATAGATCATCAGGTCCTCAGGAAACATAGCAAGATACATAAAAACATGCCTATCTAACAGTTTAATCATGCAATAATATAAACAGGGTATAAACAGGAACTAGACAGGAGACTGACATGTGGCTACTGATAGGTAACTATGAACACGGATACGGGATCAACTATGCATAAATGAACTGCTGGAAGAACAAGTAAACAAGAGATCAATGGAATACCAACCCTCGCCCCGACGAGGACTCGCAGGTCAGTTTCAAGACAAGTCACCCTCGCCCCGTGTGTGGACTCGCAGGTGCAAACAAACAACCCTCGTCCCGTGTGTGGACTCGCAGGTTGTGGTACGATACAGGAATAGCAGTTCAATAACACATACTTGTAAACATGACTCAATCAAGATATAGGTGACGACATATTACAACTCAGTCAAGACACAGTCAAGTCCAGTATAACTACACTGTCAAGTCAAGCAAGACTATAAACTGGTGAACACGGTATATAGAATCTAGATAAATCAAATCAACTAGAAAGCTAATGCATCATATAAAATCTATAACAACTAGAGTATCTATGATAATACAATAATAACATGGAAAACTATAAGCATGAAATAAACTGTAGAGGGAGGCAAGGTATACTTGCGTGGAGATAGCACGAAGAGCCAACCATAAACCGTCAACCGGTAAGCCAAATAAGTCCAAATCTCACAAATTCTCCGAAAGCTAAAACAAACATTGCCAATATTCTCAGAATAGTCAAATTAGCAAGAATTGCCTATCCTTAAGTCCAATTCTTGATACAGGAGCAAAACGATAATTTTGGGCCAAAACGGTATCCGTCGTTGGACCCGCTTTACACCAAAAAATGTGCCAGAGTCAATGGTCTCTAAAGTCATCAAACTACATGTCTATAGGTCTGGTTTGACGATACGAACCCAACGGTATGTCCAATTTTGGATTTCGGTAGGCCTTGCACAAAATCGCCCGTTGAATCGGACCGTAGGGCCCGCAAAACGACGATCCGATCAACTGTCTCAGAATCGGACCAAACTTGGCATACAGGACCAGAAAAATGATACAGTTCTGCTAGCGTAAGTTTTATCTCGATCTGACGAGCGTACACAAAGTAATTAGGAAATTTGTACAGAGGTCGATACGATAAATTTTGACGGATACGTATCAAATTCGTCGCGCACACGAGACCAATTTGAATTCTGTCAAATCCCACACGTCCGCAAAATCATTACGCACCTTTCAATGCTTTCGGTTCGTGACCACATCGCCCGGTTTGGCGGGACGTACGTCGTGTCGATAAATTTTCTAGTTTTTGAAACTGTTTTAACTTAGATTTTTCTGATTTTCAATCCAATTTATCTTACTGTATAAACCACTAGAATTATAACTAATGATGGGGTTTCCATCTCCTATAGGTATTCTATGTCTCTATTGAAACACAATTTTGAAATAGTCGAGGGATAGACGAGAAGTCGCCTTCCAAGTTAGGGCCTTGAACTACAAAACTGTTAGGTTTCGAACAGTTATTCTCCAATTTTGGCATCGATTCATCGGACAACCTAAAGTACTACAATTAAATCTAATTGAAAGAACACGAAGGCGGTTATATTGGGTACATACCGGTGCAATCGATTTGAAAATCGATTAAATATCGTAGAAGAAATTCGACCAACAAGTCACCTCCCGCGGCTTCGATTGCTGCTGTCGCTTCAGAGCAGTCCAGGCCGCGCGCGCATTCCTGGCTGACTCCAGCCGTGCGCGGCGGCGCTGCGGTGGCCTTGGGCACGCACAGAGGTCGTGGGGGCGGGGTTGAAGTGATGGCGTGGTCACGTTTAGGGTTTGAGAGGTATTCGAGTTCTATGTATATACGCTTGCTGTAAATCCACGCTCGGGTCGGCTTTGTTGCTTCGCGGGTTTGGGGGGAAACATTAGGATCGGTTTAATAGTAAAATAATATTGTTTAATAATAACATCAAGAATATTAATAATAATAATAATTCTAATAACACTGAAATTAAACCAATAATATATTTCGGTGAACTCAACAACCACACCATTTATTTGGCTCCAGAAGTTCGTACAATATTCTAAACGCTATTTAATATTAATAATGAATAATTAAACTATTAATAATGGTCATGTCACAACTTAGCCTGGTTTTCTTAGTTGGGACATCACTATGGCTGGGCCTTCCCTGGCATGGCTAATACACTAGTCAAGGCACGTCACTGCACTATCCGTGCCATAATTTCTAGTCGTCTGGTACTTCAAAACTCAACCATGGCTAAGGTCATCTATCGTAATAATTTAACTAAATAATTATTTATAAAAATCTAAAAATTATCATTTAAATCAAATAAAAAAATATTTTCAAAAATTTCCGGGAAGGGGAGTTACAAATCTACACACCTTAAAAATAATTTCGTCCTCAAAATTCTAATTCATAACTATTCCTTAAATTTCAAAGTTCTTAATCTTCTCAAATTTAATTTTAAAAAAATAAAATTCTATAACCTTCTCTAGCCATTTTATAACTCCGAATACTTGAGGACTTCTACCTACCTTTGGTCACACTACTTCTCAAAATATGGTCACTAAGATCTTATGGTCTTCTAACTAGTTGCTAACAATTCTACCGACAGATATCTAGACATATGGCAACTATAATCCTTCATATCTATAAACAATCGAAACTCAATAATCATGCAATATTATACTATAATTTAAGAATTTCTGATGATTCTTAGACATCACGGTCATTCGTCACCCCGGAATAGGAAGAGACGAGAATCAATAGTACGGAAAGCAAGAAAGTATAATCGAGAGCAAATATGGAGTTTCAAGGACGTAGAGAATTTCTAGGAGAATTTTTAAGACAAAGTGGATTAAGATTTCTAAGGTTTAGTCATTGTCGCAGGCTCGTACCAGTACAGTTACGTAATCGGTACGATATGCTCTGACCTGCATGGGCCACCAAAAAACTTGTCACAACCCGCACCCGCTTTTCGGATGCGAGCTCGAGAGCAAGCCAGCTACGTATCGAGCGGACTCCAGCCCGACTCGAGTACGTATAAGCTGTCAAGGTCATGGTATCATGGCTAATATGGTAATCTACAGTGTATCTCAATCCACATGAATATATAAGACAAGAATGAACGATTATGGGTCATGGTCAGCAGTCCATTAGCATATTGTCCGATTAGACTCCAAAAATGATATGAGCCTATAAAATAAGCAGAATATAACAAGACATGGGATATAAAGTGTCATGCCCCGATCCGGAAAATCGCTCGTCCTCGCTAGATTTTACCCGAATTATCGTCCTCGCTGGGGCGTGATGCCGCACGAGCCTGGAGTTGCGCTCGTGCAAGGCAAGATAACGATTCATATAGTGATTATCTCAAATTCGTAACATAAGCAGCGGAAGAAAACAAAGTATAACATAAGAATCTATTTTATTGATAACATATTAAAGATTACAAAGGCTCTAAATCGCCCAACATATATGCCAATTGGCTACAACGCTCATGATCTCTCTAGCTCACAAAGGATTACATAGTTCCATACATTATGCCTCTTTATAGCCACCAAGTAGTCTTCGGTCGAACATCTCCATGTCGCAAGTCCGAACGCCTATGCGGTAGCTCCTCTTGAACGCCAAGGACTCCATGCCTCGGCACGTCCAAGCCAAGCCCCGCCCCGTGCCGATCATAACCTGAGCCTGCACACAAACTAGTGGGGGATTAGTGCTTTCGTCCTCGCTTCGCACTGATCAAGACCCGCTCGCACCCAAACCAAACACTTAATTATTTTTAGTGAACATACATCTTAATTTGTGATCTTTCTATTTAGCCTTAGGGTCCATTTCATGGCAATACTCATGCATAGCAACTCATCTTAAATGTGTTATATACCGTATTCCTACAGCAGATACAGTTAGCCATAATATGAAACATAAACATAGTATTTTGTGCTCATCTCCATTCCTCTTCGCCTAGCCTGCCATGGTTAGAACTTACATAAGCAATCATACGATTCGCACAACCCACCAATCATAACCATAAATATATGCATAAGGGTGGCAGGCCCTGCGTCTGCACCCAACTCTCATCTCAGTCCACCGGCCCTATCTAAATGAAGGTCACGATGTTTCATACCGTAATGGACTTGGCATCTCTTATGTGTAAGCCTACAATCACTTCGATATAGGTTGCTAGCCCAGTATCCGAAGGATCCCAAACTTACGGATATCATAGCTTATCACAGCACTGGACAATCGCAATCCGTCCGAATGATGTGCACCATAAATACCACACATAATTCCCTCCTAGGCCGAACGGTCCCGGTGCCCCGACGTAACCGTTTGAGGGAAGTCGTACCCGTGCACGGGCAATTCGAGTCCATTGACCATGCAATACTTACCATTAGCATACAAGTCATATCGTTCAACCAATCTCATGTTCCATAAACATAGTCTCGCACCATAAACGGTTTCCCGTGCCGTAAACATATTCGCATCTTATAAACATAATCCACCATCCATATGGGGAGCTCCATCGGTGTTATGCCCCAACACATCCATATTGATGCACGACGCCCAACGGCTTAGACATCTCGTACTTGTATTCAACGCATACCATTTGTAAGTTATTCTCATAGCACAATTTCGTAGTTACTTAGTCTCTTCGTAACATATGTGCTCGAGGGCACACTCAGCGCCGTATTCAATGTTCTACGCCTAGTGTTCAATGTTCTCGGAGGCGTGCACGTGATACACATCACGATATTGTCTTTCAATGTTCTACCATCACCGCCCTACCGCGACTCGTACACTTGATGCACGTCGCTTCAATTGTTCGATTGTTCAATGTTCTATCTTAGTATTCGACACATACTTGGGCCTTTCATCGTCGAGCCACGCTCGCTAACTCGATAACATCTTACGCATATAATGACATCTTTATTAGACATGAAGGAATAGGGAGAGAGAGTCAAGAACCCGCCCACCTTAAGCCGATACGCCTTGCCGTCTCGCCGATTGAAGCGTCTCGCTTCCATAACTCGATCGCATAGCTAACTCCCGGACTTAGCCATTTCTTTGAACTACTCGGTTGATTTGGCCTATCGTGCCCATACCACGTTCCGTAATCCAGCATAAAGGCATAGCCTGCACACCAAATTAACTAACATCAGCACTTGCTCAAACGGAACTTATCCTTTGTATCGATTCGACTCATAGATTCCAACCGACTCAAAGCTTACCTTTAGCCAACGTAACACTTGTATCGATTTGCATCGATACCTCATCTGGTCAATGCAACTTTTCGAGTCAACGACTCATCATAATGCACCTTGCGGAGCGGGGTATTACATAAAGCACGAGAGGATACTAAAAAAATATCACAAGCAAATACCTGTATCCCTGCAGGTGTAATCACTACCATCATGAGCCGCTAACTAACTCCATGCAATCAGCTACCTGAAAAAATCATCAGGTCCTCAGGGAACATAGCAAGATATATAAAAATATGCCTATCTAACAGTTTAATCATGCAATAATATAAACAGGGTATAAACAGGAACTAGACAGAAGACTGACATGTGGCTACTAACAGGTAACTATGAACACGGATACGGGATCAACTATGCATAAATGAACTGCTGGAAGAACAAGTAAACAAGAGATCAATGGAATACCAACCCTCGCCCTGTAAGCTCTATGGAATTTAATTAGTTTTAATTAGAATTAATTAGAGTAATCATATTTAATTAGGAATTTAATATGATTAATTATGATTTTCTAAGTTATTAATAATTTTCCACTTTTATTTTTGATTATTATTGACACGTTACCGTGACTTTTAAATTAGGAGCACAAGGCTAGTCATTTTATCCAGACCAACTTGTCATGCACGATCTACTCGAGATGCTCTACACCCATGACCTTCGTGTCTCACTCAGACACACTCTCTTGTGTTTCATTTTTATCGCACAACTTTCTAGACAATTGACCCAATCCCGATTTACCCCACCAAGTTACATTTAATTCTAACTTGTATTGGAGACACCAATTTGACCCAAACTGGTCGACCCAAGTTATGGATGCGGACCATTTTAGGCCTACTACACACATGTCACTGGTGTTCCATCCAATTTAGTCTCCATGTGTTATTTATTTAACCATGATTATAAATGACTAATTTAAGTTATTTTAATTAATTAGACCCAATTGTGACCCAACCTAACCCAATTGGACAACACACAATGCCAACACAAATACCCACTGTTTGCCATTAAAATCGTTTGATTGCAAATCTTAATACAAACAAAATAGTGTTACAATGTAGGACTTAGATGTAGTCCTAGGAGTACACTTTTGTTTAATCTGGGTCCTAAGTGCCAATGGAGCGAGTGGTAATGCGTTGACTCCGTTGACGGGCTGACGACGGTTATCGGTTCTCTGAAGGTGTAGATTGCTCTGGGTACAGGAGCTGGCTGAGAGGAGGAAGACGTTGAGTGTCTGTATCTGCCTCTCTGGTGATATCTGTCTGGATTGTCCGTATGTATGTCTCTCTGTGTGTGTGTGGAAGGAGGGAATAATTCCTCTATTTATAGCTGGGTAGGTTGGCTGCTCATGCGCGCATATGTAGGATGCGCCGGTGCGTGGAGACGCCACGTGGAGATTGCTGACGGAGGCGCATGGATGATGCGCCCTACTCGAGGGGTTGAATTCTTCATACTGCTATTGTGAGCCGGCACGTAGCAGAGAAGAAGATCTTTCTGTTGCTGAGATCTTGGATGAGTTGAGTCAAAGGATACGTGTCGTCGACCCATGGCTCGGAGATCTCTGATTTGGTGGGGGGGACGATTTGGTGGGATGCGCCTTGGATTGGGCGCATGATGAGATTTTGGCTCATGACCTTTAGGAGTCACGAGCCGTTCTGGGCGCATGGCTTTTGAGGCACATGTAAGCGACTTTCCTTCTGTCTTTCGGGATCAGAGATCAGTCTGGGGCGCATGGCTTTTGAGGCGCATGCAAAGCTTCAACTGGAGACTCTTCTTCTGTCTTTAGGGATCAGTGAAGGGTCTGAGGCGCATGGCTTTTAAGGCGCATGCAGGTTTGGGCGCATGGCCGCAGAGGCGCATACGGGTGGTCGAGTGGCCACGTGGCAGTAGCCGTCGGGATAGAGTCATGATGATGCTGACGTTGTGGATGCTTCGTTTTCTGCAAAAGCTGTCAACCGTTCAGGCTTGGGGAGGCGTGCTGCCAACTTTGTCAGTTCAGCATTTAATGTTGGTGACATTCGATGGACAGCTGAGTGGGCGCATCGGTTGACGTTCTACTAGGCGTATGGGGACGTATAGGGGCGCATCCCCTGTGATACGCTCGGTACAGGGCACATCTGTTTGATGTTTGAAGAGGTGTGATGCGCTGACCAGCCGGCGCATCCGACACGTCTTTGATGATGCGGCTGTTTCGCTTCTCGAGTGCTTTTAATAGCCGTTTGGCTGAAGTCGAGGCGTCTGGTTCATCCATTTAATGTGAGTTCATTGCACGGAATTCGGAGAGCCATCCACTTGGCGCATGGGTTTGATCTGCCCGACCTATAAATAGTGGCATGGAGAGAAGGTTGGCCTCTCATTCCCTCACGTCTTTCCGAAATATGAACTCGGGTTCTCGGGTGCATTCTGTTGATGAGGTGCTCCCGAGGGTGAAGATGAGACGCCATGTCGTCGTTGATGCTCTTGAAGGTGACTGTTACATCCAAAAGACGGAGTCGAGGGCTTCCGAGGCGGGCGGAAGGTGCCTGTTGCATCCAAAGATAGGGATGCTCGGGCCTCGTCTCCGTTGTTCCGGAAGAGCCGTAGATCGGAATGGCGGTGCTAGGCTCTCTCTTCCTTCAAAGTGGGTGTCACCCACTCTGAAAGCTGCTCCTTTAGCCGTATTTCGATCACGGTCTTCCTTGGCCTTTGGAGGCTCTTTCGAAGCCTCCCCTGGCCACAGATTTGCCGTGCTCTTCTCTTTCTTGGTTCCAGCCAGAGGGTTAAATGCTTTGTGGAAGCATTTATCAGGTGAGCCTGGCTGGAAGAGCGACACGTAACTGGGCTACTGCTCGGCCAGGTGAGCCTGGTTGGAGAGTGGCACATAACTGGGCTGCTGAAGGGATGCACATAACTGAGCTGGATGCACATAACTGAGCTGCTGAAGAGATGGTGGGATGCGCCTGGATGGAGGCGCATGACATCTGCTGCGCCTCACTGGTGGCGCATGGTGACTGTTGTGCCTATCTGGAGGCGCATGGTGGCCGCTGGCTGTAGACTTAAGATCTTTCCTTTGTAGAATCTTTTCTAGACATGTAATAGACTTTTGTATATAAATGAAAAGTCCTTTGTCAAATGTCTATTGGCTATTGGCTTTGCTGTTTGAGTTTTGGCGCATGTAATGTCTGGCGCATGGTCTTTCTGGTTTATAAAATTCTATGCTTCTACAAGACCCCTTCAAAGTTTTTAAAACTTTTGAATAAGTTTTGGAATACTTTGAATAAGAAGCATGGCGATCAGGGCGCATGACTGTTGGGGCGCATGCATGTTCAGCCGCATGCTCTTCTCGATTAATGAATATAATAATACCTCGGTAACCGAAAAGATTAATGATGATCTTTTGGTTTTATCTGCTGTTATCTTCACATGACCCGAGGCGACGGCTGAGATTACTCGTCATCGGTTCACGCGTGCGACCACGGCCTATAAATAGATGAGAGGTGGAGAGAGAGAGAGTTCTTTTACTCTGTGCCTTTGCCTCCTTTAGAGTTCTTCTGAAAACCCTAATTTCTTCCTCTCTGTTAGAATGGCTCCCAAGACTCCCCGCGGCGGTGCCGGCAAAGAAAAGGGGAAGGAGAAGGAGCCGGTAGAGGCTGTCGTGAGTGACATTCCTCGCCCGCCTGTCGAAGTTCGGCCGACGGTAGTCGGTTAGCTTTATTGTCTCCTATCGATGTGGAAAACTTTCTCGCCGATGTGCATAGGCTCAGGCCTTTATCATGCACTGTGGCTTTAATTGATGACGCGTATGGGTTTTACACCCTGATGATGTGCCGAAGCCTTCACTGACGCGCATGGGCTCACGCCTTGACGATGCGCCGAGGCTCTACCGCTAACGCGCATGGGTTTATACCCTGATGATGCGCTGAGGCTCCTTTTTCAGATACGCTTGATACGCGCATCTGACGAGCATGAAGCTCTGATCTTTGTGTTGTCTCTAATATCTTTGTATTTTTGTGTCAGTGTCGATGACTATCCCACTCTTGAACGAAGTGCTCCTGGACGCTGCACTCTGTCAGATGGGAGTAGATTATGATGAAGAGGTGATAAACCCTGCTCAAGCGGCTATTATGTTGGATCAGCATCCCGAAAGAATGATTCAAATTCGGGAACAACATCACGGGTTCCTTAAACGGATGATGGAACGTGACGTTCTAAAATCTGCCACTTCCAAAAAAGTGACCTTCTTAAAGCCTGAGTTCCTGTTCGGAGACCGCCTTTCTTCTACTGAAGCCACGGTGCTGAAGGTCAAAGAAGACTGGTTCTTTACAGCCAGGGGTGTGCATATGACCGTCAGGCAGCATGAACGTCAATGGCCTTTGTTAACTTTCTGTCGTCTTGCTTCCAAAAGGAGAATATCCTGGGACATTACTCCATCTCAAGGAGGAGCGGTGGCAGGCGTCATCAGAATTGATTCTTCTTCTGATCAGAGGGATACTCTGACCGCCTCGCGAGCTGGTACCTCTCACACCTGGCGGATTCTTCGTCCTGGGAGTATTTATAGCGATGTTCCCGTCAATACTTTTGCCTTGGGTGCCTCAACTTTTGCTCGTCGCATGTTGTTGATGGAACAATCATACCCCAAAGGAGAATTTCGGGTAGAGGGTTGGTGCCATTATGTCTCAAAATGGGACAAACTGACACACTGGATCCTGTCGCAATTTCAGACTGAGCTTGAAGAGATTGGGCTGACCGTCGCAATCCGTGCCACTCAGGCAGGTGTAGAGATTAACAGGCACATGTTTCTTGCGCTTTTGGAGATGTTTGATACCCATACCGGGACCTTCTTCACTCCAGTGGGGGAGCTAGGTCTCGCGCTTCATGAGATGTACGAGGTATCAAAACTCCCCTGGGGATCGGAACCTTACGAGGAATACTTCCCGACCAATGAAGAATTCCAGGTCTTGGGAGACAAAGCTGATGAGATGATGGCTGTCTTCAAAGAAGTAGCGAGTCATCACTACTATATGCAGAAGAAGGATAGGGGCGGGACGCAGCCTCATGTGACTGCTTGGAGAGATCACATCTTTAGGCAGGACAAGGAGGATCCTTCCCATTTTTTTACTCCACCGGCACTTTCTCGCAACAAGGTGCTTTCTGAAATGAGCAGGTTGGGCGAGAAGAATCCCTTGGAGAACGAGGACCAGCAGTCGAATGAACGCTCCTATAGCTGTTTTTGGCATCTCACCTATCGGATGTCGCCAAAAGTAGTATTAGTCGCGTATCTTATGATTTGGCTCCGGGACCACGTCTTTTCAGGCGGGTCTGGCTCTGTAGAGAGGGTGACTCGGAACTTAATTCTGCCGGCCGTGAAGTTGGTCTTCGGCCGTCCTTTAGCTTTACTCCCCGCAATGGTGTGTAACCTGTTGCAGGGTCTTTGAGAGTTTGCGGGAGATGTCGTTCACAAGCGGGGCAAAAACAACAACTTCCCGCGTGCCGAACTGCCGTTTCATTATTTGATGGGGGGGTTAATTTTACACCATCCCAATGTGATGAGCCCGGGTTCGGAGGAAGACCATAGGTCCGGAGAT